>ML661893.1:5223057-5730244 GCA_007570785.1 Antilocapra americana
AGATTAATGAATAAGGATGTGATATATATATGTATATACTGATATATATATAAATAGCACACATATATTGATATATATATAATACATATGCACACGTAATGAAGTACTGCTCAACCACAAAAATTAAATAATGCCATTTTTAGCAACATGAGTGGACCTAGAGTTTACCATACTAAGTGAAGTAAACCATATAAAGACAAATATCAAATGATGTTACTTACATGTGGAATCTAAAAAATAATAGAAATGAATCTATTTGTAAAACAAACATACTTACAAATAAAAACGAGTGGTTACCAGTGGAGAAAGGGAAGGGGAGGAGCAAAATAGGGTAGAGGATTAAGAGGTATAAACTACTATGTAATAAATAATATATTGTACAACACAGGGAAATATAGCCATTATTTTGTAATAGGTTAGATGGAGTCTAATCTATAAAAATACTGAATCACTATGTTGTACCCTTGAAACTCATATAATTTTGTAATGCAACTATAATTTAAAAAAGAGTTCTGAGTGTTAATACTGAACATCAGCTTGGTATGATTCTAAACTTGATTTTGAATACTCATCTTCAGTCTAAATTTGAGAATCTGTGGAGAAAATCCTTCTGGTCCTGTATCTAAGAATGGTCACCTAGTGAAAAAAAAATGGCTTGCTTGCGTATACTTCTGTTTTATTTTGTTAGGCCTTCAAGTTAGCCTCTGTTGTAGAACCTTAAACAAACACAACCTTTGTCATAATTAAATAAGCTCTGAGTTACATATTCATGTATTATTCTGGTCAGAAGGCCAAGAGGACATAGACTTCTATGCCTGTCAAAACAGTTTAGTTCTCTATATTTTATGTTCTTTAATATATTAGTTGTTTCCATCTTTACTATAGCTTTTCAAAGTTGAACTCTGACTCTTAGCAACAAAGAAGGATGAATCTGAACAATTTCTAAGAGATAAGAAAGGCTTGAGAAAGATGCAGTCTCAAAAGGAGATGTAACATGAAGGCACATTCAGGAAGGCAGGAGAGACTAAATTACACGTCAGACTGCAAAAGCTGCAGGTGGAAATCATCAGCCACAAAGAGGGAGAGGGGGGGAATGTCAGTGGCTTTGACAGGCATAGCCTATCCATTTTCTAGACAGCGGTGGCATCTGTAGGAATCTTGTTGAGGTGGCTCCTTTTCCTGCGTGGTCTCTCCCCTAAGGAACTTCTGGCCTGAGGTAATGACTACTTGTGATGTAGGCAACCCATCAAGGAGTCGTTTCTATTTCAGTTGCCCATAATCTGAACGTGATCCCCAAATTAATCATAAAGTCAAGATAGGAAGCACCCTAAAAGAAAACAAGCTGCTGACATCCCTCTCAAATGAACTTTATCTTCTCTAGCCAAAATAGAACTTTAAAGGAATTTTTTAAAGCTCAGTATTTTTCCAGGATAGTTTTAGCAACTGCCAGCAGACAACTCAATATTAAATCTGAGATCAAATGAGAGTGATCATATTTGACACCAAGGGAAAAGTTAAGTTCTAATGTGGATATTCTGATTATCAGCTTAAATATATTAATTAATTGGCCATTAAATTCTCTAGTAAACTAGTTCCTGAAAATGTTGTTAGAAGTCAGTATTTCTTTCAGGAGGAACGAACACGACAGATATGCTTGATGGATTTGATTTTCTACTAAAATCTGATTTGTGTGAAATTAATTGTAATTCTGAGTCTTTAAACCATTTAAAACATTCTGCTAACCTGAGTTTTTAACAGTCCTTTGAAATTTTGCCTTGATAGGGCTAAGACTAAAATGCAAAAATTTGAACTTAAAAATTACCATCAAAATAAATGAATGTCTTTAAAAGAATGCAAATAGGACATATTAATTTTAGTTCCATTTCTTTGACATTTTATGTCCAGAACCCCCTCACCAAAAACAAAAAGATTCATTAAGCTTTCAGCACTTGTTATTACAAAGAAATGTGTTTGCAAAAATCTCTGCCATCCCTAACCCCACACATCATTCACCAGTCTATTTTATTCATTGCTTTTTAATTCTGGAAGATGAACAAGGAAAATGATTTGTAATTTGTAGCTATGACATAAATAGATGAGATTATTTCAGTGACAAGTTTCCATGGTCTCATCAACTGTCAGATGTCTAATAGTAATAATAATGCTAAAATGTATTGAGTTCTACTATGTGCCAATTACTATTTTATGTTTTGCATATATTAGCTTATTTCATCTATGCAGCAACCCTTTGAGACAGATATTAAAAGCTGGGACGTAGAGGAGTTATGTAATACGTCCTAGGTCACCCACTAAGTGATTAGAACTGGTTATCAAGCTTGGACTCTAACTTCAGAATTCTTGCCCTTAACCATTATGCAGCATCATCTTCCTGTACTTATTAAGATATATGAGTATGTGATGATGTTTATAAATAGCTAACACTAAGGAGAGGTAAAAATATATATGACTTCTATTTTCATTAAATAAAAATCATCTACCATTTTCAATTGTATACAAAGTTGATGGTACAAATAATTTTTATTGTACTGTTTAATAAGAAAACCATCCGCTCTCTCTAACTTACAGAAAGAAATCATTTGTTTTCATTTTTTCAGTTTTACTGTATTTATCATCAGCATTGGTGTTGACAGTTTTCCCTGTTATCATGAACTATTTTGTCAGTCTTATCAGTACCCACAGACTTTTAAAAAGACAAATGTTGTGAATCTAACTTGACAATAGCAAGAAATCAGACCCAGATTGAGAGAGAGAGTGAAATAAGAGAGAGTTAGGGAGACAGAGATCTTCATTTTGTTTTCAGATGGATGCTTTTTCCATACTCCCAGGCCAAAACTACAAGTGCCGTTCTCTCTTCTAGTCGATCCTCAATCCATTCATTGAGTCTTTCTTTCATTTAAAAAATATTCATTGTATACTGTGCTGTTTTTATGCTAGTCACTACTGGCTTTTTTTTTTTTTTTTTTTTGCCTCACTAGTGATCAAAACCCAACACTATCCATTTTCATAGGGCTTGCATTTTAGTGAGGTATAAATATTGATCAAAAAACAAACAAACAAATATATAACCACAGGCTGTGATACAGTTCTGTTTAGAAGAAAATAGCTGATGCTGTGAAAACCTGCACTAGATGAGCCTGGCCTGTTCTGGAAAAGCCAAGACTGCTTCTGTCGTAATTTCCCAAGGCAGCCGTGATGACCGCAGACGTGGTGGCAAAGATGACAGACATGTATCCTCCTACCGTTCTAGAGGCCAGCAGTCAGGAATCAAGCTATTAGTAGAGGTGGCTCTTTCTGGAGGCTCTGTCTCTTCCAGTTTCGGGGGCGTTGCTGCCAATACTTGGTGTTCCTTAGCTTGTAGAGGAGTCACGCCAGTCTCAGCTTCCATTGTCCAGGCCTCCTCTTCTTTATGTGCGTGTGTGAGTTTGTGGGTAAATTTTTCTGTTCTTGAAAAGGACATTAGTTCTTGAATTGGGCTGACCCTAATCCAGCATGACCTCACTGATTACATCTGCAGTGATGCTATTTCATGAGAAAGGTCATAGTCATGGGTACTGGGCATTTGGACTTGACCATATCTTAGGGAGCACAGTTCAACCTACAGCAGCCTCCTTGAGTCAGTTACATCTGACTTGCTATCATTAGACTCTAAAGAAGAGAGGACCTTACAGAGGGAATGGAGGAGGTGTAAAGGCCCTGAGGCAGGAAGGGGCATTCTGTTTGGGGAAGAAGACTTCTACTTGGGAGAAGGACACAGAAACAGATGCATGTACGGGGGTTTGAGGGTGACCGGAGCCTCCTTCTGGCCTCTTTTCTCTCCCTCGTTTGCCACCATCTTCTGGCCCAGAGCCTAACTCAGAAGGCACAGGTGCACACAGGCTCCCACGCGGAGTCCCCTCCCACAGGTATGAGCAGTACCAGCCTGGCCGTCTCTACTGTAGTCCAGTGCTCCCTCCCCTGCACCCTCTTGTTCAAACAGTGCCTCCAGTATCCTTGAGCAGAAAGAGGGAGAACACTCCCCTCTTCCGGGAGAGGCTATAGGAGAGAAAGGCTAGGCTTGGGTTGTGATACATGAACACAGAGTTTAGAGGACAACTTAGGTTACATCCCAGCTTTGTAGCACCAACTTCATGCTTCCTAGCCTCAGTGTTGTCATCTGTAAAGTGGGAGCATAGTATCTATCTCAGAGTCTCATTGTGGAGTTAAATGAAATAAAACATGTTCAAGCACTTTGTAAACTTATAAACTTGTAAAAAAAAAAAGAAACAGAAGAAGAACAGAAAGAGAGAGAAAGAATGCTAGGCAGTGCCAGGAACAAGGACGATTAAAAATCCTTGGCCTTTTAAGCCTAGTGCAGTTCATGCAAATATCTTCCCAGTGACAGAATGAGCAGGGCTGGAGAAGGGGGGGTTTACTAATAGCATTTCCTAATTTGTATACCATGGAGGAGGTGAGAAGGTTAATAATAACAGTAACATTTAATCTGTGTACAGTGGAGAAGATGGAGAGTTTTTTTTTTAATTGAAGGATAATTGCTTTACAGAATTTTGTTGTTTTCTGTCAAACCTCAACATGAATCAACCATAGGTATACATATATCCCCTCCCTTTTGAACCTCCCTCCCATCTCCCTCCCCATCCCACCCCTCAAGGTTGATACAGAGCCCCGTTTGAGCTTCCTGAGCCATAGAGCAAATTCCCATTGGCTATTTTACATACAGTAATGTACGTTTCCGTGTTACTCCTTCCATACATCTCACCCTCTCCTACCCTCTCCCTATGTCCATAAGTCTGTTCTCTATGTCTGTTTCTCCATTGCTACCCTGTCAATAAGTTCTTCCGTACCATTCTTATTGATTCCGTATACATGTATTAGAATACATTATTTATCTTTCTCGTTCTGACTCATTTCACTCTGTATTACAGGTTCTAGGTTCATCCATCTCATCAGAACTGACTCAAATGCCTTCTTTTTTATGGCTGAGTAATGTTGCATTGTGTATATGTACCACGGCTTCTTTATCCATTCATCTGTCGATGGACATCTAGGTTGCTTCCATGTTCCAGCTATTGTAAATAATGCTGCAGTGAACATTGGGATACATGTGTCTTTTTCAGTTTTGGTTTCCTCAGGGTATATGCCTAGGAGGGGGATTGCTGGGTCATATGGTAGTTTTATTCATAGTTTTTTAAGGAATCTCCATACCATCTTCCATAGTGGCTGCATCAGTTTGCATTCCCACCAACAGTGCAAGAGCATTCCCTTTTCTCCACATTCTCTCCAGCATTTATTGTTTGTAGACTTTTTGATGATGGCCATTCTGACTGGTGTGAGGTGATATCTCCTTGTAGTTTTGACTTGCATTTCTCTAATAAGGAGCAATGTTGAGCATCTTTTCATGTGTTCATTAGCCATCTGTATGTCTTCTTTGGAGAAATGTCTGTTTAGGTCTTTTTCCCACTTTCTGATTGGGTTGTTTGTTTTCCTGGCATTGAGTTGTATGAGCTGCTTGTATATTTTGGAAATTAATCTTTTGTAAGTTGTTTCATTTGCTATTATTTTCTCCCATTCTGAGGGTTGTCTTTCACCTTGCTTATAGTTTCCTTTGCTATGCAAAAGCTTTTAAGCTTAATAAGATCCCACTTGTTTATTTTTGTTTTTATTTCCATTACTCTAGGAGGTGGGTCATAGAGGATCTTGCTTTGATTTATGTCATCGGGTGTTCTGCCTATGTTTTCCTCTAAGAGTTTTATAGTTTCTGGTCTTACATTTAGGTCTTTAATCCATTTTGAGTTTATCTTTGTGTATGCTGTTAGAGAGTGTTCTAATTTCCTTCTTTTACATGTACCTGTCCAGTTTTCCCAGTACCATTTATTGAAGAGGCTTTCTTTGCCCCATTGTATATTCTTGCCTCCTTTGTCAAAAATAAGGTACCATACGTGCATGGGTTTATTTCTGGGCTTTCTATCTTGTTCTACTGGTCTATATTTCTGTTTTTGTGCCAGTGCCATACTGTCTTGATGACTGCAGCTTTGCAGTATAATCTGAAATCAGGAAGGTTGATTCTTACAGCTCTATTCTTCTTTCTCAAGACTATTTTGGCTATTCTGGGTCTTTTGTGTTTCCATATGAATTGTGAAAACTTTTGTTCTAGTACTGTGGAAAATGCCATTGGTAATTTGATAGAGATCACATTGAATCTGGAGAACACAATGGCAATCCACTCCAGTATTCTTGCCTGGAAAATCCCATGGACAGAGGAGCCTAGTAGGCTGCAGTTCATGGGGTTGCTAGGAGCGGACACGATTGAATGACTTCACTTTCACTTTCCACTTTCATGCATTGGAGAAGGAAATGGCAGCCTACTCCAGTGTTCTTGCCTGGAGAATCCCAGGGACCGGGGAGCCTGGTGGGTTGCCGTCTATGGGATCGCACAGAGTCAGACATGACTGAAGCAACTTAGCGGCAGCAGCAGTTTGATTAGTATGTGCCTTGGTGTGTTTCTCCTTGGGTTTATCCTGTATGGGACTCTTTGTGCCTCTTGGACTTGATTGACTATTTCCTTTTCCATGTTGGGGATATTTTCAACTATTATCTCTTCAAAAATTTTCTCAGACCCTTTCTTTTTCTCTTCTTCTTCTAGGATCCCTATAATTTGAATGTTGGTGTTTTTGATATTGTCCCAAAAGTCTCTAAGACTATCCTCAGTTCTTTGCATTCTTTTTACTTCATTCTGCTCTTCAGAAGTTATTGCCACCATTTTATCTTCCAGCTCACTGATTCATCGTTCTTCTGCTTCAGATATTCTGCTATTGATTCCTTCCAGGGTATTTTTGACTTCAACAGTTGTGTTGTTTGTCTCTGTATGTTTATTCTTTAATTCTTCTAGGTCTTTGTTAATTGATTCTTGCATTTTCTCCATTTTATTTTCAAGGTTTTTGATCATCTTTACTATCATTATACTGAATTCTTTTTCAGGTAGTTTGCCTATTTCCTCTTCATTTATTTGTACTTCTGTGTTTCTAGTTTGTTCCTTCATTTGTGTAGTATTTCTCTGCCTTTTCATTATTTTTTCAATTTATTGTATTTGAGGTCTCCTTTTCCCAGGCTTCAAGGTTGAATTCTTTCTTTCTTTTGGTTTCTGCCCTCCTAAGGTTGATCCAGTGGTTTGTGTACGCTTCATATAGGGTGAGATTTGTGCTGAGTTTTTGTTTGTTTTTCCTCTGATGGGCAAGGCTGAGTGAGGAGGTAATCCTGTCTGCTGATGATTCTGTTTGTATTTTTGTTTTGTTTGTTGTTTATATGAGGCATCCTGCACAGGGTGCAACTGGTGGTTGGGTGATGTGGGGTCTTCTATTCAAGTGGTTTCCTTTGAGTTCTCACTATTTGATACTCCCTAGGGTTAGTTCTCTGGTAGTCTAGGGTCTTGGAGTCAGTGCTCCCACTCCAAAGGTTCAGGGCTTGATCTCTAGTCAGGAATGAAGATTTAACAAGTGGTTTGTTATGGCGTTAAGTGAGATTAAAACAAATATCGAAAAATGATAAACCAAAGATGAACCCCAGACAAATGGCAGTTACAATATCAGACAAATAATAATTAAAATAATAGAATGTACACATATACACATACACCCATAAGCAAAATCAAAGCAGTCCAACAAAAATGAAGTACAATAGGTTGACCTGGTGAACAAAGGAAACCAAAAATTATATCTTTCAGAACAAAACTAACTAAAGCACACACTGAAAAACAAAACTAAAGCAAGGTGCCAACTGGGGGATAAAGCAATGAAAATAAAACTAACAAATATGTTAGGGGAAAGAAAAGAAAGAATAGATATGCAGAATTAAATGGAGATAGATAAAGATTTATATGCATTAAAGAGTAACTGCAAGAGGAAAAAAACAGTAAGAAAAGCAAACAAAGGAATAAACAAGAGTTTATATTAATCATTTTGATAACTGAGTTTATGTACAGTCGTTTATGGGTAACACTTGTTTTCTCCTATAAAATCTCCCTCAATGCTTGCATCTCCTAACCCCCTTTTCAAAATAAAACTCACGTATCAGGGAGATGGGAGCGTCTGTAAACACAAACTATCTGCTAGCATGTTGGCAGGAGTGGTTTATCATGTTTACTCTTCTTGGGAAGGCTGAGTGGAGTGAAGCACTGTGCCAGAAGATGGTGACAAAGGAGTGAGAGAAAAGAGGCCAGAAGGAGGCTTCAGTCACCCTCAACCCCCCCGGGAAAATCCTAGGAGACAGGAAAGAAACAGAAGAGCTTTTTTTTTCACCCAGGATTGACCTGTCCACTCTGAGGGCCTCAGCTTTCCCAGAGACAGAGTGAAGCGTGTCGTTGTCTGAGCGGCCGTCAGGGGGGGGCTTATCACACAGAGGGTGACACGGTGCTTCTTGCAGTGCCCACACTGCCACACAGCTCTGGGGAATGGCCTGCAGACCAACCCGCGTTTGCCAAGGAAGGAGTTGAGTGATCTTCCCCAGAGGGTTGGAGTAAATGATGTGAAGCATGTAGGACACCTTTTTGGTTTTGTTTGTTGTTTTTGTGGGGGGTTGGCCATGCCACGTGCCTTGTGGGATTTTAGTTCCCTCGCCAGGTATTAAACCCAGGTTCTCGGCAGTGAGAGCACAGAGTCCTGGACATTGGATTGCCAAGGAATTCCATAGGAAGCCATTTTGATTCCTGAACAAGGTGGAACCCTTCACCCATATCTTTGCAAAATGTATTGTGATTTCATATATATACCTGTGCACATAGAAGTATATGTGTGTGTTTATTAAAAGTTACACTTTGTGTTTCATTCATATTGCTTTTTTGACTCAATGATACACCTTGAAGTGCAACTAGTCTTGTTGGTCATTGTATCTATGTATGTATGTTATAACTGGCATACTAGCTTATAGACTGGATATGTTGTCATTGTTGTTTAGTTGCTGAGTCATGTCTGCCTCTTGTGACCCCATAGACTGCAGCATACCAGTCTCCTCTGTCCTTCACTATCTCCCACAGTTTGCTCAAATTCATATCCATTGAGTTGGTGATGCTGTCTAATCATCTCATACTCTGCCACCCTCTTCTCCTTTTGCCTTCAGTTTTTCCCAGCATCAGTCCTTCCAGTGAACATTCAGGGTTGATTTTATTTAGGATTCACTGGTTAGAACTACTTGCAGTCCAAGGACTCTCAAGAGTCTTTTCCAGCATCACAATTTGAAAGCATTAATTCTTCGGCACTCAGCCTTCTTTGTGATCCAATTCTGATATCTGTACATGACTACTAGAAGAACCATAGCTATGACTATACAGACCTTTGTCAGCCAAGTGATATCTCTGCTTTTTATTATGCTATCTAGGTTTGTCATAACTTCCTTTTTAAAGAGCAACCACCTTTTAATTTCATGGCTGCAGTCGCTGTCCACAGTGATTTTGGAGCCCAACAAAATAAAATCTGTCCCTGCTTCCACTTTATAGCTGTGGTGTACCTTCCTCTTAATAGATTGAAGCTCTTCAAGTGGTGGGGATAGCTGCAGTGCCTAGCATAATGCCTTTCTTAGGGTGTTTATTCAGTCACTTCAGATTCCTGCAACACCATGGACTATAGCTCACCAGGCTCCTCTGTCCATGGAATTTTCCAGGCAAGAATATAAAGTGAGTTACCATTTCCTTCTCCAGGGGATCTTCCCAGTCCAGTAGGAGCTTAATAAGCTTCACAGACAAATACTATAGTGCTCTCTTTAATACTTGAGTCAACCCTTTATGACTTTGCATCTCAGCTTAGCAACTTATTGGTTGTAATTTTGACCAAACACCAATTTAGAAAGGATTAACAGCAGTTTACAGCTGGTCCCTCTTACTAACTCTGCAGCTCCCACCCTGACCTAAATCACCACCATCTTTAAGCTGGATTTTTGCAGAGGCTTCCGAGGCAGTCTCCTTACTTCCACTCTTATGCAAATTCTTCTACTCTAACCACTGGAGTCAGTGAGACGCTAAAACTGAAGTCAGATGAGGGCACCCCTCCTGTCAATGGGACCTCACTCTGAGTAAAAGCCTAAGTCGATGTAAAATGGCCTAAAAAGTACAGTGTGGTTTGCACACACTGCCCTCCCATTAATGCCTGCCTTCAACTTGGCTGCTGTCCTAGTTTGCTCATTCCCTCCAGCCTGGCCGGCCTCCTGCAGTTCCTGGAGCTTGGATGTGTGTGCCTACTGCAGAGCTCCTGTACTTGCCCTGCACTCCTGGAACACTTCTGCCCAGGCGTCTGAGTGGCTCACCCCATCCGGTCTTCAGCCAGAGAGCACTTGCTTGTCTAGGCTCTCTGTTATCTAAAATCACAACCCACCTGAACACTTCCCATCACCTCCCTTGCTTTTATTGTTTCCCATAAAACTTTGTCATAATCTAGCAGAGTACTTACTTATTATGCTTATTGTGTGCCTTTCCCAACTAATACGTTACCTCCATGAGCTGGAGACGTATGTCTGTTTTCATTTATTTACTCAGTGCCAAGACCAGTGTTCAGCAGCTGTTACGTTTATGTGTACAATAGACATTTGTTGAATAAACTGACTTTTAAAAAGAGCTCTTACTTGATGCATATGTTGCTGAACACTTCACCTGCATTATTCTGTGGAGTTTTCACTACCACCCTCTGAGGGAGGCCTGAATGATAGAGTGAAGACATGGACTCTACAGTCAAACAGCTTGGAATAAATCTTCCCCCATCAGTACTTGCCAGCTCAGAGCCTAACGAAAGTCAGTCATTCATCTTCACTAAGTCACTGTTAGCCCATCTGAATGATACAAGGGAAATATTACTGATTACTATCACTGGCTGTTTTTTGTCAGACTCTGTCTGAAGCAATCAGATCTACATTATAAGAAGTTTTTCAACCACAGCCCTAGATTCAGGCTTCCAATACCATCTTATTTAATTATCTATCTCATGTGATCATTTAAGACTTAATAGCTATTTTGTGTGCACTGTTTTGCAGGAGTAAAGTACTCCCTTGTCTTACTCTGTTTCACACAGGAAAACATTAACTGCTAGGTTATAAGCGCCCTGAAAAATGGGATTTATCTGTGAAATGCCCTAAATGACTACTTCAGTCAGGGCTCAGTGCATTGCTACAATAATGATACACAACCTTGTGTTAAATCTTTTAAATGCTCTGGATAAGAAACATGTTTGCAACCGTATGCTTTGATTTATATAGAGCAGGACTTGTGTTTGATTCATCTGAGAATTTTAAAGCTAATAATAGTTACAGAAAAGGAAAAAAAGAAGATATTCCCTTTCTGATTCTAAAGGAAAGAGAAGTGCTGTGTATTAGTTAAAATGAGTGTTGTTGAATCAGGCTGACCTGATTTTAAATTCTGTCAGACATGTTGTAGGTTCTAGAGAAACATTCAAACTTTGTACACTTAGGCAGATTTTCAAATTTTAATTTCTTCTCTTGTGTAAGGGGAAAGTTATATCAACATCATGAGTGTGTTTTAGAGAAAGACTCTATGTGCAATGGTATGTACTGTGCTTGACCTATGGAAAGATTTCAGTAGAATTATTGTTAAACAATTTTTCAGTCTATAGCTTAGCATGTGGAACCCTTCTCCCCAAGATTTAATGTTTTAATGAGGCGTAAGAATAGAGACAAGCTCAGGAAAGATACAAAAATGAGCCCTTTCCAAATTCTCTCTTCCTCCTCCATCCTCCCCCTAACTCCAGTTAAGCAATATTCTTGGCATATCTGTAATTCTTACTAAATCTTCTCATATGACATTTATTCATTCAGCTCTTCCTCATGTCTTCAACCACATGACAAATCCTCTGTCACCTTTCCAGACTCTGCTCAGCCACCCCTTCTGTCAGCAGTGCTGGCCCTCCCCAGGGAATTAGACCTCCTTCTCTGTGCTCTGGTAGTGTCCAGCTTGCTTTCCTCCTACAGCACTCATCACGTCTTCAAGCCTGCAGTTCATTATCCACATGGCAGTCCCTCCCAGTGGGAAAGCTTGTAAAGAGGATTCATAAGTCACACACTCAAGGCTGGGCTAGATGACTTGCACACCCACCTCAGAGCATTAAAATAAAATGCATGTAAATAGCCTAGCACAGTGGCCAGCCTAGTTAAATGGTCAGCAATAATCAGGAGAAGCACGGTTAGTAGTCATGGTAGTACTCATCTGTCACAGTATGAGGTGAGTAAGTGGATGAACTATAACAATTATCTGTCCAAAATCTATAATGACCTAGAATATTATAGGCCAGCACTCCAAGGATTTGAAATGTCAAAGACTGCTTACCATACAGAGAGGAAATACTGCATCTCAGAACCTTCCTTGTGGGTCTGTGTGCAGAAAAACCATTTGCACATTTGAGTTTGCTTTTCCTAACAAAGTTGTATATTGAAATACTTTAAAATGTTAAGTGAGAAATTGTAGCTCCTTTCTGTGCCATGGGGTAGGTAGTAAGCCAAAGAAAATACTGGGGAAAAGTGTGTTTCTCAGATGTAAATTGCTTACATGTGAAATTATCTTGCTTAAATTTCTAAGTACTTAGATACTGTTAATATACTGCAGAGTTTAATATGGGATAAAAATAACATTGTTATTAAGTCAATGATAAATTATACTTGCTCCTATAGTAGTTCATATTTTGGAAGAATAGCTTTAAGACTTTGTGCGATTAAAGAGTTCTTCACAAGAAGGGGCCCTATATGCAGTTTGCTCCCCTTCTGTTTGATTGCCATTGTCAGGATTTGCAGAGTGGAAAATTGTGCTGTGACTCTCAGTGCCTAGTGGCTGGTTCTCTCTTCAGTGGAAAGCAGAGGCGTTTGAGTCAGAAGCATTTCAGATTTAGAAATGAGATTGCTATGCTTGAATTAATTCCAGCTTTTCATGATGTGTGTTGAAGGCATGACCATGTATTCCAGCTTCACTCCTGGCTTCAGCTGGTTATTTACCCTTAATTTCTCTTTGCTCCACTTTCCTCACTGAATTCTTCATTTTTTTCCTCAGGAATATTGTTTCATTTGGATTATAGTAAGTATGCAATGAATATTATATTGTGTAATTTAACATACAACTAATTGTAGATTAAAGCAATTAATAATAAGAAGAAGCAAAGCCATACTTAAGTGTAAATTAATGACCTCTTACTATGTGCCACACAAAGAAAACTATTGCTATTTGAGCATCAGTCTGTTATGTATGTGAACATCATTACTATTTAAACTATTGCCTTTTGAGTACCTATCTTTATGCATGTGTATGCAAGTGGCTCAGATGGTAAAGAATCCGCCTGCAATGCAGGAGACCCTGTTCAGTCTCTGGGTCAGGGAGATCCCTTACTCTGGTATTCTTGCCTAGAGAATCCTTCATGGACAGAGGAGTCTGGCAGGCTGCAGTCCATGGGGTCACAAGAAGTCTGATACCACTAAGTGACTAAACGCTTTCACACAAGTACTATTCACTTAATTTTAAATGTATTAAATCTCATTTTGTTGAAGTCTATAATTTCTATAAAGTGTTGGAAATTGCTTTCAAAGAAGTTGCGTGGTAAATTTTAAAGATAGATTAATCAACCAACCAATCAGTAAGGAAAAGACGGTACTGCTGTCCCTCAAGTGTGATTTCTCTAAAAACAAGCTGGAGTGTTTCTGCTACAGAATCATTGCTGGATTTATAGACTCTGGGATATGACTGGCTGTGTTATGTCCTAACTTGCCTTTTTACTACCTATATAATATTGTACAATTCGTAGTTCTTTTCTGAGACTCTTTTTCCTTTTCCATAATATTTATAATGTTGTGGATGAAATAAGAAAATGAGTATCATTTAGCCTAGTGCCTGGGTTATACTAAGGACCTGAAAATATTAGCTCTTGTTATATCTAAGCAGGGGGCTTACCAGGAGGCACTAGTGGTAAAGACTCCACCTGTCAGTGCAGGAAGCGTAAGAGACGCGGGTTCAGTCCTTGGGTCAGGAAGATCCCCTGGAAGAGGGCATGGCAATCCACCCCAGTATTCTTGCCTGGAGGATCCTATGGACAGAGGAGATTGGCGGACTACAGTCCATGGGGTCGCAGAGTTGGACACAACTGACACGCCTTAGCACAGCACACCTGCACATGTGGGTACACATATGAATTCCTTCCATCCCAGTGAGTTTGTTGACGATACTGACATTCTTCCAACATCCCATGCACAAGGATTGGATGTCATCTTCAACCTTCTCTTCTCTCTCTCTTACTGCTTCTTAACAGTCAGCACTTGTGGAGACTCTTCACACATCACAGATCAGCTGCAGAGAAGTATAGTGGTTTCAGTCCATGAGAAACTTCAGGCTCAAATACATCTTGACCTTCCTAGCTCTGTGACTTTTGAGTGAGAAGCTTGACCTCCTATCACCTCAATTCTCTCATCTATAAATAAGGAATAATAAACATGTATATCTCATAGTCTTGTTTTAAGTCTGAAACGGAAGGATGCATGTAAAGTGCTGCATTGTAAAGCACTTTAAAAAGTGAAAATGTTAGTCACTCAGTCATGTCCCATCCGTGGGACTCTCCAGGCAAGAATATTGGAGTGGGTTGCTGTTCTCTTCTCCAGGGGATCTACCTGACCCAGGGATTGAACCTGGGTCTCCTGCATCGCAGGCAGGCTCCTTACCATCGGCACATACTAAATGCTCAGTAAAGAGAAGACATTGCATGATGATGAAGAAAATGATGATGGGAATAATTTTTCCCATCTTTCCATCTTCCCTTTCTTTGACTAGGAAAGAAAAAGGCATTTCTGTTCTTCCATCCTAATCCAAACTTCATCTGTTTGTATCTGAACATTGATAATGGATCCATATCTGGACCTCTAACCTTTAGTTTCTTTACTTCATTCTGCCTTATATATAATGACAAGATTAATCTTTTGTTTTAATTGCATCATACCTCTTCTCTTAAAAATATTTCTCAGATTCTCAGTAAGTTTTTAACAAAATGTAAAATCAGTATCTAGGTAGTCAAGACATCATAATTTACCATCCCTTTGCATTCATTTGTTCCCCAGAATAAACCTTCTGTACCAGATATTGTAGTCTGCAATTTATTCCTTCGCTTGTCCTAGCTTTCTACCTTTTCTTAATCCCTCCTATTCATCCTTCATGTTCCAGCCTTACCATATAGCATTTTCTTCTGGTGAAGTCATTTATTTAATTAGAAATATTTATCCAGAATCTATCTTGTGCCTGGCACCACTGTACTAGGCACTGAGATTCAACAAGGAGGCAGGCAGACATAGTCCTTGCCCTGGTGCTACTTACTGTCCCTTTTATTCTCCTGTGTGTGTGTGTGTGTGTGTGTGTGTATCTGTGTGTGTGTGTGTGTCTTCCTTTGGCACGTGGCATATGCAGCCTTGTTCGACAGATACATATTGTACTATCTTCAATGTTAATATAATAGCTTGCACATGATTATGGTTCAAGAAGTAGTTGCTGATCTGTGTTTTACAGTGGTTTACCTATAACGTATGACTACACACTGGGGCTAGATTGACTAATTTCCATTAGCCAACCTCACTGTCTTGCTTCTAAGATCATATCAATTTAAAAAATGTAATTAAACATTGACCTCGGGAACAGAACTAAAACTGGGAATCTAAATGATAAAAAATAATAATTTCTATATTCTGTAATTTATTATACTATTGATATATGATACCATATTATGACATAGGGAAGATATTATGATAAAACTATACTGTGTATACAAAATTTATTGTATTCAAACTTTATATGCTTTTACTAAAGTAATATTAGTCTATATAAATCTTAATACAGAAATTTTCCTGTCTCTTTTTAAATAGCAGGTTACTCATTTCTTATCATGGCATCTGGTCCCATCACTTCATGGGAAATAGATGGGGAAACAATGGAAACAGTGGCAGACTTTATTTTCTTGGGCTCCAAAATCACTGCAGATAGTGAAATTAAAAGACACTTACTCCTTGGAAGGAAAGTTATGACCAACCTAGATAGCATATTAAAAAGCAGAGACATTACTTTGCCAACAAAGGTCCATCTAGTCAAGGCTATGGTTTTTCCATTAGTCATGTATGGATGTGAGAGTTGGGCTGTAAAGAAAGCTGAGTGCCGAAGAACTGATGCTTTTGAGCTGTGGTGTTAGAGAAGACTGTTGAGAGTCCCTTGAACTGCAAGGAGATCCAACCAGTCCATCCTAAAGATCAGTCCTGGGTGTTCATTGGAAGGACTGATGTTGAAGCTGAAACTCCAATACTTTGGTCACCTAATGCAAAGAACTGACTCATTGGAAAAGATTGTGATGCCCCAGTGAAGGATTGGGGGCAGGAGGCAAAGGGGATGACAGAGGATGAGATGGCTGGATAGCATCACAAACTCGATGGACATGGGTTTTGGTGGACTCTGGGAGTTGGTGATGGACAGGGAAGCCTGGCGTGCTGTGATTCATGGGGTCGCAAAGAGTCGGACACGACTAAGCGACTGAACTGAACTGATTAATTTCTTATACTATATACCGAAATTTCTGCTCATGTTTGATGCTTTGCACAGGTGCTTTTATGATAGTTTTTTAAAAATTTGTGGCCTTTGAGAGCAGTCACCAAGGAAACGATAGCATAAGATATATGTGTTTCACATATACCTAAAATAGAAAGGCTTGCTCTCAGTTATAAATACATTTCTCTGAAGCTCACTCCCTCTAGTGATCTGGGTGTTTTTCTTTAATTTTACATACCAGTTTTTTTTTTTTAATACTGTACAGATGAAGCAAGTGCCTACTTCAGGCAGAGGTTTCTCTGTCTGACCTTGAAAACTCAGTGATTTCCTGCTGGTTTGATATTTCTACCCCATGTCCAATGACATTGGTACTCCTCATTCTACAATAGCTGTAAAATACTTTCAATCCAGAAAGAAAGAACATTGCATATAAGAGTGAATGGCACTGAGTAACTTACTTTGCTGAACTCATCCTTCAAAGTCCTCTAAATCCAGTCACAGTTGTAAGATAACTTACTTAATGCAAGATAACTTACTCAGTGCCAAACGATATTAAACTTGATTCTATTTGAATACAGTATTCAATAGCAGCAAGGATCATGAAATCTCAGAACATGGCTTAAATGAAAACTTACTTAACTTTATTGTTTACTTAACTGTTACACCAAACTTTTACTTTTGCCTGAAATCAAAACAGTCATTCAGGCGCTTTCACAGAGTAAAAGACATTTTCCATAAGAACTCTTATTATAAATCATCTTTGTTGAAATTGTGAAATATGTTCCTCATTGTCAGTGTTTTCCTTGGATCTGGGCCAGCGTTAATTAAACTGAACTTCATGGTGGTCCTTGGGGCAGGTACTGTGAGTACAAAGATGAATGGGACAGCTTTACCCTCATGTGGGCTCAGTCACCTGAAGAATAGCGACGCTGTAAATGAATCATGGCCATCGCCTGCTGAATGCTCTTTCAATGTCTGTGTTTACCCCTCTAGTCCGTTCCATTCTCAATTGCCAAAGGACTATTTGTTGCTCACTCGCTCAGTCATATCTGACTCTTCGCAACCCCGTGGACTGCAAGCATGCCAGACTTCCCTGTCCTTCACTATCTCTTAAGTTTTCTCAAACCCATGTCCATTGAGTCAATGATGCCATCCAACCATCTCATCCTCTGTCGTTAAAACCAAAATGTGATAAGTCACTCACTTGTATGAAACTCTGGTGACTACACATTACTGTGAGGATGAAGTCCAAACCCTTTAACATAGTCTATACTGTTTTCTACCAACTATTCCCTGTCTACCTGTCTAAGTTCATCCTTGAAGTTTTCCCATATTTTTCACCAAGATCTTGCCTATGTTTTTCTCCAGAGCATCATTTATATTCTTTTTTACCCCTGGACCTTCCTACTCAGTACTCCCTCTACCTAGAACATGCTTTTTTTGTACTCTCTTAGCTAGTTGATTCTTTCTCATCTTACGGATCTTTGTTACAGATCCCTTTTCCTAAGTCTTTCCTGATCCCCATCTCTTATCATGTGTGCAGCTATCAGACTGCATGAAATTACTGATTCCTCCTCTGGGAAGAACAGGGACTCTGTCTGTCTTGCTTAGCAGACATCCCCCCTCCAGATGTTTCATAAATACTTGTGAATTGATGAATCATTAAATTAAGGGAAGAGTGATGAATGCTATAAGAGGTGTCTTTCAAGTGCAAATGGAAACCCAGATGAGGGAGTAATTTATTCCACCCGGGGAATGGTGCAGAGGTGTGAGGGAAAGTGATATGTGATGATACTGGATCTGACCCCTAAAAGATGAGTAGGATGGAGTTCACCAGAGAGTTGAGGAGGAGAAAGGAAGCCAAACAAGGAACTGCATTTGCAGAGTTTGCAGGGTAGATTAGTTCTGGAAGGATCCTCCTACCTGCTTTGCTCTTAAATTTAGACATCACTTCTACCAAGCCTTCCTGACAACCCCCCGAAGGAGGTTAGATGTCTCTTGTATATGTGCTGAGAATGATTTACTGCATTTCAGGGGGTATATTTCTAATATGAAGATTTAAACCTGAGGTATAAAAAACAAATGCATCAGGAACAATAGATTTTTGGTTGTATTACATTCTTTCATATGAAAATTTTATGTGTTTATTAAATAATTTATAGTAATAAAATAATTGCTATTATTATATGATAAAGAGGGTAGTTTGGTGGAAGAACAGGAGAGAGAAAAAGTAACACAAAGACCCATACAATCTTGACACCTTGCTTAAAGTCCTAAAGATGCTTAACGGATAATATATTGAATGTTAGCATTTTAGATTCATTTTCTTCTAACAGATGTATAAAGGGTTAAAATCTTTTTGACCCAGTAGCCACACCACCACATTCCCTTTATATAGGAAACTAGCACTCCAGGTTTGGACTAACTTAAATAGCAGTCCCCCTTCTTTTAAAAAAAACTGTTTATTTTATATTGGACATAGCCAGTAAACAATGTTGTGATAGTTTTCAGATGGAGAGCAAAGGAACTCAGCCATTCATATACCTCCTGTCATCCAACAACATACCTCCTGCCACATAACAACATTGAGCAGAGTTACCTGTGCTGTACAGTCGGTCCTTGTTGATTACCCATTTTAAATATAGCAGTTATATTGAAATATAACTTAATGTAACTCCTTTATATTAAATTTCTATGTTAGGTTCATGAGTGCACAGTTCATGAATGTATTTTCCTGCATAAAGAAGGGCTTAACATGTCTCTGTAGGTCACTGGGAATAAAATAAGTAAGTTTAATCCATCCGTTTTAAACACTAACAACATCTAATTCTAAAACAGCATCTTTGGAAAAGAAGTGGGGGAAGGGCTTAGCCAAACCAGCAAGGCTTTGGTGTAGTGAATGTATCAAAATGTTAATTATGGAGAAGTGTTTCATACACATGAACTCTAGTTAATTTTATATTACAGTTGCTTTTCAAATCATAACTCAGAGGCAACAGCCTTATTGGAAACTCTTAAGATTAATAACAACCTTATTCAGTTTATAGCTTAGGGCAGAACCATCTGCAAAGCCGAGACTCCTGGGAATATTGACCTTGCCAGTGCAGGTCTTATTTTGCCAAAAGCATAAGCATTAATTGCTTTAGTCTTTTCAGGGATCTCTGTGCCTTTCCTGGTCTCTTTTAGCACAAAGGAATGATAAATTTTTTCTTCTTCCCTTAAAATCTAAGCTAGCTTTTCCTGGTTAGTTCAGTCCTGGAAAAAAATAATAGCAATGATAATAATTTCTAATCATTTTACACACTTTAGTTCACTTACTCCTTGCAAGAGCTCAGTGAGGTAGATATATTTGTTTCCCCCATTTTACAGTAACAGAAGTTTACAGAGTTTAATTTCTCAAGTATAGACATCTAGGAAGTGTGACTCAAAACCAGTTTGTGTGATTTCAGATCCCAAGCTCCTAACCCCTACATCTCACAATTCTATTTTGTAACTGCCCACTGATATTTTTAAGCCTTTGCCATCTTTTGAGCCCACTCATGACCAGAGCGGAAGAATCCAGCCCTGTCTTCAAGTACGTATTATAATAGCTAAGAGGCTTTGGAGATGGACAAATGTGTGTTTGAGTTGCAGGTTTACCATTTCATTAGGTGTGTTAATTTTTTTCAAATTAATTGACTTCTCTGAGCCTGTTTTCTTACCTAAAAAAGAAAGTAATAAGAATAAATATCTGAAGGGGTTGACTGGGATAAATTCCTGTACCTAAGATGAGTGTACCTTAGCACAGTGCCTGGCACAGAGTCAGCATCAGTAAATTAGGCAGCGCTATTCAACATCAGCATCATTCAGGCCCAGCTCACCTTCTCTGTTGTCTTCATGCTTTTGCAGTCTGCTCTAAGCTACTCCCATAGCATTTACCAACTGTACCATTCACCGCTTTCTAGAATTTGTTTCCTCTTAACAGATGTTTGCCTTCCATTACCATCCAGAAGCCACTGGCAGGTGGGAATGAATGATGCTTGCAATTGTTTGCACCTATGAAAAACCAAGAACAGTGCTCAATAAATAGTGGCCATGCTTTCTTGACCACATTTCTGATAAAGAATTATGTGGTATTTTAGGATGTGAGAGAAAATAGAAAATGTAGTTGGACATCATATTGGGATATCTAGGATATTTTTACTTTCCTGGACAGACTGTGTAACCAGGATTATAACAAAAGAGCAATAGCACAGATTCAACATATTTAAATATTGATGAACTGATTTAATATCAATAAATGTTTCCAATTTCTTGATTTTAATCTTGAAATGTGAGTTTTTAAATACAAAGGTGTTTTTAAATAGAAATTTTTAAAGATCCATTTTTATTGAAATATAGTTGATTTACAATGTTATGTTAATTTCTGTTGTACAGCAGAGGGATTCAGTTATACATTATTATTTTTCATTATGGCTTATCACAGGATATTGAATATATTTCCCTGTGCTATAAAGTGGGACCTTGTCATTTATCCATTTTATATATAATAGCTTACATATGCTAATTCCAAGCTCTCAATCCATCTCTCCCTATCTGTCGCCTTGGCAATCACAAATCTGTTCTCTATGTCTGTGAGTCTGTTTTTGTCATATTTTAGATTTGACATAGATTTAGATATGATATCATAATGGTATTTGCCTTTCTCTTTCTGACTTACTTTACTTGTGATAATCTCTAGGTCCATCCATGTTGCTGTAAATGGCATTATTTCATTCTTTTTATGGCTAAGTAGTATTCCATTGTGTATATGTACTACCTCTTCCCTATTCAGCTGAATGGACATTTTTAAATGTGGACATTTTGTTATAAAAAATAGATACTGAGGTTCCCTAAACTCTAAAAGACATAAAAATGCTAAAGATGGGAGCAGATGATCCCAAGATTATTTCAAACGCAGTATCCCACTTTTACTCTCCAGAAGTGGTACCTGAGGAAAACCCATAGTGAGAAAAGAAAAAAGTTTCATCTACTCGTGGTAATGTCACTCTCCCCCTCTCTGTGGTTTCTCTCTCAGGTGTTTTATACCAATGCCTAAGTAAATCTGTAGAGGACCAATGGCTTTTTAATAAGAATAAGAATGGCTTTTTAATATTTGAGGCCTTCCATAAGTATGACACTTGAATTATCATTATTTTTAATATTCCCTGTCATTTTTATTCAAATTAAGCATCTTGAGAAAAGTACCTATTGGCTATTATATTTCTACCACTTTAGCCAATAGTTGAAATTGAAAACACCTAATAAATGTTACCTCTAATGCATCAAGAGCTGTGTGAGAGCCATCTTTTACATTCTTTCATGTAATTGTCAAACAATCCAATGCCATAGTTCTACATATTCCTGCACCTCTCACCCCCATTTTGGAGATGAGGGATATTGAGAACCAGAGAACTAATGATTTATCCAAGATCCACATCTACTAAACACACAGGTAAAATTTAAAATTAAGTCTGTCTGACTCCATAGTCCATACTCTTAACCAGGAGTTCTCAAAGATGCCTGTGCGTCAGAATCACCCAGCAACTACTATTTCAGAATCTCCAGAGTGGAGCTCCAATCACAAAAGCTCTCCAATAGATTTTAATAAAACCAGACCAAAATTTGGGAAGCTTTACTCTCAAACACTACACTGTATTTCCTCCTCAATAAATGTCTATGAATTGAATGATGGCCATAACTCTTCCATTGATAATATATTCCTTCATTAAGGTTTGCTCTCAAGCAGTGATCCTTATTTTAAAAGGCAACTGCTCATAAGAGTCTGTCTCTAAATTTTCTTATATCTTTATCTGAAACTTGGTA
The DNA here is from genome assembly GCA_007570785.1 of Antilocapra americana. Lineage (NCBI taxonomy): Eukaryota > Metazoa > Chordata > Mammalia > Artiodactyla > Antilocapridae > Antilocapra > Antilocapra americana. Next base: position 5,245,460 of record ML661893.1, read on the forward strand.
ACAGGGAAACTCAGCTTTGGTGGCTGTGGGAGGTACCTGATTAATGACAGGGTAGGACCAGAGGATAAGCTAAAATTCTCACCTTTAATACCTCAGAGTGATCCCTGGGGCCAGCACTGTCATCAGCAGCTAAAAGCAGGAAACCTAGGAAACGCAGATGTATAGAACAGTCTCGTAGACTCTGTGGAAGAGGGCAAGGGTGGGATGATATGGGAGAATGGCATTGAAACATGTTAATTATCATATGTGAAATCAATTGCCAGCCCAGGTTTGATGCTCGGGGCTGGTGTACCGGGATGACCCAGGGGGAGGGAATCGGGAGGGAGGTGGGAGGGTGTTCTGGAGGGGGAGTATATGTATACCCATGGCGGATTCATGTCAATGTATGGCAAAACCAACACAATAAAGTAAAGAAAATTTAAAAAATAATAATAATAAAATGCCTTCAAGTGGTTTGACGTGGAGAAGCCATCTCCTCCTCCTTCCCGATCAGACTGGCCCATCTTTGAGCAGTCCTTCTGTCCCTCCTCCAGATCTTCTGTTGCATCAGGTGTTATCAATGACAGAGGCTCTGAGGGTGGTCCAGAAACATTCTGTGCGTCTACAGCGATGTCTTCACTCTCCCTTACGCTCTGGAGCACAGTCCTTTGAGAGGCCATGTCTCTGCATGTGGCAGCCTCTCTGGAAGGCTGACCTCAAACTGCTTAAGCAAAGGCAGCACAAGTGCCCATCAACTGACATAGGAATAAATAAAATCTAATTTTAGTTATGCAATGGAATATTATTCAGCAATAAAAAGAAATAAAATATTGATACGGGCTATATTATGGATGAATCTTTTAAAGTAGAAGAAACAGTTACTAAAAAAAAAAAATCCATGATTCTGCTTACACAAATATCCAGAATAGACAAATCTATAGAGACAAAAAGTAGGTTAATGATTGCCTGGGCTGGGAGAGTTTGGTGGAAATGGAAAGTGACTACTAGTAAGTATGGGCTTTCTCTTTGGCATGATGAAAGTTTCTAAAATCAATTGTGGTACTGGTTGTGCAGCCTTGTGAATATGCTAAAAAACAGATGAATTTTATGATATGTGAATTATATCTCAATAAAACTGTCCAAAAAGGGGAAGGGGAAGCACAAAGCAACAGAAACATTTTAGTGAAATTACATATGAGAATCACAAGATTTCCAGGCACCCATCACAACTGGTAAAGACTTCAGAAAATTCCCCTCCAGTAGAGGGTTATATTTACATGAACAGCTGTTTACATTAAGGTAGGTATCTATAAGTTGATCCCATCATCAACTTCCTATGATGTTTTTTTCTATCCTGAACATGTCTAATTTATTTATTTTAATTTCTTTACTTTATTGTGTTGGTTTTGCCATAAAATGACATGAATCTGCCATGGGTATACATATGTTTATTAATCCTATTCTTTTATCTGGCTCTTATGGGACTTAAGTTCACAATAATTTTCAGACTAAAAATGCACTAAGTCAGGCACATATTTTATATTTCGGGGAAAGGATTGTAAGTTAAAATGTAAAATGTGGCTGTTGCTTCTCACATTTTTGCTGCAAGCAATGACAGAGAATTGGTCCTCATTATTTACACAGGAGAGAAGAATGTAATGTTTAAAGGTAAGATGCGATTCCATCAAAGTCTCCAGTGTCAGAGTTACCACTTCCTTTTTCATCCGCATGGCCACGGCCATGTTTAGACCTGCATTATCTGTCGCCCAGACCATTGAAGCAGACTCTCTGATTTCCTGCTTCCAGTCTCTCCCTCCTTAGTAACTCATCCTCCATCACATTGCCAGTTACCTTTCTAAAATGCAAACATGAGGCAGGGTAGCCCAGGGTGTACACCTAGGGTCTCAGTTTCAAACTGCCTGGATTTGAATCTCAGCCCCACCGCTATCCACTCAGTCATCCTAGGCAAGTTACTTGATCTTTCTGTGAATAGTTTTATTCCCCACCACATCTTTAGTGTGCATTAGATTTGAGCAGTATTTTAAGTGCTGAATTCAATGATAGGTTTATAGCCATTGGTCAGTGTAGTTATTATTATTATTACACTTATATTCACATACTGCCATGTTTCTCCATTTCTACATAATGAAATCATTTTAAATTAGATTTAATCATCGATTATGCAAGAGCCTGTGCAATCTAACCCTGGAGTTTTTTCTCCTAGTTTTACAACCTTCTTTACATGCATCAATTGTGTGACTTCCAAGTGTCTCTCAAGCTCCTGCCTGTGTCATTTGAGTATGTTGTTATTGTTGTTGTTTAGTCACTTAGTCGTGTCCAACTCTTTGCGACCCCATGGGCTGTAGCCTGCCAGGCTCCTCTATCCATGGAGTTTTCCAGGCAAGAATACTGGAGTGAGTTGTCATTTCCTCCTCCAGGGGATCTTCCTGACCCAGGAATTGAACCCACATCTCCTGAGGCTCCTGCATTGTCAGGTGGATTCTTTACAACTGAGCCACCTGGGTAGCCCCCATTTGAGTATCTCCAGTTGGAAAAGCCCATTCTTGGCTCAGGGAATCTGGAGTGGTGATCACCTGGCTTCCAAAAGTTGGGACATCTACTGGGCTAAGGCATAGTTGAAGAGGGCTAGCTCTAAAGAGAGGAGTCCCAAGCCCACACAATGTACATGCACTCCAACACATACCGTGGAGTCGACCACAGTGGAAAGTATCGGCAGACCCATCGCAGTGATATCTGCAAGTAGCACGATGGTGAGAGGAAATTAAGGATCACTGAGGTCAGAATTCTTGAGGTGATGTTGAAAAGGTTAACAGAGTATGGTTCCATTCAGGCACAAGGGAGAGACCCCTCCAACTGATGATGCTAAACAAACTAACTGATAATCTCAATCCCTTTAAGCTTCAAGACAAGACATGTTTGTGGGACATACCTGTATTTCACTTACCCTTTTAACCTACATAGAGCCATTTTGAGATGGCTCATTCCTTGTAAAGTTGATCTATACCTCCCCAGCCCTTATAAGCTTCCTTAGCTTTGCTCAGCCTTCGGTAGATAGTCCCATTATTAAATTCGCAGTTGAGCAGGTGCCTTTCTGTGCTGCAACTCTGACTGATGGAGCCAGTCAACTATAAGCTCCTCCAGGGCTGTATGATGTATCTCTGAGCCCTCAGCACTGTTTACTGTAGTAGGTAAATTGTAGATGCTAATAAAGGTTTGTTTACATGGGGGAAAAAAGAGAAAATGAAAAGCCTATTCTTCATTCAAGACAACGATATGGCTAGGAAGCTTTTCGCAAATGGCTTTTTCCTCTGTGTTCTGACAGCACTATAAAGGTCTGATAGAAGTTGACTATAAAGTGAGTCATATTTTATAGGTAAAATAAACCAGACTTCCTAGTGGACTGGATAAGGGAAATAGGGGGTAAAAAAAGGATGACTTCTAAGCTAAGATCTGGAACAACTGGACATGTGATCGTGCCATTTATTGATATGGGAAAACTTACGGAGGGTAAGGTTTTTGAGGGACTAGTTAAGACATCTGTATTTGTTGGGTTAGCTTTGAGATACCAATAGGATATCCAGGTGGATTTGGTAGAAGGAGTTGAATATATAAGTCTGGGGTTTGGGGGGTGATCAGGGCTATGAATATAAAACAGGGTCATAAAACCTATAGATGGGACTAGTAGAGATAACCTGGACAAAGCCTTGGGGACTAGCAACATCTAGAGAACAAATTAGAGGAGATACCTGTTAACGGTATATATGTGAGTTTTCTCACCCAAAACCTGTTTGTAGTTAAGTACTATCTTACTTATCTTTGTGCCTAGTGGTCATACAAATTTTCAATAAATGTTTGTTGAATTCATTTCAATTCTAGAAGCAAGGAATTGTAACCACTTAGAAGTCTCTCAGCCATACATTTTAATGATTTTGCAACATTTGCAAAATAAGCATGAAGGACCACTCCAACATCTAGCCTAGGGTACAATATGGTGGACAGTTCCATAACTGCTGGCAACAGACTGATCTCACTTCCTAACCTTTCCCTACCCCCTTTAGAGACACTCTCTAGAACACATGGCCCCAGTGGTCATGGGTGGACGGCAGAAAGCCCAGGATCCCAGCACGGTCCCCAAGACTGAATACCAGCGGTCTCGACAGAGTAGCAGCTACTGGAACATATGGATCATCAGTAGGAATCCCCTTAGTTCTGGATTGAAGCCCCTAGAGATACAAAACGCTCAATTTTCTGCAAGGTTGCACAGGAAACTCTCTAGTATCTTCTTTATCTAGTCATGCTTTTTGCACTGACTTTAACAGTTTAGGATTTATGTTTTTCTTACTTACTTGTTCCTATGACACATCTAAAGATTTGTAAATCAAGACACATCATTTTTTTTTTTCTTTCTTCTCACTGCTGTTCTGATTGAGTCTACATCATCCTTCACCTTGGTAAGTTTCGTGGCCTATCTGGTCTCCCTTCCTCATTCTCTCCCCACTATGCCACCAGAACAGCCACACCAAAGCACTGCTCTGTTAGGGCATCTACCAGCCAAGCACTTCAATAGCTTCCTTGTTACCTACTGGGAGAAAAAAAGATTCCAAAATTCTAAGGATAGCATCTCAGATCTCCCAGAACTTAATCATTTCCAGGCCAGTTTTCCAGCATTGGTGCCCATCAGCCATATCCTGGATTATAACTATCAGACCCCTGTTTTCTCCAAGACAGTTACTATGCTTTCTCTTTGCTGTATCTCAGCACTTACCATTTCCTTCACCCAGGACGCTTCACCTGTTTCTCCACCTGTTACCATCCTGCTCACTCCTCGACTTCCAGGATATGCCACCATCCTCAGGGAGCCCTCCTCACTCACCCCACAGGAAGGGGAAGTTCTTATCTATGTTTTGAAACAACAAGTGTTTGTTTTCTTAAAGGCAGTTATCACATAGATAATGGTGATGACATGAAGATAGATAGGCAGAGATAAAGGTTTGTTGTTTTTGCTTTGGAAAACTAACATTTTCAATTTCAACATACTGTACTTAGCGTAACATATAGAAGCCTACAGAGACTTCCTGGTGGTCCAGTGGCTAAGACCCCCATGTTCCCAATGCAGGGATCCCAGGTTTGATCCCTGGTCAAGGAACTAGTTCCCACATACCACAACTAAGAGTTAGCATCCCGCAACAAAGATTGACGATTCTGCATGCTGCAATTAAGTCCTGGCAACCAATAAATTTAAAAAATAAAAAAGCCTATAGTTTATAGTTTAAATAGTCAATAGTCTGTATTGACTAAATAAATGAGTGACTCAATTAACCAAGTATAGTAAATCTCCATGTCTCACAGTTTATCTATTGTATAATTTTAGGTCTTTTTATATATTGGATTTTCTTAGAGTCAACACTGTATGAGGAAACCATAAATCATCACACAGGTGACTTCTTTTCACAAATACTAAATTAATTCGCTGGGATGTCCAGTCCCTGAGATGGATTCTGAGAAGCAAGTTGTAAATAGGAACAACACATTCCTGCCCTCACAAAGCTTACAGACTCATGGAGGTGACCACACTTAAAAAACTTGGACCTGTATTTATCTGGGGTGGGGTGGGTTGGGGGGCTTCCAGAAGGAATTGACTTGCCAGCTAAGACCTGACGGAGTTATGAGGGTTGGTCAGACTAAACTGTCTGTGTGGCAGCGTGTGAGGCTGAGGACCATGTGAGGAGGCGGGGCAGAGGATGGGGGAAAATGAAAAGTCCTTATGAGAAGAGAGAAAGAATCAGAAACTTAAAAGACACTCTTTACACCCAGGATATAAGTGAGTCATGTGGAGGAAGTAAGGCTAGGAGAATGGGCATGTTCAGGTGTAAAGAGTACTCTGAGATGTGAAAGATACACTCGTGTATGGACTCATAGGTCTTTGAAGGATTTTAAGCAGGACCCTGACATGGCCAGACTAACCCATTGGGAAGACAGCCCTAAATTCATGTGCCAAGTGGTCGGGAGCCCTTAGGAGGGGGCTGTCACAGGCAGCTCAGGCTGAGTGCCTGACGGGCACGCGGCCCAGGTCTTGGTCGTGGCAGTAACTACTGTCTCTGCCTCCCCCAGGGCTTCCAGGGCAGTGGCTGAGAAGACCTTCCCGAGGGGCAACACGCAGTAGCTGCTGAGCCATCGCACCCAGGAGAAGCCACAGGAACATGGCAGCCCCTGCTTGAGAGGAATTCAACACCAACAGACTCCATTCAGAAAGGAAAAATGTCCAAGAAAGGGCGAAATAAGGGCGAGAAGCCCGAGGCGCTCATTGTCGCCCTTCAAGCTGCCAACGAAGACCTCAGGACCAAGCTCACAGACATCCAGATAGAGCTGCATCAGGAGAAGTCCAAGGTGAGTGGGGCTTCCTGGGGCTGCGGCCTGGGAGGCTGTGGCCTGGCCCCGCCTGCCGCCCTACCTCAGTGGGCTCTTGTCTGCTGGTTCAGAGGGGGCAACGACCCCTGGACATGGGGAGATACCCTGGTGTGGCAGAAGGGATTTGAGCACAGGATACACACAAAATGAGAAAACCCTGCTCATGAGCTCTGCCTGCCCAGGAAGCCAGATGTAAAAACTGAGACCATACTCCCCACCACCACCACCTCTGGACAAATGAATAAGCATGTGACCTTGATCAGGTCCCACCCTTGCCTTCTGTTAGTCATTCCCCTGAGGCATTTAGAGAAATCTTTGTAAAGCATGTCCATCATGTCATTCCACTGCTCAGAACCCTGCAAGGCTGCACACCTCTCTCAGTCACAGGACTTCCCCCACCACATCAGGACCTCCCCCCTCCAGCTCTCGATCATCTGACTCATCTCCTACCACTGCTGTCCCTGGATCACTCTGCTTCAGCCTCTTTGCTGGACCAGGGGACACACGCCCATCACATTTGGGCCTTTGCCCTTGTTCTTCCACAGCCAGCGGCATGCTCCTTCCACACTCCTGCAAGGGTCAGCTCTAGTCAAGCATCTGGCTGCAGTCTCCAAAACAGAGCACTTCCTGGGTCCACACACTCCCTAAGGCCTGCCTGTTCCTGATTCATCTCAGCGCAGTTTTTATGTTTATATATTGACTTGTTTAATGCTTCTCTCTCCCCAGTCAAGTGCAGTCTCTGTGACAGCAGTCTCACTTACCTCTCTATCAGTGGAGCTTAAATAAATGTCCAGGACTGAAAAGCTCAACATATATTTGTTGAATGAGTAGATGAATGACTGACAGGTGATTTCTATCCTTATACCTTACTATTATCATGTAGAGCTGGGAGGAGGTTTAGATTAGACACGTGCATAAAGGAGTGATGAGGAATATATGAGAAAATTCATGTCAGATGCTCAGAGAGCTGCCTGGCACATAGTAAATTCTGAAAAAAATTTATAGTAATATCCCTTCTTATATCTGGTATGCTTGAGTCAGTTGCTAATTAGACTTAAGAAAGTTTCTTTGCTTCTGAGTCTCATCCATTAAATGAATATGCTAATGCTTCTCTTATTAGAGCAGTATGGATATCAAACAGAGTCATGGACAGGAAATCATTTTGAAATACGTGACAGGCATAAGACATTTTTGCAAACTAGAGACATTCGTGTCAGTGTAAAATTGCCTTAAAGAGATAACTCTTTGTGTAGTAAGGAAATGTTCTTGATCAAGTCACAAACAACATATATCCTTACTCTTTTTTACTGTCTCTTCGTCCTTGACTTTACCATTGCATTTTAATTAGTTCTTTTCTCCCAAATGTATTTCTCCTGGTTTGAACAATAATAAAGCTTGGAATGGCCAAAGCTCCTGGCCCCCTGTCTCAGCTAAGCCTTTACCTTGGATAAGCAGGCCCCAGTGTAAAGTTTGTGAGGCATATTTTTCAGTTTCCATAAAGTTAAAAAGAATGTGGTGTTATAAAACAAAACAAACAAAAACAAAGTCAAAAATGTTTGTGTAAGAGTCAGAAAACCAGAATATTGCCTTTCCCTTTCCTCAGGGACAAATTTCAGTTTCTCAGTGTTATTGATCTGTAATTCAGATGACTGAATCTGTTTCTCCGTATCCTTGTCTCTCAAGTATCACTGGAAATTAGAATAACCTGAGGGATCTTATTAAAAATTGAGATCCTTGGGCCCAGAGTCTAAAGATTACGATGAAGTAGGAGTGATGAGGATCAGGACTGCAATTCCAGCACACGGTCCAGACAGTCCCCATGGAGGTGGTTCTTTGACTTCGTGTTGAAATACTCCACTCCACAATTCCTTCCTGGTCGACAAGCTATGAACATTTCATTGGTTTTAACTTTCCCTGGGGCAACATAACATATCAAGAGAGGCAGGCTGCTTTAACTGTAATAACAGCAGAATGACAAACTACCTTCATGGGAAGACGGCTATCCGTCTGGATACTGGGAACCATAAGTTGCCGCTGGTTTACAGAGAGCAAGCTCATGAGATTTCAAAGAGGAAGAGGCCCTGCACATCCCAACCCTGCCATTTCCCATATGTGCTAGCCTTTTAAAAGGGGTAACTCTTGACTGTGGACAGAGCTGTTTTTCTTGCTTTATCCAGGGCTGGGCACTGGTGTCTAAGCCAGCAGGTCAGGGGTCATCTCCCTTTCCTCTGACAAGAGACTAGCAGACAGACTCTGAAATGAAAGCACTGCCCTTGTCGGTCACCCTCTGCCCCTCCCCCAGACTTCCTCTTCGTGGCAGTTAATTATAATCCTAGCAGAGGGGCGACAGCAAAGCCTCACCGCCTGTCAGCAGCATTCCCCAAAGAGCAAAGGGAATTTAGAGGGCAAACAAGTCATAAAGCAGTTTTATTAAAATTAATACAATTGTGTTACCAAAGGCCCTGGCTTTAAGAGAGAGAATATGAATGATGCCAACATGCGAATTCACACTCTCAGTTGACTCCAGGGCTAGGATGATAAAATCACAATTTAACCTCACGGGAATGGACTAGTTAAAGAGTGGAAACCTTTGGAGTGATGGGATATTACTCATTTTTCCAGAAAGAAAAATCATCCCATTGACATTTGCAGAAAATATTGCAGATAGAGCAGGGTCACACATGCTGGACTTTATTGAATGTTTGCTGTCTGTCACACATAGTAAGAACTGCATTTCCTCCTCACATAATCCCAGCTCTTTCCCTTAGCACCTGAGTGATCCTGAGCAGGTTATGAAATACCTGTGTCTTCATCACATGGGATAACAGTCATGTTTACTTCCTAAGGATGTGCGTGTATTTTTTGAGCGGATATCATCAGACATGATGACATTAGTTTTTTTCCCCAGTTTTATTGAGATGTAATTGATGTATAACATTGTGTTCATTTTATGTGTGCAACATAATGATTTGATATATGTATAAATTGTGAAAGGATTACCATAATAAGTTTAGTCAATAGCCATCACCTCACAGAGTTACAAAGTTTTTGTTCTTGTGATGAGAGTGAAATTGAAGTGAAAGTGAAGTGAAAGTGACAGTCACTTTTGTGTCCAACTCTTTGCGACCCCATGGACTATACAGTCCATGGAATTCTCCAGGCCAGAATACTGGAGTGGATAGCCTTTCCCATCTCCAGGGAATCTTCTAACCCAGGGATTGAACCCAGGTCTCCCACTTTGCAGGCAGATTCTTTACCAGCTGAGCCACAGGGAAGCCCTGGATATGGAGGTACTGGGGATTGAACCCAGGGCCTCATGCATGCTAAGCACTACCACTGAGCTATACCCCCAGCTGCTGGGATGAGAACTGTTAAGATATACTCTTTTTGCAAATATTGTTAAGAGAACTGTTAACTATAATCACCATGCTATATATTACATCCTCAGAACTTACCGTGTAACTGGAAGTTTGTACCTTTTAACCACCTTAACCGTCTCCTACATCCTGCCTCTGGTAACTACCAGTCCATTCCCTATATCTTATGAGCTCTATTTTTTTTTTAATTCCACATGTAAGTGTGGTCATACAGTGTTTGTCTTCATCTGGTTTATTTCACTTGGCATAATATTGCAAATGACAGAATTTCCTTCCTTTTTATGGCTGAATATTTCATTTTGTGTGTATAGGAGGTGATATATCACATTTTCTTTATCTATTTATTCACCAGTGGGCATTTAGGTTGTTTACATGTTTTGCAGAGCCAGTGCTATACTTAAAACATATGAATGTCTGGAAAATACTGAAAACTATAAGAGACAATGTCAGAATTTTTCTTTATACTATTATGCAAATTTCAAATGGAGAAATGAAGTGTGTGTGGGGGTGAGCAGGGTGGAGATATGCCCCTATCCTTCTCCCATAGATGCCTGCATTTCCACTGCAGAGAAATGAAACTAAAATTAGACACAGCCAACTTCTGGTGAGTAGAAATTATCTGAAAGATTTGTAAAGCACTGATAGGAAAAAACATGGAGATACATAGGTCATTTTGAATGGACTCCAATCATAGGGGCCAAAAGGATATAACTATGGGGGCCTATGGTGGAGAGGAAAGAACACAGGTGGGGTCTCTCTGCTGGATGACAGAGCAAATTATATGGATAACATAAAAGAGCTAAGGTCCTTTCAAAATAGTCGCGATTAGTCAGGAAAGGTATATGCTCTAACTCTTCAGGACCCTTCTCTTATCACCAAGTTACATGACACTGTTCCCTTCATTCCATGTACTCTATCTAGCACATCGCCCTGTAGTGCTTTAATCTCAGGACTCTGTACTGTCTGAAGTTATGTTTTTTGTTTGCTTGTTTTTTTGCCTGCTGTCCCTGCTCTAGTGAAATGTATGCTTCCATGTCTGCTTCAGGGAGGGACCCCCTAAGTAAGGGATCCCCCGTGTTCATGGTGCTGCCCAACATGTAGGAGACATGTCCTATTTGTTGAGTTAATTATCATAATTCTTTTTAAAACATTCCCCAAACCCCATGGCATAAGTACATTACAGTATTGATTGAAGGGGGCATCCCCAGGCTCCGGTGGAGGAAATATTTCCACCAGATCTGTCTTTCTTGGACCATCACTGAGCCATAAGCCATGGTATGTTCCTGTGTGTCTCCTCCGTGGACACTGATCTGCTGCTCAGGGTGTGTAAGCACACCAGGGGTTGCTGTGAGATGTGAAATCCACCCACCCAGTTCCCCAGGGTTTCATCTTCTCCCTCAGAGGCATCCTGCAGCTACAGTGAATCCCACAGTCACAGAGGGGATGAAGCAGGAGAGGAGGACCAGCCTCTAAAGGCTAAGTCTGCAGGGTGGCAGGCCTGGGATGCTTGCTTTGGGCAGAGTCAACTCCAGAAAGGAGTTTCCGCCCTTAGAACAGCCCGTTAGACTGCAAAGCAGTCCTCACTGAGAGCCTGGGACAAAGGCAGCATCTGATTACTATTCTGATTTCACTGAGAAAGAACACAAGTTCTATGTAACTCATTTGCTCCCAGTGACACAGCTAGAGGAGGAGCTAAAATGGGAATTCCCATCTTCTCTAAGGCTGTGATCAGCCTTTTTAATTTCTTACTCCACTGCACTCGGTTGCCTCCAGGGTGCTCTCGAAAAACCAACCAACCTTCTCTCTCCTCAGGGCTAGTACTCTAGAGTTTGCAGGTTCAGGGCCCACACTGGGCATCCAGTACTTCTTGCTTCCTGCGGATTTACTTTTGTTTTCAGGAAACCTAAGTAGCTAAAAGCAACAAGTGAAAAGAGAGAAGCTTTTATTACTTCCCGAGGTTGTATAAAATCTCCCTTATGCTGCGTTGTGCTTAGTTGCTTGATTACGTCCAACTCTTTGGGACCACATGGATTGCAGCCCACCAGGCTCCTCTGTCCTTCAGGATTCTCCAGGCAAGACCACTGGAATGGGTTGCCATGCACTCCTACAGGGGATCTTCCCAACCCAGGGATCGAACTGGGAACTCCGGCATTGCAGGCGGATTCTTTACCAGCTGAGCTACCAGGGAAGCCCTTACAAGCCCCATTCCTATGGCGGCAGCCTTTCCCTCTTCACATTTCCTGTTGGAGAATTACTTAGTGCCCATGAAAACCCCTGCCAGCCCACTGCTTTAGATCTCTGGCTACACCTGATGCAGATAATCCAAGCTGAACCTTTTGTTGGCTTTTCTTGTCTTGATAACCCCTCAACCCTCCTTACTTTTGATAGGCAGTCCAACGTTTAATCCTAGATTTCTAAGGTCACATTAAAGCTCAAATATCACTCCCTTTATCTTAGCAGAATTTACAGTGGCATTTTTCAAAGGCAAAACTAGAATTAGGACAAAAGAAAATATAATGGGAAGCCTGGGAGGCTAGTCATGAATTTTCTTCCTTCTATCATAGTGGAAGCAGGATTAAATTTTCCTAATAATTTTTTTTTGATAAAACCTCTGGGGTTAAAGGGATATAAGAAGTCTTTTATTCAAATCGCTGTTCAGTGCTCACCCTCTGGCCCTGTCCCACCCTACCCCCTATAACTTCTTTGTATACATTAAGCAAGTGTCTTCCAAGTTAAGATGAGATGCCACCAAGAAACTCAGGACATCTGGAGGAAACCCAATTTTATCTTTGAACATCTCTATTGGGAAAATAGTTGCTACGGTCTTATAATGTAATAATAGTAGCACTCATCTTACTACCATAATATGGGTATTTAGGTTTATGTTGTTCATGGTAATAATATACATTTCATGATAAAATATTAACATGTACAATAATGCTCATCAAATTAATATTTAATATCTACCATGTATTAATAATTATTAATCGCCCATGTGTTCCAACCTAGGCAAAGGACTTTGCTGGATTATGGAAGTCAGTCCCTGCAACAATCATATGAGAAAGCTATAACCAATCCTAGTTTACACATAAGTAAACTGAGGCTGAGTCTGGGGCCTCAGCTTGCCAAAGCTTTCAGAGCAAACTGGGAGATCTGGGATCTCCCTGACCTGGCTTCTGGCCTACCTGGACTGCGATCATCCTTCTTTATGTTGTGCTTCTGTAGAGCCTGTTACCCCTTTTCTCATCAGGAATTCAGATGTAATAAATACTAGAACTGCCTAGGAGGTTAAGTGTATTAATAGGTATAAAGCCTTTAAAAAATAAAGGCGTAATTCAAAAAATAAAGTAAAGTAAAAATAAAAATTAAATAAAAATAAGTGCCTAATTCATACATAGTAAGTTAAGCCCCCAATAAATGCCTACTATTTTTTTGTGATGGAGCTGAAATCTTTGTCCATATAACATTTCAACAAATAAAAATTGATTCTCTCTTCAGTCAACTAATTTTTACCTTTCAAGGTATTATCTTTACATTTTTTCATATTACTCAGGAGTAGTTCTTCATCTTTTTGTATACTCATTTTCATGATTTACATTAAGATTTTTTTTACATTAAGATATTAAAATCTATTTCTTAGTGGTACAGTCTAAGCTATAAATAATTTTCAGGGAATGTTTTTACTACAAAATTTTTATTGGCTCTTTTTTCCTCCCAGATGTCAGTCATATTCTTTGTATCTCCTTCATAATGAAACTCTTTTCAAGTTTTTAAAAAAAAAAGTACCTAGAAATACTGCCAAAAATAACAGTTCCCATGACAACCAAATAAGTAGGCATTAAAAAGTGCCAAAAGTAATTCAATATCTTTTCTTTTTTTTTTTTAATTCTGTGGATCCCTTTAAGTGATAGACAAAAACGCCAGTGTGTGTTCCTATTTGTTTTGTATTCATGCTGGAGTATATTTTCCATACACCTGTATTTTCACTTTTTTTTTCTTTTTTATTCATCTCCTCTCCAGTCTACACATAAAAGATTAGTGTTTATAACTTGAGAGAAATTACAGAATCACAAACTGGTACAATCTAATACACCTGCAGAGAACTTCACATAAATAATTTTAGACCAGGAGTATTTCCTCTTACAATATTACCTTACATTTTACAGTACTTTACAGCACTTTCTCATTCATTATCTAATTTAATCCTAAAAATATCTCTTTTACAGGTATTTTTTAAAGTGTAATCAAAGATCCTCAGGATAAAACAACTTTCTTAGAGACAGTAGATGGTGAAATCAAAATACAGACCCAGAATTCATTACCCTTTATCCATTTTTACTACAGCTTTTCATTGTTTTAGGAAGAGCTGCTAAAATTCCCCTAGTAACTCATTACCTGTCTGCTCTTACGGTCATGATACTGTTCCAAGTGCCTAAGGAACCTAGATACATCCTGCTGAAATTGAAGGTGATCAATTTCATCTTCAGTTGAAGACGATAGTTTCCTATCACTTGAGTTAATTTCCCCAAGGTAAATTAGATGGAAGGTAAATTATCAGAGATTCTAACTCAGTGAAAAATAAGGCCCCTCTTTTTAAAAATTACATTATATAAAAGAAAAATCAGCAAACATTTTCTGTGAAGTACAGAAGAGTAAATATTTTAGGCTTTGTGGGCCAGAGAGGTTCTGTGAAACTACTCAGCTTCATAGTAGCGTGAAAGCAGCCATAGGCAGCATGGAAATGGATGGGCCTGGCTGCGTTCCCATAAAACTTGATTCACAAAGGGGCAGGGGGCAGGAAGGATTTGGCTCAGGGGGTACTGTTTGCCCACCCATAGTCTAAAAGTCCTTCTTCAGTTCATTGTAGAAAAAATAGGAAGTAAGATTTAGGCTGTCATTACTGAAGCAGTGGGAGAAATATCAAACAGAGCACAGGCAGACATTATATGTTGGGGGTATTTTTCTTTCATTGTTTTATACAGGGAGGGGACGGATGAGGGCTGCTCTGGGTAACAGTGCAAGCCTCTATTCTCGAAGATGTGTGGCAGGACGTGTTATTCCTGCCTCTGGTCATGAGGCTAGCCAGGGAAACATACTGGCTGACATTCTTTAATTCCACACATGCTCTTTGTCTCCTGCGTTGTGCTGACCACCACTGGGTAGACAAAGATGAACAGGGCTCATGGGCAGCCTTCTAGGAGTTTCCAATCAAGGTGGGGTAGGAGAGGAGATAGTGAGGACAGGCAAATGTGCAAAGAAAAAAATACAGCATAAAGAAAAATGTGGAAGAGAGCAGCAAGGAGACATTAGCAAACTGCACTGAGAAAACAGGAGAAATGAGCTTGGTCCTGGGTGATTAGGGTGATATGACCAGAGAGGGTAGCATCTAGCTGGGTCAGGAGGAATGAGAGGATCCCAAAAGGAGCTGAAGGAAGGGCAGATCAGGAAGAAGAAACTTAGGCAGGCACAGAGGTGTAGAAATTCAGGGTGTGTGCAGAAAATAGAATACTGCCCTAGGCCTGAGATGTCAAGTGAGGAGTTAAAATGGGAGCTGAAAGTCCAACCAAGTCTTCTGAAGGCTGAAAGGGGCAGCTGAAGTGTTGGGCTTCTATTCCCCAACAGGAAGAAGCCCTGGCACATAGATCATAACAGGAATTTGCTAAGAGAATGTCAGCAGCAGTGTGACGAAAGCACAATTCATTAAATGAACCTCCAAGAGCTCTGGAGTAATGCTGTCCAAAAGAAATATAAAGCAAGCCACAAATGCAAGCCACATATGTGATTTTAAAACTTCTTGTAACTATAATTTTACAAGTAAAAATAAGCCAAATTAATTGTAATAGTATACTTTATTTTACCTAATTTATCCAAAATACTATATATAGTTTTGGACTTCCCTGGCAGTCCATTGTTTAAGACTCCACACTTCCAGTGCAGGGAGCCTGGGTTTGATCCCTGCTTGAGGAAGATCCCACATGCCACAAAGCCAAAGAAACTTCAAAATATTATAGTTTTTATATGTAACCAATATAAAAGTTATGAATGAGCTATTAATGTTTACCTCATCCTAAGTCTTAGAAATGGGGTGAGTATTTTATATGTGGGGCCAGGCTCAATTCACACTTTCAGTATCACAAGTGTGCGGTGTGGCTAGGGGCCACCATGTGGGACAGCGCTGCTCTAGAACGTATAAGCCAACAGCCACTTGGGAGGGGACCGGGGGCTGGGCTGGAGGCAAGACCCGAGAACAGTCGTTGGGGGATGCCTGACTGTTTATTTCGCCAAATCTCCTTGTGTCCTGAGTCCTTTTAGAATAACCTACATGGGAATAATTGTTGTACCTTTAAAATCAAATATTCATAGAATGCCACGTGGACTTAGAAAATCCTGTTCTAGCTAAAGGTAGGTAAACCATTAAGGTAAGTAAAATCTCAGACACTTTAGGTCATAATTACAATTATTTCAATAAGGGATTTGGATCATACAATTTTTCAGCTGGAAAGGCTCAACAATTATTTTATGAAATGTTCAAATTTTACAAATGGCAGAGACACAGTAGCACTCACTTAGATAGTACTCCTGGGGCTGCCTGGTTTTCCCCTTTTTCTAGGTTACTGCCTGTGTGTGTATGTGTGCAAAAGACTGAGACAGAGGAACAAAGGCAGCAGAGATGACAGGAGGGGGAGGACAGTACAAGAGCCTAGAGAGGCTGTTTGAAGCTACAGATGCCAGGCCACACACTTATCTACTAAATCAGAGACAAACTCACAGCCAAGTTAAGGCAGTGCTATTGCTTATCTATAAAGAGACCTATATTACCATTGGAAATAGTACAAAACACAGGAGATTTTTTTTTTCTCCTTGCAGGTAAAAAGATTAGAAGCAATACTTTCTTAAATTCCTCAGAGTGTTGACATGGATGGGGGAGAGAGGGAGCTAAGAGTGCCGGTAGTGGAGAATGCAGACGGACACCCATGGAGCCAAAGAAACAGCCACTGACCTCCTGTAACAGGGAGGTCCTTGGACTGCTGGGGTTTTTGCTGGTGTGTGTGTGTCTGTAAAAATTTGGGGGGTGGAACCAAGTTGCTCCGGTAAGGAAGGTGAAGTTGAGGACATACCAACCATCTCCATTCCTCACCTTCCCCTTAGCAGCAGCTATCTTCTCTTCAAAAAAGAAGAAAAAGAAAATGAAAGGGAAATGTTTTATGGATTCACTTTAGGCACCAATTTTTCAGTCTGATCAAAATATTGAATAGTGGACTATCCTGGGTGTCCTAGGACATGCACAGTTATCCGGTTAGACCTCACTAGGGATGTGTAGTCTAGAATGATATCCAGATGATCTATTTTGAACTCCTCACCAAGATGAAAAACATTAGAGCACAACTTCCTAACTTTAATGTGTATGTCAGTTACCTGGGGATGTGTTAAACTGTAGGCTCTCATTCATAGGTCTGGGATGGATCCCCTGCATTTCTGATAAACCTCTGGGTGATGCCTGTGCTGCTTGCCTGAAGACCACACAAAATAGTAGAGCCCCAGAATATCAAATATTTGTCTGAACAAAGCATTGGAAGCATCCTTGGGTATTTCCTTCTTTCACATACTGTGAAAGTTAAAGTGGCACAGCCTTGTCTGACTCTTTGCAGCCCCATGGACTGTACAGGCCGTGGAATTCTCCAGGCCAGAATACTGGAGTGGATGGCCTTTCCCTTCTCCAGGGGATCTTCCCAAACCAGGGATCAAACCCAGGTCTCCTGCATTGTGGGCAGAGTCTTTATCAGCTGAGCCACAGGGGAAGCCTGAGAATATTGGAGTGGGTAGCCTGTCCCTTCTCCAGGGATCTTCCCAACCCAGGGATCAAACCCGGGTCTCCCACAGTGCAAGCAGACTCTTTACCAACTGAGCTATCAGGGAAGCCCTCGCATGCTGTCCTCCCAGCATAAAAAGGCCTGTGGTTTCCTGCGGCCCCCTCCCTCCTTCCACTGCGGGCTAGAATTTGAAAAGAGATGAGGCATTAGGAGATCCCAGGGATCTGAGCTGCCCATCCTGCCTTGGAGCACATCTTTCTGGTGAGACTCACCTCTCTTCCTCCTTTCGCCTTCCAGGTATCTAAACTCGAACGAGAGAAGACTCAAGAAGCCAAGAGGATCCGCGAGCTGGAGCAACGCAAGCACACGGTCCTGGTGACGGAACTCAAAGCCAAGCTCCATGAGGAGAAGATGAAGGAGCTGCAGGCCGTGCGGGAGAATCTGATTAAGCAGCACGAGCAGGAAATGGCCCGGACAGTGAAGGTGCGGGATGGCGAGATCCAGAGGCTCAAGTCGGCGCTGTGTGCGCTCCGGGACGGCAGCAGCGACAAAGTAAGGACAGCGCTCACCATCGAGGCCCGTGAGGAGGCCCGGAAACTGTTCGACGCCGAGCGCCTTAAGCTCTTACAGGAGATTGCGGACCTGAAAACGGCCAAGAAGCAGGTGGACGAGGCGCTGAGCAACATGATCCAAGCGGATAAAATCAAGGCTGGGGACCTCAGGAGTGAGCATCAGTCCCACCAGGAAGCCATCTCCAAGATCAAGTGGGAGTCGGAGCGGGATATTCGGAGGCTGGTTAGTAACCCAGGGCAGAACCGTTCTCTTTCCAGGCTTCAGAGCGCCCTGGGGCTTGCTTTTTCAGGTGTTTTTTCATGAGTGGATTACAAACAGTGCCCTCCTTCTGTCTAGTGCTGTTCAAAATACAAGATAAGTTGATAGGTAAATAGATGCACCCAGGCCAAAAATTGGCATTGTAAAAGGTAAAAGATTTTGAAGTTATCTTTCTCATAAAAATTGGATTTTTCTAGCCTCACACATATGGAGAGTTATCTTTTTAATGGCTCCTGTTTCCTTGGGTGTATATAGAAATTTTCTGAATGATACACTCTTTCAACATCAGCATGTTTTGTAGGCCTTGCATTTATAAAAAATTTTTACAGGGGCAGGGGAATTTTCTTTGGCTCTCAAGGTGTCTGAAAATGACAGCCACTGGGAACATACTGAGGGATTCACGTGTTTTCTCCCCAGGAACCATGTCTGAAAGCAAGAAGCAGAGCTATAAAACCCCTAGTCATTTTACAAATAGATCTTCTTTCTATTGTAAATGGAGGCAATTCAAAATAGGAACCATTATAATTCTTAAACTGGTTGTCATTCCTACCTAGCTTACTTGCTATTACCAATTTCTAAGACTTACTTCAACCCCTACTGAGTTGAAGCTTTTTTTTAAAATATGTATGACCAAAAGCCATATCAGTCTTTCACTATGCTTAAAAGTAAAACAAATAGAATTACGGTGTGAAAGCTATAATGTTGCAGTTAGAAGATGTTTATTTGCATCTGTATTCAGAATGTTTAGCATCAGTTATATCTGGGTTGTATACTATCAAATTAACTATCACCTGTTCAAGTGTACTTTGTGCTTCTCTAAAAATATTTTCTTAGAAAAGAACTTAAAAAACACTTTCTCTCTTGTATCTGCTGATTATTATTATTATTCTGAGAATTCCAATTATGTCCTTTGGATGATAGCTCTAGGATTTCAATTTTATGTAAAAAGTGGTTATCAGAGGACATATTAGAAAAAATATGTAATTATCTTTGTACTACAATAGAGTGTGACTGTAAATGTTGCCTTTGCCACACTTTGCAAATTTTTTAATCTGCAATTTGTGCTATTGTATTGGTTGACAATAAAGACCAAACGCAGTGCAGAAATATTGGTCTCTGCCCTGCCTTTGGTTTTTAAAACACCAGTGGCTGTTGAAGAAAGAATCAGGACTGTGAACTCTGGAGTCATCAGGTAGGTAATTGAAAAGGAAGCTTTACATTAAATATTTTTGTTTGTCAGTGGTTTCAATGTAAATCTACAAATATATCCACCCATCCATGGTTTATAATTTTTTTTCATGACTTCTTTTCACTGGCACATTGCAGAGACAGATATCTCTCTGAGTAACAGTGTAAAATCTAGTTTCTCTGAATATTGGTTCAAAAATTGATTGTAAATAGAAGAACAAGAAACTTTTTCAGTAATACAGATGTACTTGTCTTCATTTTTTCCTTCTAATCTTGTTTTTACCCCAACACCCAGTTCCATTTGTGGAACAGAAAGGGAGAGAAATGGGAGTGATCCTGTGTAGAAAATTTCCCCAGGGAATTCTGGTATGTACCCCCTCCCTACTTAAGAACTAGGAATTTGGAAGATTTTCAGTATTCTGAAATCAGAGTCCATGCTTATTACCAGTATGCAATTGAGACTCCTTGACACTAGTTACTTGCTATTCTACAGAAAACCACTTTGAGAAAATGCTGAAAGGATAGTCCTGGCATAAGTACAGCACAGTGCGTAATAGAATGGTCTCTAGGGTCATAAGTCTGTATTTTAAATCAGGCTTCATCATTTATTAGCTACATGACCATGATCTTCACCCTTTGGGTCCTCAGTCGTCACCTGTGAAGCGGTGATAACAGAGCTACATAATAGGATTGTTCTAAAGTGAGATAAGATATGTAAGACCCTGAATACATTGAATGTATTAAAAGATCAACAAATTTCAGTTATGATGATGAGAATGATTATATGGGTGTGAGGAGATGATTTTCCAGCAGGTTTATTTATGTAAGGTACATCAACACCAACCAGGAACATGCAGATCTAGAGCTCTGGTAAACTGTAAATAAACCATAGATAACAGTTCTCACACATGAACATGCTACTTAGGTAAGAATAACACTAGACTCAGGTCTCCTACAAGGAGATAAAAATAGACAATGCTTTTACTCCCAAATTAACAGGACAGTGTTTGATTACTTGCCAAGTTAGCAGATGATATCCCAGGACCATTACCTCCCCAAAATGATCTAAAATTTAATCATGTGACTTGGAGGCAGTAGCTCACAAATAGTTACATGTGGGGAAATGTGATTGTATAACACAATTTCTGTCCCAAATATATTCAAAAATGTATTTTTGTCTTAGGAACACAGCAAAGAAATATTTCTACTAAGTGATTTGTTATGTGTAAGGAGACATTCTTATAAAGAGGAGAACAGTATAATATTGTTTATATTAAATGTGTCTACTTGCCTACTCTATTTCCATTTTTAATATTCTCATAGAAGATAATGAAATTAGAAGAAAAGTTTTACCCAGTGGCTATGCTTTCTTCAAATTATAGACAATAATTTCACTAACCCTCACCCAAGGGATGGCAGAAAGTTTTTAGTCCAGTGGAAATCTGATCAACAGGTACCAAATGCTTTTGGCTTTTAGTTGAGAAGTATTTCTGAGACCATGCTCAGACTTAACAAAAACGGGTGTTGGAATCAATAAATATATCCCACAGATACAGGTGGGAAAACAGTGACTAATATTGCCAGGTATTTTCCACTCCTATTCTTATCCCAACCATGATTTTCTGATGGTAATAATGAAATGGTTGCTAAGAACTGGCTGCTCTGGAAAATGGATAGGGATGCAAGGAGCTGTATACCATGAACCATGCAAGGACAAATTCATCACCTGAATGCAAACAGACTGGCCTTAGAAAACGATGAGGCTTACTAGAAATACTGAAGCTTCTTCAGTTACAGATGACCTGTTCATTGTTGTTACTGCTTTTTAAAGGAATGCAAAGATTGTTCTCCCAAATAGGAAGTAACATCACACATTGTCCTGGGAAACATTGTAGTAGGATATTTACTATCTGTCTTTAATTAACACTAATAACCTTTTTTCGAGTTAACTTTTGCTTTCTATATCCAGCCAACCCAGACTATTTCAAACAATATACTGAATCACAGCAGCTACACAGGATATACTAGAGAGAGAAAAAATTACCCTCCTTGACACGTAATTAGTCTAGAATGACCCATTACACAGTTTTACCTCATTCCTGGATTAAATATACTTGTCGTATTCATGACTTTTTTTCCTATTTCAATGAGCAGAAAGAAGTTAAGCTCATACCATTGTGAAGATGCATTTCTTTGCAGCATTGTCAAATAAAATGTCCTGGGTGTCATTTAATTCAGATGGATGAGATCAAAGCCAAGGACAGGATCATCTTTTCTCTGGAAAAGGAACTGGAGACCCAAACAGGCTATGTACAGAAGCTCCAGCTCCAGAAGGAGGCTTTGGATGAACAGCTCTTTCTGGTCAAGGAGGCCGAATGTAACATGAGCAGTCCGAAACGAGAAATCCCAGGAAGGGCAGGAGACGGCTCTGAGCACTGCAGCAGTCCAGTAAGTAGTCTATTCACGTCGGGGTTAAAGACTCAGGAGTCATCTTTTATTTAGTGCCTAAGTTTTACTTTTCACTTAAGCTCTTTTTCTGTTTACTACAGAGAAATCAATTCTATCTCCTACTATAAAACCAGGGAGTATCTTGGGAGCAGGGTTTTCTATACTCATAGACAACAAAGTGATCCGCACTGCTATTAGCTGATCGCAAGAGAATTACAGGTCTCTTAAAATTCTTCATAGAATTTTTCTAGCCAAGTGATACCTCTCCAGACATCAGTGTATTTTAAGAATCATCAATTAGATGAAAATACTTTGCCTCTTGCCAAGACTGGGAATTTTCCCTTGTATGAACAATTGAGTTGAAAACTGGTAAAAACGGTTATCATGTACAGGAGTCAAAATGTATAACTGTGTAAAAGACTAAACCATTTTGTAACCATCACCTGAAAACTTCAAGTCTGGTTGAGTTTGACATTTATTTTCCTGTATTTTCATCATTTTATATGAGAAATTATTTTTAGAAATTTAGTGATAGAAATCAGCTTGTATATGGTTTACTTTCACATCTTTTATCTCTCAAAGTATCTATCTGCTAAAAAGATAGACAATGTATTATTTAGGAGCAAAGAGATTTCAAAGTATTGCTAGTACTTAGAACTCAGTAATGAATAATTTATGAATTGATATATATATATCCTAGTAGGTGGCAGAAAGAATACTGAACTAGATTTTAGCAGATGTAAGTTTTAGTTCTATCACTGACACCTACCAGCAGTGTAGCAAAATTGGTAAGAGAGTATGTTCTGAAGTCATACCGTTTAGTTTAAATTCTGGATCTGCCATTTATTGTGTGACTTTAGCAGATCCTTTGACAGGTCAGAATTCCCTCATCCGTAAAACAGAGGCAGTAGTGGTACTCCATAGAACTAGTCTGAGGTTAGGAGAAAAGATATGCAAAATATTGAGCATAGTGTCTGGTGCATAGCATCCAATATATGCTAGTTATTGAGCTACTGATAGAGACCTTGAACAACTTAGACCTCCCTAAATCTTCCCGGTCCTGCAAAATCTTCCAGGATACTCTGAATCTAGAGATATAATGTGTGTGGAACTGCTTTGTCAACTGTAGAGCACTATCAAAATGTAAGATGATAATGGACATGTAAGTGTGTAGTGGTCCTATGGACTCTAGAGCACAGAATTAATCTATGATTGCTGTGTGTGAAGTGATTCCATGACTATTACACCAATGAGGAAGCCAGCTGATCTGGGCAAAGTCTACCAGCAAAGTCTGTCCATTAATCTACTGTGTCTCATATGTGGAGGCAATGTACCAGCCTTCTGAATCTGACCTTTTTATCCATAAGTATGCAGGAATGTTCAGGTCCCATCCCTACCTTCTATTCTATACTCTCTTTGGCTAAATGTAATAGCAGGACACCTACGGGAAGCACTGTGCAGCCATGATAGAAGTGATGCTCCTTGAACCTCATGTAATCACAGCATGGCCCTGATCTCACAGCTCACAGGTCTCCTAAACTGATCCAGCTTTCTACCACTTTCAGGAGTCAGGGCCCCAGGGAGTATCTGACACATAGAATTCATTTGCAGTTTCAACCAGGCGCGATCTTAAACCCAAGCAATGAATTTCGGGGGTTGGAATAAGGTAAATATTTACTCCCCTCTGAGTAAGAAGACATTTACTCTCAACTCATAAGCCAGATGAAAGGAACTAAGCCTATGACTTTTAAGAGCAGTATTCTAAAACTTTGTGAAAAGTATTATTGAAGAAATTCCCATGTTAATTTTCATGTGTAGGATTTGCGAAGAAATCAAAAGAGAATAGCTGAGTTGAATGCCACGATAAGAAAATTAGAAGACAGGAATACCTTGCTTGGAGATGAACGAAATGAATTGGTGAGTTCTATGCAGATTTTTAAAAATTTTGTTATTTTAAAGCATTTTGTTATAGTAATATGTGCATGTATTGATGTTCATTCGCTCAGTCGTGTCCAACTCTTTGCAACCCCATAGCCTATAGACCATCAGGTTCCTCTGTCCATGAAGTTTTCCAGGCAAGAAGTCTGGAGTGGGTTGTCATTTCCTACATAAGCGGATCATCCTGACCCAGGGATCAAATCCTTGTCTCCTGCACTGGCAGGTGGATTCTTTACCACTGAGTCACCTGGAAAGCCCCTGTAGGAGTATATATGATGTTATAGTATAGAATAATAAAGAAAAGTGCACAAATAATAAAGGTACAATTCAGTAACTATGCCCAGTGTGTAGTACTCATGCAACTACTAGCCAGGTGAATAAGTGGAAGACTACCAGCGTCTCCAAGCTTCCCCTTCTTGACACCTCTCTCAATCACCATCCTTCTAAAGCTAACCATTGTACTGAATTCTCTTACTACAGAGGTCTGTCGCCATTTTAAAAATGTGTTGTAGGGATTTCCCTGGAGTTCCAATGCTTAGGACTCAGCACTTTTATGGCCGGGGCCCAAGATTAATCTCTTATCAGGAAACTAAGATACCACAAGCTGCGCAGTATGACCAATAACCACCCAAAAAATGTGTTGTAAATGGAATCATACAATAATTTTCCTTTTGTGTCTGGCTTTTTGCTCAGTTTTACATTGATGAGAGTCATTCATTGTGTCCCATACCGAATTCATTCATGTTCACAACTCCATCCTATTTGATTATATGATAATTATATATTTATTATAACAGTATATGGTATATATATATTTAATTATAAAACTATAACTACAATATGTATTTATTATAACAGTATATGGTATATAATTACAATATGTATATACAATTATATATGATAAGTAGACATATATATTTGTTCATCTATTGTTAATGGGCATATATGTTGTTCCATGATAGTTTAAAGTTGTTAGTGGTGCTGCTGCATGTCCTGGTGAGAAAATACGTTCATGTCTGGGGGGACTATATCAAGGAGCAGAATTACTGGGTCATAGAGTATGCATGCAGTCAGTTTCAGCACTTGTTAACAAACAGTTTTCCACAGTTGTTATGACAATTAAACCCCCTCCAATAATAGATGAGTTGCATTTTCTCCTTGTCTTTATAAACATGTAAAGATAATATTATAGATCATTTTGGTGGGTATGAGGTGTATTCTTATTATAGAATTTTCATTTTTATTTTCCTTCTTACTAATGAGGCAGAGTAGCTTTCCAAATATCTAGTGGCCTCTTTGATATCCTGGTGATTTGCCCTTTATCTTTTGCCCTTTGTGTGTGTGTGTGTGCTACTTTCATTTGCTTGTTAGTAGCAGGAATTTTTTACATAATTTTTAGAAGTTTATGTTTAAAATATCCTGCCATATATTTTACACTGTTTTTGGTGGCTGTTGCTATAATGCAGTTATTTTCAGACTCTAAACAGAAGGGACACATTGTTTTATGTCTCCCCAGTTAAAGCGTGTGCGGGAAACCGAAAAACAATGTAAACCTCTTCTGGAAAGGAACAAGTGCCTCGCCAAGAGAAATGATGAACTGATGGTGTCTTTGCAGCGCATGGAAGAAAAACTAAAAGCCGTTACCAAGGAAAATTCGGAAATGGTGTGTATCACAGACTCTGCAAAAGTGCAGCTTCCTTGTTTTTATTATGCCACTAACCTGACTTCCTCGTCTTTCCCAGTTTATTTTTAAAATATTATTAAGTGCTATTTGTGGAAGTTTAGATTTTTCCCTTATGTAAGCAAGGAGAAACCCATAAGGAAGAAATCAAGAGAAGGTTGCTGGCTCTGAATTTTTTGGAGTTTCTAAATTTTGCAAAACGATAGGAGCACTTCTAGGAATCTGCACACTCTCCAAAAGCTCCAAAATAGAGAAGCAGAGTTCCAACCTGTTTCCTCAGCCATGGAAGCCTGCTTCCAGGATGAACAACAAGGCCGTACTTCAGCACAGGGGACTGTATTCAATATCCTGTGATAACACAATTATCCTGTGATAAACCAGAATGGAAAAGAATATTAAAAAAGAATACATATGTATACATATGTATAACTGAGTTACTTTGCTCTACAGAAGAAATTAGCATGTCGTAAATCAAATATAATTCATTAAAATTTTTAAAAAATGAAACGTTTTAAAAAGAGGCCCCCTCCCAAGAGTTTTACTAATGTGTTCTTTCTAGAACAGTATAGTAAGTACCCACATCTTCTAAGATCTTGTATAATAACTGGAAACAGATGCCATCATTTGCCTTGTATAGAGAGATGATGTGCTAATGTACTCTTTCACAGACTTCTTTCACAGCTGTAGAGATCTTCAGACATTCCCAATGATTTCCACCTATTATAGCAGACAAAATATACGTGAGGATGTTAGTTAGTTTGTGTGTCTATGTATTGAAGCTAGGCAGTTTTCACATTTAGCTGGAACATTGGCAAATTTCTACAGACATTTTATATTAACCACTGAAGTCTGGGATTCTTAAAGTCTCCACCTATACTATTTTTCTTTTTCTAACCCAGAGAGAAAAAATCATATCCCATCCACCCTTGAAGAAATTAAAATCTCTAAATGACCTCGATCAAGCTAATGAAGAACAAGAGACAGAGTTTCTAAAACTTCAGGTCATTGAGCAACAGAACATTATTGATGAGCTCACAAGGGTAGGTCTTGATTAATCTGTAAACTCTAAGCTGTTCTCAAGGGCAAGTAGGCAAGAAATCAACATACACTAGAAGCACTTAATAATTTTGGATTAGCCCCAAAGGTCCAAGTTCATGTGATCAATGTGTAAATTGGTTCAAGAGACTATTCCAAAACTCCTTTATATCCCTTAACTGTTTTATACCGTTTCAGCTATAATCCTTTGTTAACTAATTTGGTAACTCAAATAATAGCTACGGAGCACTTTAAAAGAATTCCCAAATGTATTATATATGAGTAGGTTGATGGTGTGATGTATCTTATAATTACCTTCTAGTATCAAGATTCTGAGGCTCAAAGATTAAATATTTTGCCTACAATAAAAGGACTATAGGCCTCTTATTGCCCAACACCTGATTCAGTGTCTGGTAGTTTAATAAATATTTGTCAAATGAACAGGAGTGTCACAATGACATGACAGCTGAAATTCCAGTCCAGATGTTCTGAGGACTTCAGTACCTGCTGAAGTAGGTCAAGCAATTGTTACTCCCATCTGCATCTGGCTGAGACCTTTGTTACCTGAAAGTCTCTCAGTCCTGTCCAACTCTTTGGGACCCCATGGACAGTCCGTGGAATTCTCCAGGCTATACAGTCCGTGGAATTCTTCAGGACTAGAATAGTGAAATGGGTAGCCTTTCCCTTCTCCAGGGCATCTTCCCAACCCAGGGATTGAACACAGGTCTGCTGCATTGCAGGCAGATTCTTTACCAGCTGAGCCACAAGGGAAGCCCATGTTTGTAGCAGCTTTGGACTAAGACCTGTATCTGCATTTGGATTTTCCTCTTTGCCTCTCTGTCTTTATCCTGCAAGTGACATCGGTGATCACTCTAACTTCACAACCAAGCCGAGGCTTACAGAGGTGAACTAGTGATGACTCCAGAGTAGGGTGAACAACATGATTTACTGCTATTGAGGAAGAAAAGGATTATAAATTCTGCTTATAATTATTTATGGTTCACCCTTGTAAAATTTTCTGTATTGAGTGTATGCTATAATGCATATGCCACATTAGGAGAGTCATCTAAGTATAAATTTTTAAAGTTTTGAATATATTGAGGTTGGATGATCAAATTATTTTTCTTTATAAAGATGGGGAAAAAATTAATACCACTGGCTTAATCTAGGTTATTTGTTAAACATGCCCTTCAAATCTCTATGCCTCTCACTTCAGTTCCACATCCTTAATAACTCATAAATCTCACAGATTCACTAGTCTAAGAATTTGCTTGTCTTTGAGTATCCTCGGTTTAAGCTAAGTTTCTTACAGAATTTTGAGATGTTGAGGCATTTCTACCAGACTTTGAGACGGACATAAATGTTACTTATTTCTTCCACTTTTGAATTTGTACAGTAACCATATGGAATACTTAGTAGGTGGACACCACATTCTCAGAATATCTGTTTTCACAAAATGAATGAATTAAGAAATCAGTCATTATATCTGGGCTTCCCTGATAGCTCAGTTGGTAAAGAATCCAACTGCAATGCAGGAGACCCCATTCAATTCCTGGGTCGAAAAGATCCGCTGGAGAAGGGATCCACTGGAGAAAGATCCGCTGGAGAAGGGAAAGATCCACTCCAGTATTCTTGGGCTTCCCTTGTTGCTCAGCTGGTAAAGAATTTGCCTGCAATGTGGGAGACCTGAGTTTGATCCCTGGGTTGGGAAGAGCCCCTGGGGGAAGGCAAGGCTACCCACTCCAGTGTTCTGGCCTGGAAGGATCTGAGGAAACTGAAGAATGCTACTTTAGGAAAACAATGAATTGCTATTTTGTACTTGATTTCAAGTATAAAACAAAGGATGCCGATTAGGAGCACAGTGTACTTCCTTACTGACTGTGAGGCTCTCAGATCCAAACAAATTATCATGATAAGTTGTAGAATATTCTTCCTTTGAAAATACTTAAGTATCAAATCCAAAGTTGCCAAATTTTACAAAACATAATCTTATTTTAAATAGAAATATGTCATGCCTCAGGGAAAAAACAACTCTGTCTTTCAAAACAAACAAAAACAAAACCTATAGGGAAATATGTACCAACTCAAGATCTGAAAAGCCTTTCATCCATTTTCCAGGACCGGGAAAAGCTCATTCGTAGAAGAAAGCATAGAAGAAGTTCCAAGCCAATTAAGGTAATGAGGAAACTGGGTTATCAGGCTTTTGCCACACACAAGCGCAGCCAGAGGGATGAGGCTTGCCAAGGCATCTTCCTGCAAAGACATGATAAATCAGATGTTCCTGAACTGCAGAAGAGCATGGGGTTTATTTGCCAGAAGAAAATCTTTCTTTTTGACAGTTCTTAGAAGTCCAAACATGATTGTGTTGTTGAAAAAAATGACTGTGTTGTGGTTTTTAAGCTGAAAGTGCTTGCTTTACTACAGGTTTTTCTGAGTGAAGAACCCACTAGATGTGACATAGAAAGGATTATCTGACAAGCTGGAGAGTCACGCTTTAAGAACATGCAAGAGATACATATGATTTGATGTCTCCCATGAATAATATTGGCATCTGATTCCCATCCTATAATTGACTAAATAATATTTTCATTATTCACTTGGGCAATATTATTGATAATGCCAATTCTAATATCTGTATAGCCTCTTATAATCCATAATTTTTGCTATTTAGTTTGTCAATTTGTTTGATTTTTTTTTAACAGTTGCCTCATTTGATAATGCACATTGAGGTACAAAAAAATGGGGGTTTGAATCTACTACTAGTGAAATGTACAGTGTTTCCTACTTTCTAGAAAGATAGAATGACAAGATGTATCTAAAGCCCAAATACACGTTTATTTTTTTAATCATAAAGTCTTCTAAGAAAATTAATTATAGACTTTGCAAAGTATATGTAGTAGATATTAATCACTATTTATACTTCAAAAAATAAAAAATAGTAATTAAGTAAAAATTATAAAGCCACTTAAAGTGATGCCATTGAATAATAAAGATATGGGAAAATGTTTATAATATTTAAAAACACAAAAAAACAGTTGCTGCATTTAATTTGAATGTGGAATTAGATGATAGGATTTGATAATCCCCTTCCCATAGATACCTGAACTTCCAGAATTTCTTGATTATAGCTTAAATACCCAACAGAATAATCACATAAAATCAGCATGATATAAAATGTAACATAAGAGAGGATCCAATGTATTTATGAAGAGAGCCAAATATTAATGAATCTTCCTCCAAAATATCAAAAGTGAAAAAACATAGAAGAAACGCTTATTGGAATTATTGTGTTCATGCCTAATATGTTTATTTTATCAAAGAAACATTAAAGGAGCTATGTGTTCTCTGTTCATTTGCATGTCTACAGTTGACAGTGTGTTGGTAATATGTTGACTTTCCCCACTTAGTTTTTTTGGTAAATGTGTACTGTCCCTCCATTAGAGGCCTGTTTTGGACCCATTTATTGGCTATGATGAGGACTCCATGGATTCAGAAACATCATCCATGGCCTCATTTAGAACAGACCGAACACCAGCTACTCCTGATGATGACTTGGATGAGGTAGGCTTTTTTACTTTTCTCATCTTTTCTGATATTGTCACATCTTTCCTTGAAGGGAGAGAAAAAGCATTTCACTTTGTATCTCCTTTATGGAAAGCACATAATCTCATAACAGTGACCAGTTTTGAGATCTTGCCTGGCTTTGTTACCTCTTGGAAAAGAGCTTCCACTATGTCATGTAGCCCTTGTAGAAACTTCTCTGAAGTTTGGCTCTGTAGCTAGAAAATTTTTTTCAAGATATAATTACTCTCCCAAATTCTTCAACCAGAGAAAGTGTGAACCAAATGACAAGCTTCAAAGAACAAGCTTTTTTTTCCTGATTTATTTTTATTTTTTATTTAAACTTTTTATTTTATATTGGGATATAGCTCATTAATAATGTGATAGTTTTAGGTTGACAGCCAAGGGACTCAGCCATATATATATATACACCTGTTCTCCCCCAAGCTCCTCTTCCATCCAGGCAAAGTTCTATGTGCTATATAGTAGGTCCTTGTTGGTTATCCATTTAAAATAGAGCAGCGTGTACATGAACATCCCAAACTCCCTAACTGTTCCTTTCCTTCTCCCTTTCCTCAAACAACCATAAGAACTAAATTTAAGTCTAAGGCAGTGTTTAGCAAAATGTGCTCTGTAGGCCCTCTTCATCAGAACTATCTAGAGTGTTCAGTTACTGTGGAAATTCCTGGACTACACAACTCCTGACTCAGGATCTTGAGGATGGAATCCCCAAACCTCTCTGATGACTGTGTTATGTTCTAAAGTTTGAGACCTAAGCTGTAAAACTATGTTTTTGTAATTTACCTGGGGAAGAAGGTGCTAGATATGAATATATTGAAAGGAACTAAGACTAAAATTCTGATTATCATCTCAAATTTGCATCCAAAATCTGGGTATAAGTTTTTATCATTTGAATCCAAAATTTTCTGTAATCCGATCCCAAATGGGCAATAATCAGAAATGTATAAATAAGTAAATGCTTCTTTTATTAATAAATACTTAAATGTTTCTGCAGTTTGCATCATAAAAGTGTTACAGTGTTTGTGCCCATAACATCCTTTAAAATTAAAAATAAAATTACATAGAATCCAAAGTCATGCAAACTTTTATTTCTCTTTAAACAATTTACATGGACACAGGACGTGAATATAACATAAATATTTTTTGGCTTTTTTTTTTTTTTTTAACCTCAAGAGTTTGGCAGCTGAAGAATCTGAGCTAAGATTCCGACAATTAACAAAAGAATACCAGGCTCTACAAAGAGCGTACGCCCTCCTGCAGGAGCAGACTGGAGGCATCATTGATGCTGAAAGAGAAGCCAAGGTTAGTGTACATCTGGAGAGTGCCCTGAATGGGCTTGTAACAGCCACAGCATGAAAGTGCCCCGGACATGAAAGTGTCAGTAGGATCGCTTTCCGTGTACCCCTCTCTCTACCGCAGCTTTTGAACTGCTCTGTCTTTTATGTCAACAGATGTTGGATCTAGAGACGTTAGAACCAGCTTAGATCAATGCTTCTGTTCCTTTAAAGACAGTTGAGTGCCCAGTTCTCATTTATGCTATTTGAAAGCTTATACTTTCAAAGTTAGACAGTGTTGAATTTTGATAATCCATTTTTTTTTTAGTTTCTTGCTTAAAAAAAAAAAGTCATCTTTCAAAAGCAGTGGTTAGCCAGTTCCTTTTCTTAGTTCATAAGTGCCTAGCATTACATTGAAAGCTTACTGAGAATTATCACTGATTATATCTCGCTTAACCCTTGTGCCAGCCCGCTATAGTAGATACTTTATAAAAGAAGAATTTGAGGCTCAGAGAGGTTAATTGAATTGCTCAAGATCACACAGCTAATAAATGCAAAACTGTTGATTCCAAGTCATATTTTACTAGGTCAGTTACTTTTTTCCATTATCTTGCAACTGCCTCTCATAAGTCTATTTTTTTTTTAAAAAAAAAAAACCACACACAGTATACTTATACTTGACATTTACTGAGTCCTTGCCGTATTTGAAGCATTGTTCTGAGTATTTTATACACATTATCTTATATAATCCTAAAACAGCTCTATAAGTTAGATGCTATTATTAACTGCTTTCTGGAGGGGAGGAAATAGTAGCTTAGTAGAAGCTAAATGTAGCTTAGTTACGTTAAAGCCAGGATATGTAGCTTACAGGAAAGCTAGGATACGAACCTAGTTCGCATTGAACCTGAGTTCAGTCATCATCACCAGGCCATAACTGCCTCATATGTTAGTTTACATGGGCCCATCCAGGGATTTTATCTTACCTCCTTATCAGAAGGTCCACGGTGTACTGAGGAGTGTTGTAGGAGCTGTGTTAAGTTGGTTAGTGGGAAAGGATAGACATTATAACTATACATGTTTAAATGGTAGCATTCATACATACATACATGCACATATACATACCTAAAAGAGCAAACAGTTTTTTAAAAACCCATGGTGAATTGAAATAAACAGATAAGCAATCATTAGGAAAGGATGTGTGTGTGCTTTCATGGCTATGCCCTAATACCATAAGAGTTGTGCATTCTTTTATCAGTATTTACTACCGATTCTTATGAATTTAATTCTTATGAATTTCACTGACCCATTCTTATGGTCAATGAAAATAATAGCATATGCCTTGGTTTTTGGAGAGGTGATGATGTAGAAACCAATTCTCTCTTTAATCGCACTCTCCCATCAAAATTCAGGTTTAGAACTGATAATGGCCATTGAAGTAAGAAAACTTACTATTCTGAGCAAAACAGTCTAAAACAAATCAACATGTGGGAAAGAGTAATACATTCAAAGAAAATAGAAATACAAAAATAGTTAATATAGATGAAAAAGTTATCAATGAAAACAGAAGACAGTCATTTCAATACAAGAAATAAATAGGTTAAAGTTCACATAATTATTAGTTAAAATAATTCTTAGCAAGCCAAGTTTGAAATTTTTAACCTGATAAAGGTAAATATAATATTTAACAGTTCAAAGAAATAGTCTCCTCACGGTGAACAATAAAAAGTAATACTTACCATTGCTGATTTTGTTCAACTTTGTACCAAAGAACCTATCCAGATCATAAGACAATGAAAAAAAAAATATGTGTTTGGCCAGAAAATAAAAACAGATAATAGGATCAGATAGAGAGAGAATAGAAGAGAACCAAAAAAATAACCAGACTAAATGAAATGAGGTCATTCCATACAAACCAGTGTCCGAGACTGCTGATGTGCATGCGTGTGCACACACATCACACACACATACACACAAAGCACATGATAGATGCATACATAAATAAATACTTACATAGATTTGGATTTAGACTTACAGATAAGGCACAAAATTGGCTTTGAAAGAATGGAAAGGTTTTGGACAGGCAAACGGGAGAAGACTTTCCAGAAGGGCGTTTGTTCAAAGAAAGAAAGAAATGGAAAGGTACAAGGCATATTTAGGAAACAAGGAGATCACTAATCAGTAAGGAGTGGACCCTGCACTCATGAATGGTGGGAAAAGATTGGAAATAGAAGACCAGTTCTCGAATCCCAAACTTAACAGTTTGAATTTTAACCTGGTGGTAAAGGGAGCCACTGAAAGTTATATGCAGAGAATTTAGAATGTAAAAATAGATTTTAAAGTTTCTTCAATGGTAGAAAATTATTTTTTCTTCTCTCTCACTTGTTGAGCTCTAATCAGGGAACATGATGGGAAAGAAAAAATGTAGAACTACTGTTTTACTTATTGAGTTCTTAAATTTTGATTTCGCTAGGCTCAAGAACAGCTCCAGGCCGAGGTGTTAAGGTATAAAGCCAAAATAGAAGATCTGGAAGCGACTCTGGCTCAGAAAGGGCAGGTAGGCATTTGGTTGCTTGCACTTCTGCAGATGCACACCATTCAAGCTGACCTCCACTAGATCACCCTGTGCCCTCTCAGGACACGGCTTGGCTCTCCACAGTGATCTTCTCAAACTGTGTCCGAATGTTGAGCTCTCTGTTTCTGTCCCTGGTGTTTTGCTGGCCAGAGCGTGAACCCAGCTACAACAGCGAATGAGGCTGGGCAAGAGAGAGAATGCCCAAGGAAGAAAAGCCCTGCACACTTAGCCTAGAGTGATCATGAGCTGCTAAGACCAAGACCCACCCCTCAAGCTGCATTCTTTGCCTCTATGCTACATTGATGGTTCTGCATTTTAATGTTTTCCATCCATATGTATCTAGCCTGTGTGCATTCTGACCCCTTTCACTTTTTGCCTGTGTGGTCACTTCTGAGTCCCCAGAAGGCTGGTCCTGGATTATTCAGACTGAAAAAGATAGGGATAGTGAGTGACAATGAAAAGGGGGTTAAATTTTCCTGGCAACCTTGGCCCCAACATCTTAGAATGAGGAGCTGGCTGGGGTGAGTGACATTTACCAGTCGCTGGCAAGCAAACAAAGCGGGTGGAGAGAAGACAGCTCTGGCAAAGTGGTTTGACGACACAGGCTCTTTCGTGCCACTCTGAAATGCTGACTGCGCGATATTCTTTGTCAAACAGGATTCACACTGGGTAGAAGATAAACAGCTTTTCATTAAGAGAAACCAGGAGCTTTTAGAAAAGGTATGTGGGGCACAACACCCTAATGGGGCAGAGGAGAGACTGATGAGAGATCCAGGAGCAGCAGGGGGTCCTCTCAGGAGTGGCACAGGGGCTAGGGGACGGGGAGGCTTTTCCGGCTGTGCTCCCCTCTGCTGCGTGCCCAACCGCATCTCTGTCACTGCCATTACCATCAGTTGAGTGGCCCGTGGTGTGCATGGCTCTGTGCTGGGCGTTGTGCCGACTTGAAAGATGTGATCCTGGAAACCTATTGATTTGTTGCATATATATATATATACTGTATACTTACTGTACATATATATATATACCATACACGCAAACATCCTATGTGGTTGACCATCTACAAGAACACTTATGAATAGGACTGATTATTTTGTACAAGGAAGTGACTCCAAGACACGCTGCAATCTAGCATTGACTGTGTTCTCACTGTTGACTTTTTGCTAATCTTGGCTGCTTATTTATGTATTTATTTTATGAAAGAACATTTCAAAAGATACATCCAAAGCACAAAAGATCATGTCCTGGAGGTTGTTCAACAAATTAGGATACAGAGGCATGGTTTCGGCCCAATAGATAGAATTAATTTGGGTTAGCTGAACGTAGGCTTTTGATTTGGGGCAGTGAAATACAACAGAGATCATTTTATATTCAAACATGGCTTTTCCTTTGGTATTAATATTTGCCTTTGATTACATGAAATGATTACAAAAAATATTTTATACTATTCTTGACAAAAACAGAATTTGGAAGACCATATACAGGAAGTAATTCTGAAGGGTGATGCAGAGTTATGTTAAAATTATTTTAGGATTGTTTCTGCCAATATTCACTGGCTTTGACTAGTAATAAAAATTAACTGAAACACCCTGGTAAGCATAGAAAGGGAAGGAAGATGGTTGTCTTTCCTTCCCACTGGTCGTGTCTCACTTTCTGCATGATGAGACAGAGCTGATGTATAGAAGCAGGGTAGGTATTCCAGGATTGAGGACTGGTACTCTCAGAAAGGTTGGTGGTCCCTGTAAAGAAACGCTATGGACGCTGGCCCTGGTTTTTGAATTGCAGCCGCCTGTGAACCACTAATACGATGGCCAGTGCTAAGCACCAGATCCAGGAATCTCCCCAGATATCCTATCTCTGAAGTCAATCCAAGATTCTAAGAAATAGTTGACTTATAAAAACTTTCGAACGTTCACTAAACCACCAAAATCTAGTGTAAAAAACTTGGTTGACTTCATAAATTAATGTCATAGAGTATCTCACTTCCCCCCATATTTATTTTTCTATATCAGGAGGCTATGTGAAAAGAGAATTTTAGTAGTCTCCGAGATGCTCAGTAATAAGTGTTATCACACAGTTTATCACCTAAAAAATAACTCCCATTATGTCTCTGTCTGGTTTCCTTTGGTCTATAAAGGGAATTTTTGAGCTCAGCCTTCTAAGAGTAAAAGAAAACCAAAGTGACAATAAAACTAAACATTCTACTTCAAGTGTTTACACTTGAGAAAGTAAGATTTACTCTAGATTAAAAAGCCCTTGATTTTTTATTTCTAAATTCAAGATTTTTAACAGTTACTATACAGAAGGCCCACTCACACAGCTGATATTGAAGGCTTTGCCAAACCAGCTGCAGATCATGGAAATGTTCTGATGCCTTGTAGACATGGATTCTCTGTATATGTACAGTATATATACAGGGCAAGGCAGGTTTGTACACAACTGACTTCATGGCATACCTCATCAGGTTATACTAGACATCCTACAGGAAAACCCTACGGAAAAACAGAAAGTAGAGGTGTCATTTTGGATTGAGGAGCCAGGGGAAGCCTCTTATGGTATGAGATGTCATGGAAGTGTAGGATTTCCTTATGTAGAAAAGAAAAAGGGAGCCCTTTTCAAGCCAAGATGAGTTGACAGAGCTCCTGGAGTAATCAGAATATAGGGTAGATCTGGGTTTCTAGATCCAAGTGCATGTGATCGCATGTGAGTGAGTGTGTGTATGTGTGTAGACATGACAGGGATAACACCTAAGTATGATGAGCAGATTACTAAAGTTTTTTATTTCCATATTGAGACTTTGGCTTTATTCTGAAGGTAACTAGAATTTAACAGAGTTTTGTGTAGGATCAGAGCTGTTTTATAAAAAATATTTCTTCAGCAACTTGTAACTCCAGATATAAGAGGTGTCAGTCTCCATTGTTTGCACCATATAATCTAGTTCTTGGACACTATCCCTGATCACATGGGACAGATTCATTTTTCACAGGGTCCCTAGACCTGATCTCAATGAATGGAGTATCCTCCAGCATTTTCCTCTATGACCCAAACAATTCAACCAAACAATAGCTAGAAGGAGAGCCAAAGACTTATTTTATTCACATGTACTTGGGATTTTTTCCTTCATGATCTGGATGATTTATTCACTAAGTAAATGAATGCTGTCCGTGCTTGCTTTGCAAAGTTGTAGATGCTTTTTTGCAATGTCCACCTAACTTGAGGATTTACTTTATTAGATAGAAAAACAAGAGGCAGAAAATCACCGGCTCCAACAGGAACTACAGGATGCCAGAGACCAGAATGAGCTGCTGGAGTTTCGAAACCTAGAACTAGAAGTAAGGAAATGATGATGATGATAAAAATAATCATAACGATTAACATACAGTGATCCCACTCTATGTGTGAGGTGCTGAATTAAGCATTTCAGATACATACACTCGCTGGACCTCACAACCACAAGCAAGATTGGATTGATGAGGCAACTGAGGTTAAATAACTTGTCCAAGTCCTGTGACTAGTCAGTGGTAAAGCACTGATGCAACTCAGAATTGTCTGCTCAGGTACTGTACTTTGCAACATGGTTGCCTTTGTGAACAAGACTAATGGATAATTTTTAAATAGTCTAAGTAGATTTCAAACTTCATAAATATTTCATTTCTTTTACATAATCATTTCCATCCTCCATTGAATTCGGACTCAGAAAAATGTCTTTTATATATTTCAAATTATATTTCAAAATGTACTATATACAAAAGTATTTTATTGTTAGACTCTTAAGTTTATAAGTAAACTTTTTATTCTGTAATGCATTATGCAAAAGACTAAGAAGCAAGGTAATTTGTTTTAGGAAATACTCTGGTTAACCTAAGTTTCAGAGTCTATATTTTTAAAGTAAAACATAATCAAATCAGATTCTGATTGTATCATGCAAAATCTGGCTTAGGGTCTGGTTGAAGTATGCTGATATGTAAAGGATAAGAAAATTTCCCATTTGGTTTCTTTGTTATTTTGCCAGCAATTTCTTCTTGAAGATATTTCACATTAGGTCTGAATAATATCAAACATTAGGTGAGAATAAAGTTTGCAGTTGGTATGCTTCAGTGAATAAGTAAGTCATTTTGGTAGCCCACTTACCGTCCTCATCAAGCTTGAGTGAATTGAATATGCAAAAGGCCCTGAGCTGCCATAAAGCTTCATGGTCAGAAGAACATTCTTTGTGACACCTGAAGGCTCTAAATATTCATACAGTTTAAAATGGAACTCCACTTCCCACATTTCCCTGATCAAAAAATTTGCAAACCTGGATGACACGGTGATAAATTCTTCTCCCATAACTCTCAGTTGACTAATCAGTTCTTTTCCATTACATTCAAGCATGAACATCTTGAGTTCAATTTCCTTTTTTTTTTTTGTTGTTGCCAAATGGCATATTGATAAACTGCTGAAATAGCATAGGGAATACAGACAACTGGTTTAGTGATTAATCAGTCGTTGCTTTTTTTTTTTTCAATTCCTATATATTCTTCACTGTATTTCAAGGAAAGAGAGAGACGATCCCCTCCATTTAATCTGCAGATTCACCCATTCTCAGATGGTGTGAGTGCTCTCCAGATCTACTGTATGAAAGAAGGTGTCAAGGTAGGCAGATGTTTCCTTTTGTGTGTTGTAGACAGTCAAAGAGCTGGGAACTGGAAAGGGGGAGGTTGCTGGTCACTGTTTGGCCTTTCAGTCACTGGGTGTCACTTTGATACAAACCATGTAGGAACTGAAAATAGTCATGTCTATGGGAGAATTAACAGAATGTACACAATGACAGATATATGAATAGTAACAGCAAAAAAAAAAAATAGGAAGCCATGATTATTTAAAAAAGAGTGATACAGAATCAAAATATGTGTAAAGATAATTACCCTTGATTATATAGAGGAAATATTAAATAAATTCAGTACTTAAAGAAACATATTTCATGGATGCCAGGTAAAAAGGTATTTGTTGTGCTCTTCTGACGGCTGTGAAATTCATCATCTTGGAATTTCAGTATTAGAAGAAATCTAGAAATCATCTCACCACCATCTCTTTTGTTGTGAGTGTTTTAGGTAGGATTTCCGTTTTGGGCTTCCCTGGTGGCTCAGACAGTAAACAATGTGCCTGCAATGCAGGAGACCCAGGTTTGATCCCTGGCTGGGAAGATCCCCCAGAGAAGGGAATGACTACCCACTCCAGTGTTCTTGCCTGGGAAATCCCACAAAGGAGACTGGTGGGCTACAATCCATGACGGGTCGCAAAAAGTCAGACACGACTGAGCAACTAACACACTCCCTTTTGGAAGGCTTTAGGGATTATAACATGTTGTTCACTTAGACAGTATATAATTTTATTTTTAGTGATATTGGAATACATTTTAAATGTTAAGGTCTAGAAGAAGTGGCTCCATCTCCTGGAAAATATATTGTCCTTGCATGTGACAGAATCACGTAGCTACTGTCTGTTCCAGATGTAAGGCTAGGAATCCGCCTGCTCGTGCCTTCTGCATGGCCCCTCCTGTTCCCACTCTGACCGCCAAATATACCCGCTTTAGTTGCCTTCTCTTTACCTCTGAGACTGAGCTAGACTTTTGTATTTCTGATGATAGGGATCTGCTATACTGTAATCTATGGGCTTCCCAGGTGGTGCTAGTAGTAAAGAACCCGCCTGCCAATGCAGGAGACTTAAAGAGACTTGGATTTGGTCGCGAGGTTGGGAAGATTCCCTGGAGGAGGGCATGGCAGCCCACTCCAGTACTCTTGCCTGGAGAATCCCATGGACAGAGGAGCCTGCAAGCCTTCAGTCTGTAGGATCTCAGAGTCGGACACAACTGAAGCGACTTAGCACACACACACACATAATGTTACCTGAACATGAGTAAGAGGAGAAGATGGTACTAATGGGGAAATAGGTAGAAAATCGCTCTTCCTTGACTTCCATCATAAACCATTCTCATGTTGTTTAAACTTCTGGTCTTCCTAGGCTACATAAAAACTTGTAAACCAAAGCAATTTATTGATTCAGTTCTAAATGAGAAACACTTCACCTTGTCTTTTTCTTAGATGTTTTGTTTTTAAATAAATCACAGACAACCTAATCCAACATATGTAATTTATACCCAACCGCACTCTTTTAAATGGTGCAGTTGCTTCAAACTGACTGGGGTGGGGCAATATAATAAAAATAAGCTGTTTTCCATAAATGGAATTAATACTAAATACCCAAAACATGAAACTGCACTATAGTTTTATATGCAGCTGTCAAAATCTCAACCAGGTCAGATCCCATTAATTAGAGTGAAATTGGCTGGTTATTTAGATTTATTACTGTTACTTTTCTTTATACTTGAAATATACCACAGTCAGAACAAATTTTCAATAATCATGAGAAAAACATTTACTGAGAAAATTTTTAGTTCTTATACATCCTATAGACCCTTTTATATACAGTCTCTTTATCCTCACATCAGCCTGTGAAGGAGGTATTTATTATCTCCATTTTGCAACTGGTAGAAATGAAAATGCATTGTTAAGGAGTTTTGCCAGGTTCACACTGCTCATAAGAAGCAGAATGGAAATGTAAAACCAGTTGTGGCTGATTGAAAACAGCTCAAGAAGGTACAGGTCTTAAAATATCCTCTCTCTAAGGCACTGATAGAATGGTTAAGCCACTCTTGCGCCTTTGACTTGAATGCAACTCCTTGATTTTGCAGGATGTGAATATCCCTGATCTCATAAAGCAGCTTGATATCCTGGGTGATAATGGGGTAAGTAATGAATAAAGTGCAGTAGAAATATGAATTTGTCTAAAGAGAAGCAAGAAATACTTGCCAGTGCGTACAATAAGAGCAAGTGAAGGGACCCCTATTCAGTAATTTGTAATAACCTAAAAGGAAAAAGAATCTGAAAAAGAATATATGTGTGTATAACTAAATCACTGTGCTGTGCACCTGAAACTAGCAAACACAACATTGTAAATCAACTCTGCTTGAAATACATACATACTTACATACATACCTAAATCGATAAAAACTGAAGAAAAATAATGACAAATGAGACTCCAGGTTCGCTTAAGCTTACTAATTCCCGAAGAGAATCAACTATTTATCAGGCCACTGATAAATAGTTTAAGGATTTAGGATAATAGTTTAGGTTTAAGGATTATAAAGGTCTCTGCAAGGTAGTGGCAGAAGTGGGAACACGGAAGGTGCTTCTCTTGGGCAGGTTTCAGGTCTGCATGCCGACCACATCAGCAGTGATTAAAGCTAATTACCTTCTAACTGTTGCTGGGAGGCATCCGGCATAAAATTAATCAGTCGTGCAGTTGCAAATACTGCTAAATAGTAAGGCTGGTGGCAGCCCCATAAAAATGGGCCAGGAAACTATAATCCTTTTTCTTTCTGAAACACCTTCCTGACAGGGTCAAGGCATATTAATTTAGTGGGAGAACCATTCATTGAGATACTCAATGAATGATGCATGTAGGCTGAAATAGTCATGCTATTTTTTCCCTTGAAAAATTATCAAAGCAGAGAACAAAATCACATAAATTGTATCAAACTGCTATGAAAAGATTACTTTTTATTTCATTTTGGTTTCTGCTTTTCTTATGACTGTTAATGAAGTATGTTTACAGTGAAACATAAAATCAAGTCAGGACTAGAGACATATAAAAGCATCACATTCAATGTACTTTTTACAGGTTTTGAATGAACTCTTTGTCAGGAATTATTACTAAATAGAATAGACTGTTTGTGACTGTTCCATGCATGTATATGTGGCAGGCAAGTTAGGTAGTATTTTCTAATAATGTAAATGTCAAAAGTGTCTTCAGCTTATTTTCTTTCTCTCTCCCTCACCCCACACAGAATTTAAGAAATGAAGAGCAAGTGGCTATAATTCAGGCTAGCACTGTGCTGTCCCTGGCAGAAAAGGTAATAACTTGTACTAACATTCAAATCATCTCAGTGTCTGACTTAACACCTGGGGTTGAAGGACATTCTCTTTGCACCTGTTTTTGCAGTATTGAATACCTAATAAATATTTTATTCTTAACCCAGCTAGAATGAGAATATACAAAATAAGAGTCTACACACTGATTTGGGGTGGGTACTTTGAAGCCTCTTAGAAATATCCTTATATAAAAATGCAAAACCTGGATTACGTTACTGAAGCCATTGTTTTACCAAGCTGGGAAACCAATAAGGAAGAAGTTTTCTTTAAGAGGTGGAAAATTGGAGCAGCACGGCTCTTTCTACGGGGTTTTCCCTGGATGTGTACAGAACCAGTTGTTCCAACTGCTTTTGTAACTTGGTGGTGGCTCCCTGCAGCCTCATTCAGAAAACCCAACTTGGGGACTGTCAGAAGGGCGACGCTGAGCGTTCTCTCGCCCCCTTGTGTTTAAATCTGGTCAGTGCAAGGGAGAGAAAAAAGGAAAGAGCCAAGTGCCTGGTAACAGGCTGTATTCTGGGCGCCTTGAAAATCGGCACGTAGTTTTCTGGTGTACACAGTTGGGTAAAGTGAGAACCTGTAGTATG
Organism: Antilocapra americana; assembly: GCA_007570785.1. Taxonomy (NCBI): domain Eukaryota; kingdom Metazoa; phylum Chordata; class Mammalia; order Artiodactyla; family Antilocapridae; genus Antilocapra; species Antilocapra americana. Next base: position 5,288,159 of record ML661893.1, read on the forward strand.
CCTTCCTTGAGATTTTTTCTTTTATTTCATAAATGCATAAAAAGCATGTTGTAAATGAAATGAAACCATGAGCAAGCATTCACCTTGCTCCAATCTAGTTTAGTTACTCAGACAAAAGATGACATCAAGAAAAAAATGGCAGAGGTAGAAAGATTTCTATAACATAAAAAGGTACTTAAGAAATATTGAAACGGTCCTTTTTTACATCTTGATTCAAGCAACCAAGTGTGGAAAAAAGCACACTTCGCTGACAACTAGGGAAGTTTTAATATGGACCAGGTATCAGGTGATGAAAGGAATTAATGTTAAGTTTGCAGTGTGGAAATGGCCTTGTGGCTGTGTTCTTTTTTGAGACCTGAAGTGTTAGGGATACATCCTGAAGTATTTAATGGGAAATATCAGGGATTTGTTCTTTAACTCTTTCTGTCTACCTATACATATTTCTACCCCCTTGGTCCTTTACACCATTGCTTTTGGCAAGATTTGCCCTTCTTCCCTTTTTTACCTTTATCTGGCTAAATGTTAATCATCAGACCCTCCCATACATGGGGAGGCCTTCCTACTCACCCAAGTCTAGTTAGGTCTTCTTTCTCTGTGTTCCCACAGTGACCTGTGCTTCTGTTATCCTGGATTTTAATAACTAAAACACAAACACTTTTTTTTTTAATTTATGCTGTTGTTCACTAGATTATGAGTTCCATGAGGGCAACTCTGGGTTATGCTTTTCACTCTGTTTTCCTAGTTTTCCAGCCCAGCATATTTAGTAAGAGATCAATCAGCATTTCCTGAATGAGTGAATTCATGAAGACACTGTTCCAGTGATACAGTAATAAAGAAAACACAATCCTACCACCAATTCCACTACTTTTATTTGGCAGTGATAGCCAGAGTATCTCATCCAGTTGGGGTCGTAAAGGGCTTTTCTTTATTGCAAGAGAAGTCACTTTAGTTTAGGACTGCAAAGAAAACTTGGGGCAATTTCCATGAAAGGCAGAGACTACTTCATTTGACAGTTCTCTTAAAAACATGATGTACAAGAGAATTTGTTTCTCAGTGGTAAGTGGGCAGCAAGCCAGAGGAAGTGTTTTAATAAAACTGGGTGGCACACAATTGCAATATGAGGCTGGGTACAAGAAACCCATGACTTTGGACTGAAATTTGTTTCATGAGGGAAGTTCTGTGTATGTTCAAGAGCTGAGAGACTAGCATCTCTCCAGTCTCCGTGTCTTTTTGTATTTCCCCATGTTCCTTACAGCCAAACAGCTGTTAGATCCTGCAGCCCCATGTGAATATCAAGGCTTTATTAAAAAATGTTCAGTATACTGCATAATTTATCACAAACAAACCAAGAAAAAATAGCTAGTAGTGAGGCAAATTTCTAACAGTGTGGAAGTACAGAAATGAATGTTAACCAAAAAAACTAGAATCCTGTTGAGTACCTAATAGATGCAATACACTGTGAATAGGGCCTTAGGTTAATTACCTTCTTTACTCTTCACATTATTATTAATCCCATTTCACAGATAAGAAAATTGAAACTTAGAGTAACCAAGTAATGTTTCAAGCCCACACAGCTGTGAAAAGCTAAGATTGGGATTAGACCCAAGGAAGCTGGGAAAGATTGAAGGCAGAAGAAGGAGATGACAGAGAATGAGATGTTTAGATGGCATCACCAACTCAGTGGACATGAGTTTGAGCAAACTCCAGGGAGATGGTGAAGGACAGGGAGGCCCAGCAGTTCATGGGGTTGCAAAAAGTCTGTCATGACTTAGTGACTGAGCAACAACAAAGTTGACCTCTAGGACCCACACACTTAATTATTTTACCCAGTTGCCTCCCTGGGGGATAAGCTGTTGGTTAACTTCGTAGAGACCCATTATAGTAATTTATTCTCTGAAACCATGTATGTGATAGGCTCACACTATATTATTCAAAGTCTGAATTTATTCAGGGTGTTGATCAGTGCTAATATTAATGTCATCTAATGTTAATGTTCTAATACTTAGAACAATATATTCTAAGTATTAAGAAAGTAAATTCTCTGTGTGATTTAAAATATCTCTCTACTCAACAAAATGATTCTTCAACATGTAGCTGTAATCAGTTTCATATACTGAAAAACTGCTATTTCTCCATCTCACCTGCTAGTCTTTCTTTCTTTGTGCTCCCTCTAATCACAAGAATTAGACATACCTTCAGCTTGGAACTTTCCCCTCACTTTTGCCTGCTCATTTCTGACTCATTTTTTACACTTCAGTGCAATGTCATTTCCAAGGAAGCCTCTCATGGCAATCTCCAATGAGGGTAAATTCTGTGTTTCTTATTCACCCTCACATCCCTAGTACCTAGCACATTGCCTGATACATGGTAGATAACGGTGAAGGCATTTGTTGAATGAATAGTGAATTAATGAATGAGTGGAAAATTATAAACTTGTTTCTGAGCTAAGAGATAAAATGCACCAAGATAAAATGCACTTTCTGAGATAGCAGAAAAGACAGCAGCTCAGGAGATAGTACCATCTGGACCATATCAGGCAGTCATGTCAAACCCTGTGTCTGCTTTACTCCATAGTGGATCCAGCAAATTGAAGGAGCAGAGGCTGCCCTGCACCAGAAAATGATGGAATTGGAAAGTGACATGGTGAGTAAAGATGAGGTGTCATAAAAACAAAGAAAAATGGAAATACCCCTCAATTTCAGATTATATTCTCTAAAAATGTCACATTGTACTTTTGACGTATTTCCAAAACTAATGCTGAAGAAAATCCAGTTAGATGTTTCTTTCCTTAGGCTAAATAATTTTTCTACCATATATAATTATAGTAAACATTACAGAAATGATGGGTATGACTTTGATATTTAAAATCTCCAAGCCATCGTGTTCCCGTTAAGATGGCTGCTACTAAAAATGAAACAAATTAGTAACATACAATGATGAAGATGTGGAGAAATTGGAAGCCTGTGCAATATTGCTGGGAGTATAAAATGGTATAGCTGCTATGAAAAGCAGTATGCTTAGTGATTGCTCAAAAAATTCAAAATGGAATTACCACGTGATACAGCAACACCACTTCTGGGTATATACCCATAATGATTGAAAGTGGGCTCTTGAAGAGATTTTTGTATACCCGTGTTCAAAGCAGCCTTATTCACCATAACTTAAACATGGAGGCAACCCAAGTGTCTGTATCAGTGGATGAATGGATAAGCGAAATGTGGTATATATATCCGTGGAGTATTATTCAGCCTTTAAAAAGGAAGGGCGTTCTCCTACAGGCTACAGCATGACTCAACTTTGAGGACATATGCTAAGTGAAATAAGTCAATCACACAAAGACAAATACTGTGTGATTCTACCTACATAAGGTACTTGGAGTAGCCTAATTCATAGAAACAGAAGACACAATAATAGTTGTCAGGAGCTAAGAAGAAGAAATGGGCACTTGTTGTTTAATAGGTACAGAGTTTCAATTTTGCAGATAAAAACAATCCTGGAGATTGGTCTCATAACCTTGTGAATATACTTAACACTGCTGAACTATACACTTAGAACGGTTACGATTATAAAGCTTATATTATATGTATTTTGCCACAGTTAACTTTTGTTTAAATCTGGGCCTTATTAACATAGAGGAATGCATAGAATTTTATAATAGTACTATCATTACTGTTGTCACTATTACTAAAAAACAGGTAGTGATTCCTGTTAGGTCAGAGAATCTTATAGTAAAAACAACTTGAATTTCTATAGCATGTGACATCTTACAAATTTGTAACATTTGCTTATATTCTACACAGAACTTACATTTTACCAACAGGTTAGGCTCTAAAGTAAAAAGATTTAACAAGAACTGTCTATATTCAAGATACCCTTGAACACTTTAAATACAAAAATTTTAATTAGGCAGTCAGATTTTTACAGGCGCTGTTCTAGGCACTGGAGCTCAGATGTAATCAGCTGGAAGTCAGCAGCAAAATTGCATGCAGACATATCCTCTCTCAAAATCAATGCAGAACTTCCGTGGTGACGCAGTGGATAAGAATCCCTGCCAATGCAGAGGCCACAGATTTGATCCCTGGTCCAGGAACACCACACATACTGCTGAGCAAGTAAGCCCATGCGTCCAACTACTGGGTCTGTGCTCTGGAGTCCAGGAGCCGCAGCTGCTGAAGCCCGTGTGCCCTAGGGCCTGCGCTCCACAACAAGAGAAGCCACCTCAATGAGAAGCCCACAATGAAGAGTAGCCCCCGCTCACCACAACTAGAGAAAGTCCAGGTGACCCAGCAACAAAGACCCAGCACAGCCAAAAATAAAAAGTAAAAACAGAAAAAAAAAAAAAAGTCGGTGCAATCAAGTTTACCTTCAGCATTGGAAGAGATCCTTGTTCCTTGTTAAGCATGCAAAGAAAGAATTAACTTGTGCTTAGAGCTATGTTCTGTACAAAGATATATTTTTTAATGCACATGTCAGGATGCTTGCAATATGAGAACCATACAGAAACTGAGGACAAGCCAGGTAACATCAGATTTACATCTCCTGGATCACCCTGGCTTTATAGCAAGAGCAGACACTCACATTAAGTAGCAGTGTGGGCGGAATCACAGCCACTCTCTGAATTACTTTCTAGCTTTGTATTTGCTAATGATACACAGTTGAGTTTGAATAAATTAAGTTTCTTATTATATAACTCTGCTCTATTACATTTCATAACATTCTTATAAAAATATACTATCGTAGTATATTTATACAGATATGCTTATTAGTTAGCATCTATAGCATTTATCTTGTGAAAAACCTATCCTTAGGGACTTCCCTGGCAGTTTATTGGTTAAGACTCTGCTTCCACTGCCGGGGTCTCCTGTTCGATCCCTGGTCAGGGAAGCAAGATCCTATGTGTCATGCAGTGAAGCCAGAACAAACAAAAAATCTATCCTTAGTGGCATACTCTTAAATTGATATGAAAATTCTTTAAGACATTTGTGCGGATTGTTTGTCATTTTATGCTTCTTTCCACTGATTTTTACATCCCCTATGTGAAATTGTAAACGTTGAACTATTTCCCTGAAAGACAAGATCTCTGACCCTGCAAAGACTAGTGATTTGTCTTACAGTGGAATTAGAGAAAACGCTAATCAATACAGTTTAGATATCACTTTCTTGTTAACTAAGCTGACTCTATCTACTAACATGGCCATTTTTTCTAGGAACAATTCTGCAAAATCAAAGGCTATCTGGAAGAAGAGCTAGACTACAGGAAACAAGCCCTCGACCAAGCATATATGGTAGGTACAACAGACATTCAAGGCATTCTGAGTGTTGATGGTTATATGCTCTGTAGTAAAGCATCCTGTGTAATTTGCTATGTCATGTGTCTGAATAGACCACAACATGCAGCTCGCTCATCCAGTGGTTTCCAGTTCTCATTTTAGAACAAATGTACATCTCTAGCTCTTTGCTGATATAATACTATTATAATAGTTAATAAATATTCATTGTAATTCATTTTTCAAACAGTTTAATTATGTTGTTAAATAATATTTAAATGAAAGACAGACTGGATGACAGTGTTGATTACAGAGAAATTTTATTAAATCAAATCTGACTGTTGGGGATCCTAATCTAGGGGTGGAATAATAAGGTATGTAACATGATATGTATTTTCAATTCATATATTTCTTACAACAATCCTATGAGGTATAGGGAATATTATTATTTCTATATTACACATGAGAAGGTGAAGGCTTAGAGAGAGGAAGACCTTGGCCCAGCTTGGCAAGTGAGTAGGTAGTGCTTAAATTCGACTCCAGACATTGTGGCCATAACTACCATAATCCAGCCACAGTGAGTGAGACTGTAAGGGGGAAATGGGCTGTTCCTTTCTCTCTCCTCCAGATTATGCTGACTCAGGAGCACGTTTGATCCGCTCCCCTGTACCAAATTCATAAAGCATCATTCTTAATGTTGGACTGCATCTTGGATTTCTTCTCTCGGGGTGGGCACCACTCCGCCCCCCACTGTAACACAGCGTGATGACTCAAGATAAAAAGAGGAAACTTAAAAGTTTTTATAATGCTTTCCTGGAAGCAACCTGAATTGCTGTTGGGAAAAGAGTGAAGCACTTAGCTCCTGCTGATAACAAAGATGAATTGGTACTCCCCCTCCAAGTTGAGTAAGAGATTCTGAGCACTGCCTGATAGGGAAGGGGAGTTGCCCTCTGCTTAGAGAATAAAGAAGGAGGTGATTTTTCCCTCCCTTCCTACCCTTTCAACCTTGCCTCCTCTACCTACACATGATAAAGTTAGACCATGTGTATGTGTCCCAGGACTGAAGACTTTATAACTTTTAAAAGGTAGGGCAACCCACTTAGTCCAGGACAGGAGCTTGGAGGACATCCCTCTCCAGGCCATGTCCTTTCACCTCTGTCAGAGTCGTGGGATAAGATTATAGGTCGTGGTAACTGTATCCAAAGCGTGTGAAAAAAAACTGGGCTGTACAAAGCAGTAGGCTCTTCATCTAAAAAAGAAGAGCCTCGAGGTATTTTATAGCTAGGCAACTACAAATCTCAGAGTATTAAAAAACAGACCAATTCCAAAGGGTCTTAGGCTCTATTTCCCAATAGAAAAACGATTGAACTGAACTGAACATGGACCACTTTGCAATGCTTATTTCTAAATAATATACTGTTTAAATATTTTTCAAATGAAAGAGAGAACAAATTTATTCTCAGCTACCTTTGAGAATAGAAGGAGATACAGTTATAACAAGATAAGGACTTCCTGAAAAGGAAAAGTATGTGAAATAGACAGGATTCAAGAAAAAGAACAAATTCCCCTCCATCAAGGAAGTTTACATGTTGGCTAGATGACCCTTATGGCATCTTATAAAGGAAATCATCAAAAGGATATTTAAGCTGGAGAAGCTTTGACATTTGTTTTGTTGCTGTGATCCTGTGAGAGTAAAATAATGCATCCCTCCCATACACATACATGTGTATGTTTATACACCACATGTAAGATACTAAACTCCAAAGTTTTCTAATTCTATTTGCCAGAGAATCCAGGAACTAGAAGCAACTTTGTACAATGCTCTGCAGCAAGAAACTGTTATTAAATTTGGTGAATTATTAAGTGAAAAACAGCAGGAGGAGCTGAGGACAGCAGTGGAAAAGTTACGGCGGCAGATGCTGAGGAAGAGCAGAGAGTACGACTGTCAGATTCTTCAGGAGAGAATGGAGCTCTTACAGCAGGCCCATCAGGTGAGGATGGAGTTACTATATCTGTGTTGGGTGGTGCTAAGCACATGGGACCTACTGCTGATGTGGTACAGAGTGTTGATGTGGGCATGAAGAATCCTGAGAGCTAGAAGCTGTTTTCAGAGAGTAAAATAAATAGCTGCTGTTTTACACCTATACTCAGAAACAGGGTGATGGTTTCTTAATGAATTAATCTGAAGAAAATTGGTGGTTCAGAAACACTGTGTCGTTGAAATAATACCCTTTGAATTTCATGGAACCTGATCATGTCCCTTTTCCTGGGAAGGGACTCCTTGGGACTTTTTCCAGGACAGAGATCATGCTGTTTTTCACCCCAGTTCATAACCAAGCCTGATGGAATCATCAGAAGAGGGTAAAAGGGAACACGGGCCTTTCTCTTTATTCCCAGAATAAACCACAGCAGCAACAACAAAGCCTGGAAGCCACCTCTGATTTACTGGCATTTGCTGTAGGTCAGAAACTAAATTAAGGGCTCTCCTTCCATCATTTTATTTAATCCTCACAACAGCCCACTGCTGTAAGTATTCTTACTATTGCAACTTAAAGAGATCATGATACTGAAGAAAAAAGTGCTTAAGTCATTTGCCCAGGATGACAGATAGTAAGCCACAAAGCAAAAATTACAACCCAGATCAGCCCAACTCCGAGGCTAGTGCACATAAACGTTGCACTATACTGTCTTCCACAGCTTGAGTCATCTGTCATTTATATGACTTTTCTAGACCAGCAAGGCTCAAAATAAACACCCAGTACTAACTTATAGCCAGCATTCTTAACTTCAACTATTTTTTCATATCATACCTTGGCAGGCAAAGATGAGGGTCCTGGTCAAAAAGCCGATTCTGTAATAATTCCAGAATTGAAAGTTCCAGGCTAGTGTACTTGGTACCCATAAGCTGTAATAAGCAACTGGTATGAAATCCAGATGGGCTATACAAGAGGAGAGAGTCATGTCATTAGAAATCAAGGTGAGTGGAAAAGGAACAGGGGTTATTTTATGACACCAGTAAGAACAGTTTATGGGGAACATGACATTTATCACACTTCAGCTGTAGCCAAGAATTTTGTGGATCTTTATAGGCTAGTAAAGTACCCAAGTTAACAGGAAACTCTGAAGCCATTTTGTTCCAAAGATAATAAACACATGCATTGGTTTCTTGAGAGTCCATCATAAAGTTTTGGATTTCAATTCTGAAGAGTTTTTAAAGCATTTAACAATAGACTCAACAGCATCATTGCTTCTCTAAGGGAATGAACCTGTCCTCTAGATAACTATTTCTTTGAATGCAATAGCACTTAATTAATTTCAACAAAGTGGGAGGTGTGTCCTAGAACTGTAGAAGTGTTTATTTTTAAGACGGACAAATAGTTATCTAAATTTATTTATGACTAAAACCTTGTCAATGCTTTGAAGTGTCTCTTCAATCAGCTAAGGTACTTTACTCCCAAAAGAGAAGTTTCCGTTTAAGTTAATCTGTTGTGAGCTGTTAGGTGCACTATATTTTTAAGTTTCCTTTGCATTTCACAAAGAAGAAAAGGAAAGATATATCTATCAGAATGCAGAGTTCTAAAGAATAGCAAGGAGAGATAAGAACGCCTTCCTAAGTGAACAGGGCAAAGAAATAGAGGAAAACAATACAATGAGAAAGACTAGAGATCTCTTCAGGAAAATTAGAGATACCAAGGGAATATTTCATGCAAAGATGGGCAAAATAAAGGACTGAAATGATCTGGACCTAAAGAAGCAGAAGATATTAAGAAGAGGTGGTAAGAATACACAGAAGAACTATACAAAAAAAGATCTTGATGACCCAGATAGCCACAATGGTGTGATCACTCACCTAGAGCCAGACATCTTGGAGTGTGAAATCAAGTGGACCTTAGAAAGCATCATCACAAACAAAGCTAGTAGAGGTGATGGAATTCCAGCTGAGCTATTTCAAATCCTAAAAGATGATGCTGTTAAAGTGCTGCATTCAGTATTCCAACAAATTTGGAAAACTTAGCAGTGGCCACAGGACTGGAAAAGCTCAGTTTTCATTCCAGTCCCAAAGAAGGTAATGCAAAGAATGTTCAAACTACTGCACAATTGTACTCATTTCACATGCTAGCAAAGTAATGCTCAAAATCCTCTAAGCTAGGCTTCAATAGTACATGAACCAAGAACTTCCATATGTACATGCTGGGTTTAGAAAAGGCAGAAGAAACAGAGATCAAATTGCCACCATCCATTGGACCATAGGGCCTCTCTGGTGGCTCAGATGGTAAAGACTCTGCCTGCGATGCAGAAGACAGATGTTCCATCCCTGGATCGGAAAGATCCTCTGGAGAAGGAAATGGCAACCCACTCCAATATTCTTGCCGAAAAATCCCATGGACAGAGGAGCAGTCCATGCGGTCACAAAGAGTTGGACACGACTGAGCAACTTACACTTTCACTTTCATTGGATCATAGAAAAGCCAAGAGAATTCCAGATAAATATCTACTTCTGCTTCATTGAGTACACTAAAGCCTCTGACTGTGGTCACCTCAAACTGTGGAAAATTCTTAAAGAGATGGAAATACCAGACCACCTTACCTGTCTCCTGAGAAACTTGTATGCAGATAAAGAAGCAACAGTTAGAACTGAACATGGAAAAACAGACTGGTTCAAAATTGGGAAGGGAGTGAGTCAAAGCTGTATATTGTCACTTGCTTATTTAACTTGTATGCAGAGTACATCATGTGAAATGCCAGTCTGGATGAATCACAAGCTAGAATCAATATTTCCAAGAGAATGTCAATAACCTCAGATATACAGATGATACCACCCTTATGGCAGAAAGTGAAGAGGAATGAAAGAGCCTCTTGATGAAGGTGAAAGAGGAGAGTGAAAAAGCTGGCATAAAACTCAGCATTCAAAAAATAAAGATCATGGCATCTGGTCCTATCACTTTATGGCATATAGATGAGGAAACAATGGAAGCAGTGACAGACTTTATTTTCTTGGGCTACAATATCAGATGGTGTTCAAAGATGGTGATCAAAGTCAGATGGTGACTTAAGCCATGGAATTAAAAGATGCTTGCTTCTCAGAAGAAAAGCTGTGACAAACTTAGACAGGGTATTATAAAGCAGAGACATTACTTTGCCAACAAAGGTCTGTATAATCAAAGCAGTGGTTTTTCCAGTAGTCATGTATGGACCATAAAGAAGGCTGAGCACCAAAGAATTGATGCTTTTGAACTGTGGTGTTGGAGAAGACTCTTGAGAGTCCCTTGGACTGCAAGGAGATCCAACCAGTCAATCTTAAAGGAAATAAGTCCTGAATATTCATTGGAAAGACTGATGCTGAAGCTGAAGCTCCAATACTTTGGCCACCTGATGCAAAGAACTGATTCATTTGAAAAGACCCTGATGCTGGGAAAGATAAGAAGGCAGGAGGAGAAGGGGAAAACAGCGGATCAGATGGTTGGAAGGCATCACCAACTCAATGAACTTGAGTTTGAGCAAACTCCAGGAGATGGTGAAGCATAGGGAAGCCTGGCGTGCTGCAGTCCGTGGGGTCGCAAAGAGTCAGACACAACTGAGCAACTGAGCAACAACAACAAATTTTTGAGTCTCATAATTTCATTGACATTTTCTGTCTCCCAAAAAGGTGTTCATTAGAATATGACTGTCTAGTTATTTCTTACTCTTTTTTTTTCCCTTTCAATCAGTAGTTCTTTTTTGAGAGAGTTATTCCAGAAGACATTGGACAGGATTTGTCATATGTAAGTTTATAGGGCAGTCTAAATTATAAAACCTATCACTAACCACTTATTAGACATTTCTGTTTGAATGTTTCAGAGTGAAATCATGTGAAACATACCTGAACATGCGTTTTTATCTTTGCTTCTCTCTTCTCTCCCCATCTACCTGTCTTGTTTAGTGAAACTACCATATCTCAAAGCACTCAGGTTGAAAACACCTTTTCTGGTGATACCTTATTCCTCAAAAGCTTCCATGATCCCACTTTCTAGTTGAGTCTAGTCATGCAGAAATCTCCAGGCCCTTCAGTAGCTGGCTACCCCTCCCCTAAAAACTGGATTTAAGACAATCTCCAGAGCTTACCTTCCTCTATTTGTGTAGAGCTCTTCCTTTACCCTTGAGGCCATGATTTTCCACTTCTAAGTCTTCGTTTGCCTGACTCTCTCTCTCTCTGTCTCTCTTTAGTAAGTCGTGTCCAACTCTTGCAACCCCATGGACTGTAGCCTGCCAGGCTTTGCCTGACTACTGACCCCCAAATGCCCTTCGCAGTCTGCTGCATTTATCCAAATGTTCTCATTTTTCTAATTCCAGTGTAAAATCTACCTCCTGCAGGATGCTCTCCCAGATGAAAACAATGGATCACTTACTACTGGAAAAATATATATATCCCATACCCTTTCATACACTCGTTCAAGACCAGTTACTGAGGGCCTGCCTGTGCTGGGTGCTGGGAATGTGATGGCGGACAAAGACATCCAGGTCACTTCTCTCACGCGTCCTGCAGGTGAAGAGGAACAAAGTGACAAGGCTAATGAGCAATGGCCCAGGCAACTTCAGAGAGTGCTCTGAAGATACATATGCGTGTCTCTCTGTGTGTGTTGTGTGTGAGAGAGCGAACTTGGGCGTGGAATTAACCACGCTAAACTGGCTGGTCTGAAGATGCTGAAATCCCAAAGAATCACCCACACAGAAATCTTGGCAAGGTGGCCAGAAGTTAGGATCAGCAGGGGCTAAGTCTCTGTTGTGGGAATGTGTGGGATATTCAAGGAGCAGAGAGATGGCCAATATGTCAGGAGCACGTGGAGCTGAGGAAAGGGGACTGTGAGGTGAATCTGTAGAGGTAAGACAGGGCTAGATCATGCTGGGCCTGAAGAAGTTTGAGTTTTATTCAAGAGCAACTCGGCTGACTCTCCATTCTTCCTCTTCCTTGCCCCTTGAAGCTCAAGGACTGCTGTGATCATTTCACATTCTTTGTTTCGTGTGGGTGTGTGATATTTTCTTGGCTGTGGCACATGGCATGTGGGATCTTAGTTCCTTGACCAGGGATCGAACCCACGCCCCTTGTGTTGGAAGCACAGAATCTTACCCACTGGACTGCCAAGGAAGCCTACCATTTCACATTCTAAGAGTTCACACTGGCTGCTGTAGATGGGTGTAGGATGCAGATCAGAAGCAGGAAGAGCAGGCAGTAACCTCTCACAGCTCTGATGGGGGACTTGGTACACTTGAGAGCAGTAGAAACTTTTCTGTATGATAGAAAAGAGATCTGTTTTGGACTCTACAGGGTTTGCTGTTAGATCAGATGGCAGTCTGAGAAAAGCTGGGAAGGAAAAAGAAAGAAAGCCCACAGCACACAATGGAGCAGACCCAACTCATTTAATAAATATGTATAGGCGTCTTCTTTGTATAACTAAGCACTGTACGAGGTATTAGAGATTGGTGATGGAATTCTGCTTAGTTTTGCCCTGTTTGGCTCAAATGGTAAAGCGTCTGCCTACAGTGCAGGAGACCCAGATTCAGTCCCTGGGTTGGGAAGATCCTCTGGAGAAGGAAATGGCAACCCACTCCAGTTCTTTGCCTGGAAAATCCCATGGACAGAGAAGCATGGTAGGCTATAGTCCATGGGGTCACAGAGTCGGACACAACTGGGTCACTTTGCTTTGCCCTGTTTTCCTTTCTATATAATCTGGTTTTTTTCCTGTGTTTTCCTTTTTTATCTCCCCATCTGGATGTGATGGTTCTTTGAGGTCAGGAACTAAGTGACACCTTGCCTGTGTTCTCCATTACATCCAGCACGATCCTGAACATGTAAGCAGGTGCTCAGCAAGCAAAGACTTGGAGGCTGAGTAGACACTACACTAATCTCTCATGCCCATGATTTAATTGATGTAAGGCTTGCCTCCACATCCAACAGACTATATCAAGGAAATACTTGCACACTCAAGGTAGAAATATCTAACAAATTTATTCTTTCACTGTGTAGCTTTGGAGCATAAGGAGTACTATGGAAATATACACAAGCACACACATCACACACATTTATTTATCATTCATCGTCACACACATCAGCATTCATTGTCACATAATTTCACAGTCCTTCTAACAAAACAAACCTTCCTCTCCTGCGGAAACCTGACCCCCTTTCGTTGAAAGCAGGATTTCTCAATCCCTGCATGACTGATATTTTGGCTCTGATGATTCTTCTTGGTGGAAGTTGACAGGGAGTGATCTGTGTACTGCAGGATATTTAAAGCATTCCTGGCCTCTGCCCTTTAGATGCTAGTTGTGACTGGTGATCACATGTGATTTGAAACTATCTGGATAATTAGTGGTGATGGTTGTACAACTTTGTGAATATACTAAAATCACTTTAACTAACTTTAAAAAATGTCCATATATTGCCAAATGTCATCTGGGGTGCAAAATCACCCCTAGTTGAGAACCACTGTTCAGAGAGAGGGAATATAGTTTCCAAGTTCAACTATTCTTTGTTTCAGCTTACATTTTTGTCTCCCCACACTGCACTGTAAAAACTGGTCTTTCTAAGTTATCACATCATTTAGCTTCCATTGTTTTCTTCTTGGACTCCAGTTCTCCATTTTCTAATTATTCCCAAAAGAGCTACTAAATTACAAGCCTACACTGTGTAACCCTATGCCATGAACATATAAGGCCTTTAATTTGCCAGAAGGAACTTTGAAAACTTTTATTCACTTACAAATTCAGTTCAGTTCAGTTCAGTCACTCAGTCGTGTCCTACTCTTTGCGACTCCATGGACTGCAGCATGCCAGGCTTCCCTATCCATCACCGACTTCCAGAGTTTACTCAGACTCATGTCCATTGAGTCAGTGATGACATCCAACCATCTCTTCCTCTATTGTCCCCTTCTCCTCCTGCCTTCAACCTTTCCCAGCATCAGGGTCTTTTCAAATGAGTCAGTTCTTTGCTTCAAGTGGCCAAAGTATTGGAGTTTCAGCTTCAGCTGAATATCCACTGGCATTGTGGATATTCACTGAATATCCAGTGAATATTCAGGACTGATTTCCTTTAGGATGGACTGGTTGGATCTCCTTGCAGTCCAAGGGACTCTCAAGAGTCTTCTCCAACACCACAGTTCAAAAGCATCAGTTCTTCAGCACTCAGCTTTCTTTATGGTCCAACATCTCATGTGACTACTGGAAAAGCCCTATCCTTGACTATACAGATCTTTGTTGGCAAAGTAACATCTCTGCTTTTTAATATGCTGTCTAGGTCGGTCATAACTTTTCTTCTAAGAAGTAAGCGTCTTTTTATTTCATGGCTGCAGTCACCATCTCCAGTGATTTTGGAGCCCCCCAAAATTAAGTCTGTCACTGTTTCCACTGTTTTCCCATCTATTTGCTGTGAAGTGATAGGACCAGATGCCATGACCTTTGTTTTCTGAATGTTGAGCTTTAAGCCAACTTTTTCACTCTCCTCTTTCACTTTCAAATTAGTGACTATGTAATGTTGATTTCAAATCTGTGCTATTCAAATTGCTGAAATTTTGTTATAGTTTACAGGTAATTTCAAAGACATTTCTGAGCTATTTTTATCTTTAGGATTGCTTGTGCTATTCTTATAATGTTTGTTTCCCCCCCTAAGTTATCAGTTCCTTCTTTTGAAATTTTTTGAAGTGTAATCTCTAACCTTGTTTTCTGATAATTGATCAGTCTGGTTTTATGAGAAGATCATACCCTGAAACAAATTTTAAATAAGGTTGAAAAAAAGTAGAACAGCAACTAATGGCATTTGTGTGAGCCACTTTTAGCCATTTTTTAATGAGGCAATAAGCAATCAAAAACCTTAATCCAAATGGTTTACAACAAAGTGTGTTTCTTTCTCTCTAGCTCTGGGAAACACAGCTGTCTCCACAACGAGGTGACTTTCCCAAATCTCACGCCTAACTCATGTTCCACTGGCCAAAACAGGTCTACTGACCAAGCTCAAGGACAGTGGGGTGAGAACCATACCTCTCTCACAGGAGAGAGGTCTGCAGAGATAGATTAACCCAGAAGAAAAAGAATGGAAAATATTTTTAAAATACAATCAATGATGATCATTTTGAATATGAGTACAGGCAATTTTTGAAATATGCAATAACCCTCTGGGTGTAGAAAAATATACACATGACATTTCCAGATGCTAATGTTTTTATGGGAAGTTCTGTGTTTTAGGTTGGTGAATGATCTTCTTGTTTAACTTAACACCTTGTAAAGCATTCGTTTTTTCCCCCCTTTTTTTTCAGAGAATTCGTGACTTAGAAGATAAAACAGACATCCAGAAAAGACAGATAAAGGACCTAGAAGAAAAGGTATGTGTGAAGTTCAGTGTGTATTTCAATCTTTATTTTTTAGATCAGACAGTAGTATTAGTTTCACTCACTGTATTTTCTTTCTTCAGCTATTGTGTATTGTGTGTTGGCAGGTATAGTTAAGCTCTGTCTGTAGTTAGGCACCAGGGTTCTGGCAAAACATTCAATTATACATTTTTGCCTTTTATTTTGATTCCTGTTCTTTTCTGTAATTGTTTTCTTTCTTCAGTTTTCCATTTCCCATCGTCACATCTTTTCCAAAAGTTTCTTCTAGTTTTATTATTCTGCTTTCCACTTCCTTTTTGAAATAATGTGTTCAGAAATTTAGACTGACACATGAAAATTTTGCCTCGTGTCATTTCCCCAGTGGTCTGAGTCAGCCAACACTCTAGGGGAGTAAAGATGGCATTTGGAAATGTGTGTGCTCTGGAACACCGGGATGCTGCTTGGCTGCAGTGAGTTCAGCAGTCTTGTATAATTAACACAGAATTGTCCTACCTAACATGCCAGGAGCCCCCTGGGCCTGAGGAGGGACACAGCAGAGATGGCAAGAGGCTTTCTCTGGAGTTCTGATCTCATTGGCTGGAAGAAGCTGCCTGAACCCCTGGGTTGCAAAAAAGTATAGTTGTTTTGTAGTATCTTCCATGGGTACCCAAGGAGCAAATAGTAAACCACCTGCCATTTCCAAGATAACAATTAGAATTTTGTTCATCCCAAATCGCTTTTATAGTTGTCCTTCTCAGAGGAAGTTGATAGGGTCCAGTAACCAAACAATCAGCCCCCTGGATTCTTATGTAGGCTGAGTCTTCATGTACTTATTTGAGCTTGGGTGAGTGACTTTACCCACAGTGTCTAAGCTGTATCTACAATATAGGGGTGTTAACACTCTCCCTCACCTCCTTTCATCTGTTCCATGAGGGAAAAAATGAAGTCACTTACATGAAAATTAGGAAACACTAAGAAAGTATAAGTCAAATTAAAGTGTAATTTTAAAAATTTCTAAATGTGAAGTGCGTATCTTATGTAAGCTTGTAAATTTGAATTTTCCTCATTTCTGAAGTGTGCTATTTAGTTCTGTGGGATTAAATGGGGCAAAGGTAAAATGTAACAAACTGAAAGCTGAGTCTAGTTTCCTGGTGTTTGGCAGAAAGACCCACAGAAGGCAGGGGTTGGCCACAGTTTCCATGGTTGTCAAAGAACACCATTGATGCCTTCCATTTTCCATGTTTTTGAATGGCTGTCCTTGGTCCTAGTCACTCTCTCTGCTAATCCTTAAACAGTCCTGGAGTGGCTCAGGGAGGAAGTTGCCGAGAAGACAGCTTTACCCCAGTAACTTCACTCAGTTCAGTCCCATATAACTTAGGGAAAACAGAAAAAGGAATTATTTTTTTTAAATATCTAGTTATGTCACCACCCTAGCTGAAGTAAGTGAACTTTTCATTCTACAGGTCTCAACTTCCTAAATATTTATAATAGGTTAATGTACTTAACAGAAAAGGAGGATTATTTAGCTATTAAATCAGCAAATTCCATATATAGTACTAAACTAAGCCACTTCAAAAGCAATCCAGTTGGTTTGTCATTAGAGGTTTGAATGAGAGATGAGGTTTATAAAGCAACTTCTATTTACTTGACCTCAATTCTGCTTGTCCACAAGCATAGTAAAAAGGCTAATGATCACTTATGTCAGAGATAGTCTTCATTCTTTTCCTGACCACCCCCTCAGGACACACGCAATATTCCTTCTTTGTCCAGTTCCCACACACACAGTGTAAATCAGGGGACAGCAACAAACACAGCAAAACTGCTTCCCACCGGCTGCGCTTCACTTTATCCAAGGCACTGCCAAATTCATCATCTCATTTGATTCTCCTGATTGTTCTGAGACAGACACAGCAGATATTATGTTCCCCTCTTATACAGATAATGAAACAATGGCTCAGAGACATTAAACAACTTTCACAAAATCATATAACGCGTCTATGACAGATCAAAAGCAGGGGTCAGGTGTCTGACCCTGAGGCCCACGGCCTGCCCACCTTGCGGTATGGAATTTAGACTGTCATCATAAATCAAGTGATAAGCACCCCTTATGCCCAGAGAGGTATCCCTGACACCTGACCATCTCATGGGAATGGAAGCCTTCCATCCCCCTCCTTCATCCACTCTCACTACAGATGACATCCTATTACTACCTATCTTCAAGGAATGGGAAAAAGAAAAGAGATTTTCTGCTTTTCATTCTAGTAGACTGGTCACTAATATATGGCTCTTCACACCATATTTATAACTTGTTCATGTAGTTTTGCCACCATGAAGCAAGAGCCTTGTAAGCAGTGCCGTTAAAGGAAATAGGCAAATAATATGCCGAATATGAGACTGCCATACAGGGCCTAGTCAAGGCTATCATGTCCAACAGAATGCTCCTGAAGGGTTATAGCAAGTCGCAAGACTTCATGACTCTGGAAGATTAAATCCCCAAGGAAATCAGTATTTGAAAAAACTGACCTGACCTATAAGATTTTATAATTCGTATACAGTTGGTTTTCTACCAGTGCTACACAAAGCATGTTTTCCACCCAAGTTTTTGCCTCTCTGGTTAAGGGTCTTGGTGAAGAGAGACAGCTTGGACTCTGTTTAAGTTCTATGAGTCAAATAAGGAGACATCTACCTTAGAAGCATGACAAGCTGGAGCAACAGCATCGTTCACTGTCTGAAGCTATCTCTGATGTAGAAGTGTAGTTCACACCAGTAGGAGGCCCACATACCCTCACTCACCCAGGACAGACCCAGGTTATACCTGGTACCCCAATGTAATTACTAATACTGTTCCATTTCCCTCTCAGGAGTGCCCACCATGGATAAGCAATCAGGTGTTTACCCTGCAAATTAACATTCTTCTGCTCTGCCATAGTAACCAAATAGTGATAGCACTGAGTGATAAAGCATACACTTTGATCATTTTTAAATTTTTTTTCTTTACTCTTTTTTTAATTTTTTTTTATTTTCTTTACACTCTCACACATTAAAAATAGAGATAATAACACATAGTGGAGTAGGACTTGGGAGGTCTAAGCTCTAGGCTTCATTGTACCATCAAATTGTATGCAATTAGTCTGTTGATTAACTGCTCTCTGTTTATTTTTCTCACTTATAAAATTTGGAGCTTAGACCAATTACCTGTAAGACCCTCTCAGAATTCTAAAATGTATCAGTCGATATTAGTTGAACACCAGTTATTCATTGTATTGCTTTACCAGTGAACAAATAAAAGGTATGGTTTTTTGAAATAAAAGGTACTTTGTGTGTATGTGAGAAATGGTCAGATTTGAGCACTATGGAAAAGCTGAGGTTTTGTACAACCTGAATGGCACTATAGAAATTCAGATTTACATAATCTTCTTCTTTTTCTTCTGCAGTTTCTGTTTCTATTCTTGTTCTTCTCTCTTGCCTTTATTCTATGGCCTTGATGTCAAGGTGCCTCTTACAGGTAAGATTCCATTTAATTCTCAAAATGTGCTTTTAAGACTTACTTGATAAGAATGCTAAGCATGTTACTATGCTCATGTTTAAAGAAAAATCAAACAAATACATTTGGTATTTAAATGCCAATCTTAAATGCCATAAAATGAGAAATCAGTCCAGTCCATTTGGGTGATTATTAAAGAAATGAAGCATGATGAAAGTCAAGAATCTTTTTCTAGCTGAGTGTCTTGCTTTGAAAAGTCATGATGTCTGTGGGTCTCTGAATTCTCATTGTAGCCTCTCATTGCACTCAAAGAGTAACTTCTGTATCTACAAAGTAAAGAAATAGGAGTATGTTTTCAGTGTATCCTCCAGCTTGAAAATTCTGCTCCTATAACAAGTTAAAATGACTGATTTTTTTTAATCCTTTCTCCTACTTCATCTTCATCAGAATTCAGGAAAGCAGGATATTTAGGAAAATTGGATCCTGTTTTCAAATAAGATAGTTTTCAATGTCAATTTAGAAAAAAAAAATGAAGACTCACTATTATTATATTATCAAATCCATTTCTTATGAATGTAAATATAAAGAGTCTTAGACAGTGATTCCCAATTCTTGTAAAAACACAGAATTCAAAGCCTTACTACCAATTTAATGAAACAGATTACCAGACATGGAGGTGAGACAGAGGAAGAGAGAAGTGGAGAGTAAGATTAATCTATAGTTTTAAGAAGCTGACTAGGTGATTCTAATGTCTATCCAGGTACAGAAAGCACAAACCTTAACACCATTACTTAAAAATAAAGAAGGGCTACCTGCTGTTCTAAATCCATTTACTATGGTCTAGGTCTACTTTGGTTATCTTAAGTTATATCATGCAAGGATCTTTTCCCACCCCATGTTACTTAACATTTTCTATAACAAGTTGAAAAATGGAAGAGAGATGCTTTCTGTCTCTGGGTATCAACTGTGTTACCTGGATGTGGGACAGGAAGCCATGACCTGACACAAGAAAGAAGTAAAGTGGAAATGCCCAGCAAGTGGAATCCTTATAGAACCAATCCCCTGCCTGTATTCCTTACTCCGGAAGATTTTCTTTTAAGACTGAAAATTATCCTTTGTCTGACAGCAAGAGTAGTAGCCTTGCAGCACATGAAGAAGAGGACTTGGTCTCTTAAACTGAATGAGAATATCTAACGAAAAATGGGCAGAGTTCTCTAGAAAAGGATCAAAATAGCCAGAGCATCAGAAAACAAGCAGTTCCCACCACCAAGTAACAATCAATCAACGAGGCAAATAAAGCTCAGTGAGGCACAAGTACTACGTGGTGGTATAGGGAAGAAAAATCAAACATATAAATACTAGCTAGAAAAGGAGTAAGTTTGAACATTAATATCAATAATGACTAACAGCCACGTGCTCGGTGCTGTTCTAAGTAATAGATACATTAATCCTCACAAACCCCCCTAGCAAGTAGGTATTGCTTTTATTTCTTTCTCTTTTTTGGCTATTGGAAAAACTACAGCATGTGACTTTCCTAAGACCATATAGCAAAGTGGACAGGTGTAGGATTTGTACCCCGGCAGCCTATGCCAGAGTCCACTTTTAGCCTTGTTGTGCCTCACACATGAAAGCGGCCATTCTCTCACATTCTGAGCATCACTTATGTGTTTATATATCAGCAATCAGAGGTGTCTTCTATGATCTGTATACTACTACATAGCTCTTGGGATTTAAAATTGCTATATGCTCATCCCCCATACCATTTCCTGATTTTTTTGAGGAATATATAAAATGTGATTTGCTTTTCCTCCAGAGTAGCACATAATTGACACTTTGGAGTGGTCCAATTAAAAAATATAATCATAATTAATAGTAATAATATAACAAATTCCTGGTACCGCGAATCTGGATAATGTAAAATGCAGACAGGAAAAAGTCTGAGTAGTTTAACATATATGGCTTTGAAATTAATAATACTGTTAAGTTTTAATCCTGCCATATACTAGCATGTCATGGTAGGTTTAGACCAAAATTAGGTTTCCTGTTCCATAAAATGATAGTGACTGTATTAACTACATCATGGTATTGTGTTGAAAGAATTAAATAAGATTATGCTTATAAAGGATTTGCCACATTGACTGGCATATGGTTCAGTAATCAGCAACTCTTTAGCTATTATTATGAAAAAAAAAGTTGGCTATCTTGTATACTGAGTTTGCAAATATACAAGTTTGAAAATAAAACCTCTAGTACTGCCAAGTACAATAGTTTAGGAACTAAACCAAAATGAGTAGTTACCTTTTCATCTCTTCTCTTCAAAAAATAATCTGGATTTAAATAATACAAGTGAATAAGACATTACTGGCAAGTGATTAATTCTACTTATATATCCAAAGCAGGCAAGACAGAGGAAGGAGAAAGTAAGGAAGAAAAGGGCTTCACTTATTAGCAGGTAGCAAAAGCATCCTGTAAATAACCATACAAATACTTGTCCTATTAATGATTTATATTCTGTTTGGTTCTTAAACCAAAGATTAACTTAAATTATATATAAAGATAGCTACCTTAAAATGAAATGACTTTTGCTTCTTTCTTTTTAGCAATGACCTAAGTCATTTTTGTCAGAGATGATCTAGAAGCTGTTGCAGGCTCCCAAGAAAGTACCCTTACTGCTTTCAGTGGTTGTTGACTAAATGGCTCAATCCCATGCACTAGACTGGGACTTTTACCTTAAGTGCTTCCCTGGTTGCTCAAGTGGTAAAAAAAATCCGCCTGCCATGCAGGAGACATCGGTTCAATTTCTGGGTCAGGAAGTTCCCCTGGAGAAGGGATAGGCTCCCCACTCCAGTATTCTTGGGCTTCCCTGGTGGCTCAGTTGGTAAAGAATTTGCCTGGTTTGTCTGGGAGACCTGGGTTCGATCCCTGGGTTAGGAAGATCCCCTGGAGGAGGGCATGGCAACACACTTCAGTATTCTTGCCTGGAGAACCCCCATGGACAGAAAAGCCTGGCGGGCTATAGTCCGTGAGGTTGCAAAGAGTCGGACACGAGTGACAAAGCACAGCAAAGGGGAACCCCACAGAGTTTCAGGAGATACCATGTGCTCATGCATTCATTTTTTCCTTCCAGTTTTATTGTGATATAGTTGACATACAGCACTGTTTAAGTTCAAAGTGTATGGCATAATGATTTGATTTACATACATTGTGAAATAACTAACCACAGTAAATTTAGTGAACATCTACAAAATTAAAGAAATAGAAAATGTTTTTATTGCGATGAGAATTCTTAGGATTTGCTCTCTTAACAACTTAAACATATAATCACATTAATTACATTTCTCATGCTGTTCGTAATATCCCTAGTACTTATTTATCTTATGACCAGTAGTCTGTATAACAGCTTTTGACTACTCGTCCAGTATCCCTTCCCTCTACTCCTCACCTCAGGTAACCACAAATCCGATCTCTTTCTCTATCAGTTTGTTTGTTTGATCTTGACACATTACGCTGATGTCTTATGTGAAACAGACAAGGTGGCAGGTACTTGGATACTGGAGTCCTAAGTCAGGAGTAGCATAACTGCATTCACTTACTTCGAGTCTGGTGGCATGTCATAAACTCTCAGAAATGTCAGCTGCAAGTACTGTTTTACAGAGGAGGAAACTAAAGCTCAGCTCTACAGAGCAACACATTCAAAAGAATCCCTGGGGCTCTGTGATATCCAGAAGGGCCTTCTGAATCAAAGATGAATTTGTATTCTCTACAGTTTTAGTTATAGAAACCTGATCCTTAACTCACTGAAAACGGCTCATCTGTAGTGACCTATTAGATAATACTTCAGTGATTCATAATGCCAGTTTGAATAAACCTGGCTTTGCTGTAGAAACCATGGTTCCTTTTACAGATACTCAATTTACAGGAATTCAGCATTCTGGGAGATTGCCTATACGTCCACTTGCTTCTTAAAGCCAGCATGATTTTCCTCAAATGATGGGCTTTACTTCAGTTGTGATGGGGAGGAATGGTGCATATGTACTTTGAAATAGAATTTAAGATTTATTTCTGAGGTTGACTTAGGTAGTTGCTAAAAGGAAAGAAGCATAAGTCATTTCATTTTAAGGTAGCTATCTTTAGTATTAAGTTAGTCTTTGGTTTAAGAACAGAATCATTAATAGGAAAATTATTTGTATGGTTATTTGCAGTATGGTTTTGTGTTGCATACTTATTCTATATAAAAACACACTATGTGTGTGTTTACATATATATAAAAGAGAGAGATGCACACACCTAGTGTATCTTTATACACACTCAGGTTAGTTCTCTTCTTTACTGAGGATCATGTGAGTATTATAGGACTGCACTGGTGGCTCAGGCAGTTAAGAATCTGCCTGCAGTGTAGGAGATCTGGGTTCAATCCCTGGTAGGGAAGATGACCTGGAGCAGGAAATGGAAGCCCACTCCAGTATTCTTGCCCAGGAAATCCCATGGAGAGAGGAACCTGGGGGCTACAGCCCATGGGGTTGCAAAGAATTGGACATGACTGAAGCGACTGAGCAGGCACTCCTTTGTGCCAGCACCACCAACCTCTATGCCTGTTTGGCACCTGTGCCTCCCTCCCGCAGTCTGCTCTCATCCCAGTCTCTGTACTTCCTTCCTACTCACTCTCCTGTTACTCCGTCACTCTTTCATCTCAGTCTGATCTGGCCTTTGGGAATAAACCAAGTGATTCTGCAAATATGAGTTCCAAATACTTCTGACTTACACCTGTGGCAGAAATTTCTTTGAATCTCTGATTTGCCTCTGTATGTGAACTGGAAACACCCTTAAGATACTACATGCCTCCTTTTCCACCACTTTCGATCTTGGTCACCATTTTTGGGGTACCATTAAAGTCTGCTACA
Source organism: Antilocapra americana (assembly GCA_007570785.1). NCBI lineage: Eukaryota > Metazoa > Chordata > Mammalia > Artiodactyla > Antilocapridae > Antilocapra > Antilocapra americana. Next base: position 5,312,148 of record ML661893.1, read on the forward strand.
GAATTATTATCTTTACTTTATAGATAGGGAGATTAAGCCTTGGAGAAGTTAAATGGCTTTTTCATGGAAATTCCATTCTCTCCATCCATGCCATTCAGACTCTAAAGGTCACGTCCTTATGCAGTACATGATAAAATAGCCTCTGTGACATTTTCTGGCTTTTATTAGAGGAGTGTATTATGTCCTAAGCTTCTACCCACGGGAAAACCCAGAAACATGGAATTAAAGAGGGACAGGGCTAGAAGTATTGACTGGCACAGTCCAGGGAAATGTCTTTTCAGAGATACTCTGGGGCCAAACAGGAAACTTGTGTAGCAAAATTCCCAGGGAATCTTCAGATCAGGACTTTTGAGATAGAGACCGTCTGCCATTAAACAATGTTGTTGGAGAGAAAATTTGACATACAAGTAAGTCAGTGAAAGGTGTAGAAAGACCTGCTTTGGAAGTAATATTTCATGTGAGCAACAAGGGCTTCAGTTCAGTTCAGTCACTCAGTTGTGTCTGACCCTTTGCGACCCCATGGACTGCAGCGTGCCAGGCTTCCTTGTCCATCACCCATCCCTGGAGCTTACTCAAATTCATGTCCATTGAGTCAGTGATGCCATCCAACCATCTCATCCTCTGTCATCCCCTTCTCCTCCTGCCTTCAGTCTTTCCCAACAAGGGCTCAATTTCCAAAATATACAGAGCTAATACAACTTAACAGCAATCAGTTCAGTTCAGCTCAGTCAGTCAGTCGTTTCCGACTCTTTGTGACCCCATGAATCGCAGCACACCAGGCCTCCCTGTCCATCACCAACTCCCAGAGTTTACCCAAACCCATGTCCATCGAGACAGTGATGCCATCCAGCCATCTCACCCTCTGTCATCCCCTTCTCCTCCCCAGTCCTTCCCAGCATTACGGTCTTTACCAGTGAGTCAGCTCTTCGCATGAGGTGGCCAAAGTATTGGAGTTTCAGCTTCAACATCAGTCCTTCCAATGAACACCCAGGACTGATCTCCTTTAGGATGGACTGGTTGGATCTCCTTGCAGTCCAAGGGACTCTCAAGAGTCTTCTCCAACACCACAGTTCAAAAGCATCAATTCTTCAGTGCTCAGCTTTCTTTATAGCCTAACTCTCACATCCATACATGACTACTGGAAAAACCATAGCCTTGACTAGATGGACCTTTGTTGGCAAAGTAATATCTTTGCTTTTTAATATGCTATCTGGGTTGGTCATAACTTTCCTTCCATGGAGTAAGCGTCTTTAATAATGCATATATATGGAATTTAGAAAGACGGTAACGAGAACCCAACATACGAGACAGCAAAAGGAACGCAGATGTATAGAATAGACTCGTGGACTTTGTGGATGAGGGTAAGGGTGGGATGATATGGGAGAAGGGCATTGAAGCATGTTAATTTTCATATGTCTAATCAATCGCCGGCCCAGGATTGATGCTCGGGGCTGGTGCGGCGGGATTTCCCAGGGGGGGGGGGGGGGGAAGGGGGGGGAGGGGTCCCGGAGGGGAAGCATGTGTAAACCCATGGTGATATCATGACAATGTATGGCAAAAACAATTAAAAAATTAAAAAAAAATACAATAGCAAAAAAAATAAAAAAATAAATAATAATTTCATGGCTGCAATAAATATCTGCAGTGATTTTGGAATCCCAAAAACTAAAGTCTGTCACTGTTTCCACTGTTTCCCCATCTATTTGCCATGAAGTGATGGGACCAGATGCCATAATCTTAGTTTTCTGAATGTTGAGCTTTAAACCAACTTTTTCACTCTCCTCTTTCACTCTCATCAAGAGGCTTTTTAGTTCCTCTTCACTTTCTGCCATAAGGGTGGTGTCATCTGAATATCTGAGGTTATTGATATTTCTCCTGGCAATCTTGATTCAGCTTGTGCTTCTTCTAGCCCAATGTTTCTCATGATGTACTCTGCATAAAGCAGGATGACAATATACAGCCTTGACGTACTCCTTTTCCTTTTTGGAACCAGTCTGTTGTTCCATGTCCAGTACTAACTGTTGCTTCCTGACCTGCATACAGGTTTCTCAAGAGACAGGTCAGGTGGTCTGGTATTGCCATGTCTTAAAGAATTTTCCACAGTTTATTGTGATCCACACAGTCAAAGGCTTTGGCATAGTGAATAAAGCAGAAATAGATGTTTTTCTGGAACTCTCTTGCTTTTTTGATTTTCCAATGGATGTTGGCAATTTGATCTCTGCTTCCTCTGCCTTTTCTAAAACCAGCTTGAACAATAGCCCCCCCCAAAAAAAATTGAAAATGGGCGGAAGACCTAAACAGACATTTCTGCAAAGAAGACATATGAATGGCAAATAGGCACTTGAGAAGATGCTTGGCATCACTAATTATTAGATAAATGCAAATGAAAACTACAATGGGGTGCCACCTCATAACCATGAGAATGTCCATCATTAAGAAGTCTACAAATAACCAATTTTGGAAAGGATGTGGCAAAGAGGGAACCCTCTTACACTATTCCTGGAGGACGAAATGGCAACCCACTCCAATATTCCTTCCAGGATAATCCCATGGACAGAGAAGCCTGGCGAGCTACAGTCCATGGGTTCACAAAGAGTTGAACACGATTTAGTGACTGAGTACGCACGCATGCCTACAGTATTAGTGGGGATTTAAATTGGTACAGCCACTATGGAAAACAGTAAAAATATTTCTCAAAACTCTAGAGTTGCCATATGATCCAACAATCCCACTCCTGGGCATATATCCAGACAAAATTATAAGTCAAAAAGATATATGAACCCCAGTGTTGCTAGCAGCACTATTTACAATAGCCAAGATACGGTAGCAATGTAAATACCCATCAATAGATGAATGGATAAAGAGGATGTGGTATAAATACAGAATGGACTATTACTCAAACATCAAAAAGAATGAAATAATGCCATTTGCAGCAACATGGATGGACCTAGAGATTCTCATACTAAGCAAAGTAAGTCAAAAAGAAAAAGACAAATACCATATAATATCACTTATATGTGGCTTCTAAAATACAATGCAAATTAATGTATCTACAGAACAAAAATAGACTCAGAGAAAGAACAGGCTGGTAGTTGCCAAGGGGGTTGGTAATTAGGGAAGGGAAGGAATGGGAGTTTGGGATTAGCAGAGGCAAACTATTATATGTAAGATGGATAAACAACAAGGTCCTACTAAATAGTACAGGAAACAATATTTAATATCTTGTGACAAAACATAATAGGAAAGAGCATAAAATATATATGTATATATAATAGATATACATACACATACATCTGAGTCACTTTGCTGTACAGAATAAATTAATACAACATTGTAAATCAACTATTCTTCAATAAAATTTTTAAAAATTAAATTTAAAGTAATATCTTGGTTGAACTTATGAAGACATTGGCTTAGAAAGTCCCAGAGATAAAGACAGTATTGATAATAGCTAATATTTCAGGCCACTTAATATGAGACAAAAGCTGTTAATTGCTTTACATGCATTACGTTGCAGCAACCCTTGGAACAGATACTTCTGTTCTCTCATTTTAAAGGAAAGAAATTAAGCTCAGAGACTTTCTTTACATAATATGCACAAGATTATACTGTTTCAAGAGGCAGTAAAGAATAAAAAATGGGTTTTATTATTTAAAAAAGAAAAGGATTTGTCCCTTTTTTTTCCTGTTTCAGCTATTGACTGAAATGATGATTAAAGAATTTCTCCCTCTGTTTTACAGAGAAACCGAAAACATGGATAAGACCACAGAAGAGCAAATACTTCTAAACCGTCAAAGATGGCAGAAATGTTTACAGCAGTGAAAGGGAGATCAAAAGCTAAGACCCATCCTGTAGCCAGGACTACACCTGTGTATTTTAAAGCCATTATTCAAGGTTTCTTACTTGACAGTTCCTACATGACCCTGTTGAAAATCTACAATATATGCTGCATTTAACAAAACATGTATATGTCAAACCAGAAGGAAAGAACTATAGACATATATTGTGTGAAAGAATTCAACAAGGGAAACAGTTTCAGCAAATCAAGCAAAGATGTGTCTTGGGCATGGAACCAAAGTTACAAAGAAACATTCTACCCCTGCTGTGCAGGGGGGGTCATTTTAATGTAACACCACACCCCATGGAAATACTAGTCCTGAAATAAACATCATTTAAAAAAAAAATCAAAACAAAAAGATAAGGGGGTGGGGATGGAAGCACGAGGAATACCTATGAGGAGCTGTTTACAATAAAATGTTTGATTTGAAAAGTCTGGTTTCTTACTACAGGGATTTGCTTTTCTGTCTTTATTATTGTTTAAACCTCAGGAACAGAGACATCTGCAATGTGAGTGAGAAGAAAAACAGTGTCCGGTTTTTCTGCAAACAGTGGAGTTTGTGGAATGCATTCCACACATGACAGATGAGAAGTGGATCACAGTGACCTCGACTAAACTGGCAACCAACATGAAGGATCCAGGCGAATGCAGCATAAGATGCATAAAACAGATGCTTCCTTGGCCTTCTGTGGTCCTCCAAGAACAACAAACTGATCTCATTCATATTGAAAATTAAGAAGATGATGCTCTAGATCACAAGCTTCCTGACTTAGTTCTGTCTAAGAATTCCACTGACTATAGGGCCAGAGGCATCTCTGAATCTTTCCATTTCCAAAATACTGGTCTTCAAATGGCTGCTTAAAATTGCCTGCAAATAACATGTGATTTGATACAAATAGAGGCGATGAGTAAACATCTATCAATGAATGAGTTTTCCACAGAGATGTGACTATTAAGTGAAAATATGATTATTTTTAGAAGTATCCTGATATGCTTAGAGCATTCTGACCTCTTGGCATTTAGACTGATAATGTCTTTTTTTCCCCCCAGAGATATGACAGCAACAAGGTAGCTCTACTTTTTTATATAAAAGTAACATTGTGTTACTGATAAGATCATTTTATACCATAGACAATTAGAAGACTGGTACTTTTCCTAAGTTATGTAATACTGAGTCTTGGATTCAGCTCTGAGAGCAAATAAAAGTTCCTGAAAAGCTAATTTTAGCCTCATTTACTGTAGATAACAAAACAGCCTCAATTTTTCAAATTGTCAAGATTTTATTTACAGGGCTAGCATTCCCATGCATTAAGAATGTGTGTAGGGAGCCAGAAATTCTTTCTATGAAATGCTACACCAGTCCTTCCATATGTGGATTCAGTGTCTTGCTCTTCAGTTTTAGCACTGGCATTTTTAAAGCCAGAACAGTAACTGAAGAAAGTACAAGAAAAGCTACACTGCAGGGGTCCCACTTTTTGTTCTTATATTTGCTGCTGACCCAGGTATCTTTGGCCCAGTCACTCAACCTCTCTGTGCCTCAGTTTCCTCATCTGCAAAATGAGGTTAAAATGCTTTTTCATAAGGTTTTTCTTTCTCTCTTTTGCAATTCTGGAACAAGAGGTGCTTAAAGTAGCACAAAGTGCTTTGTAATTATGATGACTGCTATATCTGACTTCCTTGTGTTGTTGAGAAAGAGAGTCCCCTGTGTAATAAAATAGTGCTTCAGTTTCATTCAATCTAAGCACCGCGGCACTGAAGGTTTCCCATCAATTACTAGCAATAAAGACTGAGTGATCCAGAACCAGGAGCTCTAATCACCTATAGTAAATAAATCATTTTCATGCTATTTAACAAGATAGGAGAATGTGTCATTTCAACAACAAGCATCTTCTAGCTCTCCTTACTGCATATGCATGCCATAATACAGAAGTCCTCCCTTATCATAAGAGAGTCAGCCATGAAATTAAGGTTTGGAGTGAACTGAGAGTATCACATAATTAGTCTGATGGATATCCCTTTCATTTAGGGGCAGGTCTTGTAGGTGTCCTACTGGGGATGTACAATATAACCATCCTTCTGCTGGATTCTCTGTTCAACTGGTAGTTTCCAAATTAAGTATGAAAAGTACGTTCACTGTGCAAGCAATGTGAAAAAGGATGCTACTACAGTTTGTGACCCAACACTTTCAAATTGCAGAACCTATGGAAGAGGATAAATTACTCTCCCATATTTTAGGTGACTTTTCTCTTCCATTGGCCATCCCAGGGTGCACCTGAGTAAATTCATACTCCATCTGCTCCACCAAGCCTACTTCCTTCCTCTTCATCTTGGCTTTCTCCACCAAGAAACTTGTAGGTTAAATTTTATATTCAAGTATTGACTATGATTTGGGTGATCAGAAATATTTATTAAAATAATGTAGCTTAATCAGGTAGCTTATCTGCTATAAATTGGATTGTGTCACATACACAAAGTCATATAAGAGCAATCCCTGTGAGTATGACCATCTAAGCAGCTTTAGATATGTTTAGGGAAAATGCAAGGAAAAAAAAGGAATTCTTTTCTTTTGCTTAAGATTGAGGAGGTTAGTAAATTTCTCATAAGATTTTAAGCTAAAAAAGGATATTTTTTACTGTACTTTACTCATGATCTTCAAATTAACAAACCTTTGAATAAAGTTAAATATTTTGTTATCCATTTCCACAATTATAAAAACCATCAGCCAAATTGTACATGTATTTTCCAGTCACTTGTGGATCCAAGGAAATGGACCATATCCAGATGAATGCTTCCCTTGCATGTCATGATCAGCAAGAGTAAAAAGAGTGTCTCAACAGTTGAGAGGTTGACTGTGGCTCTATTTCCTACAGAGATCAGATGATCCCCACTCCAATCTCTAATACCTAATTTCTTCACCTTAGCTATCCTGACGTATTTGGCCAATGAATGAGGAACAATCAGAACAGCATTCTTCAGGATTCATTTTACTTACCTTCTCCTAAAGCCTTCATCTCTTGGAAAATAAGCATAACTGAAAATATTAAAAAATAGTTTGAGATAAAATGAAAGCCCCAATTTAGCATAACTATTCAGAACAGGAAAAGTTTCACAAGAAAGGGGAAAGAAATTGAAGACTACATTTGACTGTAAAACCAGAAAGTCAACAGATGCTGAATTGGCTGTCTAATTTTTTTTTAACACCACCCAAGTTTTGTTTTGGGTAACACTAGAATTTGCTAAAAATAGCTACAAAATCCCTTTTAACTTGTGTCATATAAATGAAATTTTTGCCAATAGTGAAGTTTTAGTGGTAGAATAAATCTTGCTTTGATTTATTAAAAAAAAAAACACTGCTCACATAGGTAGCATGGATCTTCAGGAGGACAGAGATGATGTAGGGCTCATGGGTCATCACTGAAGTAGAACAAATATAGTCTCCACTAGTAATAGAACAAATAAAGTTTTGCCAAATGATTTTTGCTACAGTATTTTATTTCGACTTACTTTGGTGATTTTTAGTTTAAAATAAATCTCCGGCCAACTTGTTCTTTTTTGTCTATTGATTGTCAACTTTTTTTGTAAGCCCATTGTGTAATCCATGTATTCAATGTCTTCAACGTGATATGTAAGTGCATTGTTTTAAAATGAAGCATGTCTTTTTAACCTTCCTATGTTTTCATACAAACTGTAAAAATAATATTCATCAGTTCTGTGCTGATGCAAAATAACTGGATCTTATGTGTTATATTACATCAAAATAGAGGCACAGCATAGACATTTAAAAAATATTTAATTGCATTTTTGATTTGTCAAAATGGGCAGCATAGACATTTTGTTTTTTAAATATTTGTATTTTTTGATCTGTCAGAGTGACACAGCATATATATATTCATATATATATACATATGAATGTGTGTATATATATACTTATCTAGTATACTGAAATAGTTCAATATAATTTGAGAGATCAGTTATCAGAGCAAGTCTTGGATGACTGTTTGTCGTGAGTTGATGGCCCAAGCCTCCTCTTAAGTGGACTCCCACTTTCTAAAAGGAAGAAAGTAGGGCACAAGGTCTTGAGGGCCAAACACTTCCAAACTGTTCAATTGCCTTGTCATTTCTATATAATATACTGTTTTAAGACTGAGCCTCAGGCATTGTGGCAGGAGGATTCAGACATAATAGAAGCTGGAATTCATCCTCTATGATCCCATTTCAGTACTGAGAGGAGCAGATTCACTTTCCTTTACTGCCTTTAGTTTGGCAGTTTAGTTCTTTCTAAATAAATCTTTTGTTATCGAGAGTTTAAGTCCAATGTTTAGCCAAAATCGCTAAAGATAAACTTCAAGGGGCAATGTGGCAAAAATAGACGGATTATAATGTGCTATATTTAACCTAGTATATCAAACTCAGAAGTACAGGTATTTGATTGGGTGAAGTTCCCTATTTTTATCTTTGTAGTTTTGCATTGAGGTCTTTCTTCCCATGCTTATATTTCCATCCTTGTGATATAAAATTTCTGTAGCGTGAGAGTGCTGTAGATAAACAACCTGGAGTCTAAATTTGCCTACAGTCAAGCCTCCATGAACTCACTATAGTGTGGATGAAGCAGTTTCCCAAAACAAGGTCCCCAGCATCCAGTGATAATAGCAGTCACTTATATTTGATAAGTCACAAAATGTGCCTATTTCCCCCCATTAACCATAACTTCTTACAATGAGGCAAATCACAATCCAAACACTTTTATAAATACGTGATGTAGATATATACACATGTATATTCTGTATATAGTATGATGATGTGAGTGCTTACCGAATGTGTACTTCTGTCCTAGGATTGAGGAGTTGGGAAGCGGTTTTCTGAGGCTGCTGGGTAACTCATGTTTTTGTTCAGCATCTGATATCTGTGTTCTTCCCCTCCTTGCTTGTCTCACCTCCCTTTTCTCCACCTTCTATCCATTACTACTATTCTCTGTTTCTGACTGAAGCAAAGAAATACTCATCGGTTTTCCAATTACTTAGACCCATCAGCTAGCCTTCTATTGATGCCAGTGGTCTTCTGGAAAGAGCAACAGAATCCAGCACCATCTAACCAGCACCAGTATTAACATTAGTCCAAAGTCCCATATTTATATCAGCTAACAATCTCATTCCAAAAAGGGTTCATGCCCACTTGAACCTTCAAGATCCAATTTTGCAGGGACTCAGTAGGACTTAGGTAGTAGGGTATGGTAGAGCCATTGCCCAGGAATACATAATTCCCCAGGTATCTACTCTGTTAATACAGCCAGGGGAGTCAATTTCTCAGAGCTTTCATTCAAGCATCTGCTTCATTTGGGATTCTTTCTCTCCATCTGATTAGCATGCTTCCATTGATTGTTTCAGTGCTTGTTTATTAATGGAAGAAAAATATAAATTGAGTTCCACCAGAATGATCCTTTGAAGTACACTGACCATGTACATGAACTGTATGTATTACCGTAGAGATTGGAATCAACTTATTGTATGTAAAGTTTTATGAATGGTTAATTTTATAATTTATGTATTTAATATAGGAATCAATAAGCTCTGGTGTTTTAGTTTATATAAAAATTAAAAAAAGCTGCATTTTTAAAAACTTTACCTTCATTGTCCATACGTTTTCATTTTATGTGTGTGTGTGTGTGCCTGCTCAGTCATGTCTGACTCTGCGACTCCATGGACTGTGGCCCACCAGACTGCTCTGTCCGTGGAATTTTCCAGGCAAGAATACTGTAGCGAATTGCCATTTCTTTGTCTGGGGGATCTTCCCAACCCAGGGATCCAACATGCGTCTCTTGCATCTCCCACATTAGCATGTTGGTTCTTTACTTAAGCTAGTTGTGAAAAACGGGGTGTGAGAAATCAGGGTTATCCCTATAATATAGACAAACTCTATATCAAAAATGGTAAACAGATTTCTTCTCATCTATCCACTCTGAACTTTTTATTGTACCTGCCAAGGGGCACCGTGGTGAGGGGTCCAAGGCAGAATTTACGCTCAGGAGGAGAGATCTATGGTCATTAGCATGCCTGCTCTGAATACAGTTGGGGGAAGAATCTTGCCAGCTATTTGTCATTCTTATCTAGATATTACTTCTTTTCCTTTATCAACCTTTTTCTCTACTTTGTAGGCCCACTAGATATAACAAGTTAATTGGAGTCTGTTATATGAGCATTCCTCATGTGTCCATCCCTGTGGTTTGGTATGACTGGTCGACACTCAAAGAACTTACAGTTTGTGTGAGAAACAACCCATGCATTCATGAAACAAACAATAGGGTACAACAATTACAGTTCAGTCGATCAGTCGTGTCCGACTCTTTGCTATGCCATGAACCACAGCACGCCAGGCCTCCCTGTCCATCACCAACTCCTGGAGTTTACTCAAACTCACATCCATAGAGTGGGTGATGCCATCCAACCATCTCATCCTCCGTCGTCCCCTTTCTCCTCCTGCCCCCAATCCTTCCCAGCATCAGGGTCTTTTCAAATGAGTCAGCTCTTCACATGAGGTGGCCAAAGTATTGGAGTTTCAGCTTCAGCATCAGTCCTTCCAATGAACACCCAGGACCGATCTCCTTTAGGATGGAGATCATCCATCCGTCGTGGCTTAGCATGTGGTATATCCATACAGAAATAAGCCTTGGTAAGACAGAGTTACAAAAGAGGAGTTACTATCTTGTTGTACACATTTTTGAGCACCACTGTCTTACTGCAGTGGTCAGGTGGGGTGCTGTAGGCTACATGCATAATACATACACAACATGTATGCACATGGTCTGCATGTATGATTACTGAATAGATCACACGTTCTAGGAGGTTCTTTAGAACCTCCAAGGCACAGTGAAAATGACAGAAGGTTCTGGTGGGGGTTGCCATGCACTCCTCCAAGGGATCTTCACAACACGGGGATCGAACCTGCATCTCTTATGCTCTTGCACTGGCAGGCAGGTTCTTGACCACTGGCACCACCTGGGAAGCCTCTGTTGGTCTACAGTCTTATCTATTAAGAATTGCTTCTTTGCAAATTATTTTGTAAAATGATGCCATTTGTAAGGCCGTGGTGTTACAGAAGCATCTTATCAAGATGAGCTCAGATTCTTCTTCCTTTAAATAATTTACTATATAAATTACTTTGCCCTGACTGACTAGAAATGAATGAACAAAACTAAAATTCGATTATAGAATCATCAATTATTTCTATTTTCTTTTTACTGTATTGATTTTTACTCTTTTGCCTTTAATTTACATGACCTCAAATGTACTTTTGTACAGACACAGGGTATAAATTCAATATTTCTTAAATGCACATTAAATATTCTTAGAGCCACTATAGGAAAATGTGTAGAAAATATTCAAAACTTGGAAATAAAGCAAAATGATGAGTATTTGTCTTTATAATTTCATTTCAGGATGGTTTCTAATATGTCAATTGAGAAAAAATCTTTTGACTCTGGGGAAACGCCTCAGTTGATGACAGCCCAGATGTTTGACAGCCCTGTAAAGTTAGAAGTAACGTGCAGAAAATTGATAAGGTAAGACTTTTATTTTTCTTTCCTCTTGATACAAAAACTCAAAGATTAGGGATCTGTCTTATATGCAAATTGATCACTTTGGTTTCTAGCATCCTATCTTCATCTCTCCATACTTTGCCCCATTCTCCAAATCTTTTTGAATCAGGTCATTCTACTGGTTTCTTTATATAATGAAGTACATAAAACTTGGACGTGCTCATTAATTTTTATGAGGATGACATTTTTAACAATTTGAAAGGAGTGTTTTTCAAAAGCCATTCTAAGGAATATGAGACAAGATATGTTCCTTGTTCTCAGGGGCCTTCTGATAAAATAAAACAGTTAAGTCCCAGAAATAACGAAATAGCAATCAATATAGGAGGGTTAAAAGCCTTAGTGGTACCACCATCCACTAAGTATCCTGAATTAATCTTCCATTCCAGATCCACTTCCTCTCCTAGTTCTCCCAATCAGGGAGAGATGTTAGATGGAGTTATGATATAGATTCGTGAGCTTAACTCTCTCCTGCTTTTCCCTCACCCTCCATATCCAGTCCTCCAAAGGTTCTATTGATTTTAGTTCTCCCACCTATCTTCTATTCTCCATCACTTCTATTAAGAACTTCTCATCTGAATGAACCTTTGCAGCAACTTCTTAGTTACACTAACTGCTTCTTTGTGTACACTCAACTTGCTTCCAGCTTGATTTTATGTGGTAATCATAGCTGCTTGTTCTCATCTTTGAAATTACTCCTTGCTTTCCCTTGCCTAACCTGGGGTTAACTCTCAAATGCTTACGGAACTAACTTCATAACATAAACATAGGGTTTGGGACTTGGATAAGACCCTGCAGCCAATACAAGGCTCTTATTTTGTCTAACCCAGCTGTAAGAAATAAGACTCAAACTCTCAGCATGGCCATTTATGTCCTGGATATATCTTCTAATCTTGAAGATTCAGCTTAGCTATCATCCTCCTCATTAGTTAGACACAATATCCTTTGTTTTCCCAAAGCATTCTGCATGTACTCATCTTGTCATTTTACCAGATAATTATAATTATTTGTTCTGTTCATTCCCACTTAAACACCCAATGAAATCTGAGTTATTTGAGACAGAATATGTATTTCCAAGTTTTCAATCTTCAGCATCTAATACATTTCCTAACACCTAGCAGAATCCCACTAAATTATCTTAATTCTATTGTTTATATATTAGGTGGTGGAGGGAGTTCTTTTTCCATTTTCTTTATTGAAGTAGAGTTGATTTACATTATGTTTCAGGCATATAAGAGACTTTGTACTTCATAGATTATAGTCCATTTAAAGTTATTGGGAAATATTTGCTATATTCCCTGTGCTGTACATTACATCCTTGTGTCTTATTTATTTTACACCTAGTAGTTTGTACCTCTAATCCTCTTCCTCTATGTTGCCCCGCCCCATCTCTTTCCCCACTTGCAACCACTAACTTGTTCTCTGTAAGACTGTTTCTGTTTTGTTATATTCATTGTTTTATTTTTTAGAAGAGTATCACTTCTCATTTGGATGGTGAAACAGGGCTCCGTGAGCAGGAAAATAGGTAAACTAGGCCATTTTTTGGAAATTTAATTTATTGTTGTTACTGGGGTTTTGTTGGTTGGTTGTGTTATTTCTTCCTTTTGTTACCTTATTTTTTGAACAATAATTCTGGTCCATAAACCAAACACTCTTCAGAAAACAGGCAAAAAGCCAAACACATTGCCTACTCACTTCCCTTATCCTCCTGCTGAACTTCTCTATTCCCCTGTATTCTACTCTCTGCCCACAGGAGGGAAGCATTTGTCTAGAAGTCCAGGAAAAAAGAGTCAGCGCAAAGAAAATTTGAAGTTGATTTTATGGGGCATTTTAACCGTTGGTCGTGTGTTTCTCTTCCACATGTCCATATGAAAGCAATAATCTTAATATAAATACTGTCTTGTCTGCTCTTCTGACATGGTTTTTCACTATCTTGGGTTTTTTTCAGTCTCTTTACTTCAGAGAAGCTGAGTTTTTGTCTTTCCCTGAGGCAGCAAATTCATTTGCAAACACAAAGGCTCAGGGAAATTTGCACCCTATTACACAGTCTCCAAATATTCCAGACTTGCTAAGACTCCAGACGAAAAGGGTCAAGGCAGTTCATCAGATTCCCTTCCTAATTCTCAACTTCCAAAGCAAGTTCTTCCCAGAGCACAGACAAAAGGAAGGTATGTTATTGTGTCTAGAGTTGCTCTGAGTGAATGCGCTTGAATTTTTTAAAATAACAGTGTTATATTTAAATGTCTTTGCTAAAGCATGTCTCCTAAAGGAATTTTTAAAGAAAAAATAGGGACTTATCCTTCAAAAACATTTACCACCCAAGAAGCACAAGAATGGAAAAAAGCAATAATTTCTTTTTTTTTTTTTAATAATTTCTGATTGTTTGTATAAAACATTGGCTAGATAAGCTTTTATTCCTTTGGTCTGCCATTCTTAACTATATATGGCATTTTATGCATCACTCCTTAATAGACAAAAGATCCCTGCTTAGTGCTGGCGTCTCCCCAGTTCTGCCAGGGCTGCTGTTGGAAAGCATAGTTTGAAACAAGCCAGGTATTTCCATTTTATTTACCGAGGGAAGTAAAGCAGAATCCCAGTTATGTTGGTCTTTTCTTTTTCTGGCCTACTTTTCTTTCTCCTCTGTTATGAGAGATAATATGTGTTTAGAAGACAATGGGCTTCCCTAGTGGCTCAGTGGGTAAAGAATCTGCCTGCAATCCAGGAGACATAGGAGACACAGGTTCAGTCCCGGAGTTGAGAAGATCCCCTGGAGGAGGAAATGGCTACCCACTCCAGTATTCTTGCCTGGAGAATTCCATGGACAGAGGAGCCTGGCGGGTTACAGTCCATGGGGTCGCAGAGTCAGACAGGACTGAGTGACTAAGCATACACGCCTGTGTTTAGAAGGCAGTCTGAGTCCCAGTCCTAGCTCTGCCAATCAGTATGTGTCACTGAGTTACTGAAACATTTGAAGGCTTCCTTTCTTTTTTATAAAATGGGATAAATAAAATAATTTCTTTTGCTGGGCTGTTGTGAGAATTTAATGATATATGTAGCAGGATTAGTACCAAAAGTTTTAATGTGTGGCTTGAGATAAAAGGACTGGATCAACAGCAGGCTTCATACGTGACATTTTAATTATTTGTAATGTTTTCAGTTCATTTATAAGTATAAAAGGATATAGCTCAAAAGGTCAGTATAAGACCATAAACTGTGAAAGAACAGTATATGCATCTTACCCTCAGATATCCCTGCCTTCAAGATCTTTCCTGACTCCTGGCACTCTCTAACAAAGCCAAGCAACTTCCAGAGCATTGCAATATTATGCGGGTAAGCAGGCATTCAGGTAGAGGACTATGCCAAAATCTTACCCTCAGTCTAGGGTTAATAGGCTGCAGAGGAGAAGCAAAGACCAGGCAAGGCAAATCCTGGGCATTACTAGAAAGCCTGAGGAATAACCCTTGCAGTACCCCCTAATCACCACAGTGGGCCGCTATATGGAACCGCTGTGTTCTGGGATACCTCTGACTGGGGCTACTGACAACGAAGTTTTCATTTGAGCATCAACTATTTAATTTTTCACCAGAATGAGAGTCATTTTTTAAGGCCCAGAAGAGACAAATATTTACTCTTTAATTTGTTTATTCATTCGTTTATTTCTTCATTTTTCAGCAAATATTTATTGAACAGTTACCATGTCTCGCTCATGCCTGTGTCACAGAATTGTGTGTGAGTGACTTGCCTTTGGCAGAACTAATAAAGAGCAGAGCCTAACTGTGGGTCACATCATCCAGCTCCAAGTGTAGTCAACTTTCCACTTAGAATATGTATAATCAATTCATGTAATTAATGCATTCTATATTACATAACCCTATACATTATGATACATAATTATATTAACATAATTATCAATATAGCTAACCTGTAATTAATTATATATAAGTGAATAACAACACCAAAATCACTGCAGAGGGTGACTGCAGCCATGAAATTAAAAGACGCTTACTCCTTGGAAGGAAAGTTATGTCCACAACCTAGACAGCATATTAAAAAGCAGAGATATTACTTTGTCAATAAACGTCCATCTAGTCAAGGCTATGGTTTTTCCATTGGTCATGTATGGATGTGAGAGTTGGACTATAAAGAAAGCTGAGACAGAAGAATTGATGCTTTTGAACTGTGGTGTTAGAGAAGACTCTTGAGAGTCCCTTGTACCTCAAGGAGATCCAACCAGTCCATCCTAAAGGAGATCAGTCCTGGGTATTCATTGGAAGGACTGATGTTGAAGCTGAAACTCCAATACTTTGGTCACCTGATGCAAAGAGCTGACTCATTTGAAAAGACCCTAATGCTGGGAAAGATTGAGAGCAGGAAGAGAGGGGATGACAGAGGATGAGATGGTTGGATGGCATCACCCACTCTATGGATGCGAGTCTGAGTAAACTCCAGGAGTTGGTGATGGACAGGGAGGCCTGGCGTGCTGCGGTTCACGGGGTCGCAAAGAGTCGGACACGACTGAGTGACTGAACTGAATGACTGAGCTCCTACCAAGTGTCTGAATTTTTTAATACATTTTTTTCATAGGCTATATGGACTCCACAGTGGTCTTTGGTATCCCAGTTCTATTCCCCATTCTCTCTATGACGTTAATCAAGTTCATGAATATCTATGAGGCTCAATTTTCCCATCCATTAAACTGAAATGATACAACCTGGCTGGCAGGGTTATGGTAAGGATTAAATTTAAATAAAGTAAAATGTAACAGTATAAAAATAGGCACAAAATGCATGGTACAGGATAGGGGCCCAGTTCTTATGGTTTGTGCTTTTAACAACTTTGTATTTACTAATGAGTGAACCAACACATAAAAGTTTGGTGACTTGCCCAAGTTTATTCAGCTAGTGAGTCTTCAGGCTAGGATTAGAACTCATATCTCACTTGAAAGTATGCGCTCTTTTCACTGTTTGTGTTGCCAATGTGCTCTTTGTCTCTAGTTGGTGGGTCCTTGAGGTGAGAGAACATTTAACACTTCCCCACAGTGCCTGCATTAGACTATCCATGTTAACAGTCCACACAAGTCTGCTAAGTGAGTAGCATACTTAGACAAGGGGAGAAGACAGAATAGCCAAGTTTTGTTTTTGATTCTACTCTTTTTCTGTCTACAAGTAAATATACTAAGGGTACCAGGAAACACAGCACACTTGTTGACTAATGATGAAAGGATATGGCCTGTCATCATATACATAAAAGCTTATGAAGCCACTTGATCCACAAAGAATTTTTTTTTGCCTTTTGACCCATTTTCAAGTGGAAAGCAAAGTTCTCTTCCCAGTTCACATCATCTGCCTCAAGAGAAAGAATGACTGACCTCCCATCGCCTATAGAGAAAAAGATGGGACCGGAGGAGTCAAGGCGGTGCTGACCCCAGGTGTGTGGGTGACTCCACACCGCCTGCTGGGTGAGAATGGACAGGGCACTCCAGACCCCACTGCTTTTTCCACCTCCACTACCCCTTCTACTACCTGTCTCTCTCACTCCCCTAAATACTCTCTTGGAGTTAAAAATAAATACATATCCAGAAAGCCCCTGGGCAAAATGAAAGTGAGTTACCGAGAATGGTCATAATTAAGGTACTAGAATCCATTTACAGAAAAGCCTTTTTTTTTTTTAAGACTATCTGGCTGCCTAGTCTACAGCCCTGAGGACAAAAGCATCATCAGTGACAAGGAGAAGTCCTGCTGGGGAGTAAGATTTTACTAGACCCACTTGAGGAGACATATGTGGGGAACTTGGATCATCTGAGACAAGCTGTCAATGCCAGGCAAGCAGCGATGTGCGGTAAGCAGGCTCAGGGAAGAGAGAGTGAGCCTTGGCTTACACTATTTGCAGATGTCTCTGAGGCAAATGCTTCCACCATGGCTGATTTCAAGCTACCAATGACGAAATGCCTGAATGTTTAACAGCTGGCCTTCAGGGGTGGGACGAGCCAGCTCAAGCACATCCTGACCAGTCATTTTGGAAGGATGAGGTCACTTCCTGTCATTTGTTACCATATGAGTGATGATGTACCTTTTCAAAGTAGGTACCTGGCCATCCCTAGGAAGTGCAGTGTGCTCTGTACCCCAACTTCACCCCTATAATAGCAGTGCTCACTGAAGACTAAATAGAATTAAGATGGGGAGTCACCACAAATCAGTGCATGTCAAAACTGGTGAAACTGGAATCAAGTGTGTAGTTTGTATCATACCAACGTCAGTTTTCTGGCTTTGCTGTTATACTATAGTCATAAGTTGTTGCCATAGGAAGAAGTTACATGGGGTTCCTATTTTCCCAACTTTATGTTTATAATTATTTTATTTTAAACTATTTTTATTTATTTATTGGCTATGCTAGATTTTACTTGCAGCACATGGAATCTTCAGTCTTCACTGCAGCAGCCGGAGCTTTAGCTGGGGTTGCAAACTCTTAGTTGCAGCATGTGGGATCTAGCTCCATGATCAGGGATCACACCCAAGCCCCCTGCATTGGAAGCACGGAATCTCAGTCACTGGGCCACCAGGGAAGTCTCTATAATTATTTTAAAATAAAAAGTTTGGGGGGAATCCTCAAAAATATAGGAAAATATATAGGTGAGAGTAAAATTTCCCCCAAAATTATACCACACAGAGTTATCATATCATTAGGTGACCATCATCTTAGACATTTTTCTTTGTTAAATATTCAGGTGGAAGGAGAAAGGTTGAGGATATTTTTAGGAAAATAGAGTCCTTTGTGTATGTCAGTCACTCAGTCATGTCCGACACTTTGCAACCCCAAAATACCTATTCCAATATTTTTGCCTGGAGAATTCCATGGACAGAGGAACCTGGCAGACTACAGTAGGTAGCCATTCCCTTTTTGAGGGGATCTTACTAACCCAGGGATCAAACCTATGTCTCCTGCATTGCAAACAGATTCCTTACCATCTGAGCCACCAGAGAAGTCCAATAGAGTCCTATAATAGATCCTATTTTTAAATACATTTGAATAATTTAACTGTATTTGAATATAGAAAAAGAACTTGATAAACTGTAAGGATTAGTGAACATTTGAATAATTTAACTGTATTTGAATATAGCAAAAGAACTTGATAAACTGTAAGGATTAGTGAATTTCAAATACATTTGCTGTGACTATGCACATACACATGACACACACACATACACACACACATGGAGTATCAGATTTCTTAAATGACCAGGCCAAAGACTATGGGACCATTTCTTTGGCCCTAAAATTAAGGCCCTTAAAATTTTGAGTTCATTTATTTGCTGTTACCAAAGATCATGCAACTAAGAAAGAAAGCATTGAGAGAGCCAGCCCACTAAGATTTTAGAACAGAATGTAAAAACACTGAGCATTAACCTTTCAAAACATCTTAAAGCCTTGAACCACAGCTGTGCATTCTGAATTTGACTTCCTGCTTTGTTTCACACCTAGAGCTTGTGACCTGCACTTCAGTCGCTCAGTCGTGTCTGACTCCTTGCGACTCCATGGACTGCAGCACGCCAGGCTTCCCTGTCCATCACCAACTCCCGAGTTTGCTCAAACTCATGACCATTGAGTTGGTGATGCCATCCACAGTGACGTGACCTTACTGCCTCTTTATATCTTTTAAGAGTAGTACAGTATAAATGACAAATAGCAAAAAAAGAAAATGATATTTTGTCAGAGTTCACTAGTTGTGAACTTCAATAAAATGATACAGATAATCTCATATATAGCAAACTTCAAAGTTTTAAAGCTCTGCACAGTTTTTACCTCCTTCAAATATCATAACAACTCTGTACAACAGTCCGGGCTGATATTTTACTGCCATTTTACAAGTGGTGACAGCAAAGTTCACAGAAGGTGAGCAGCTTGCCTAAGGTCATAGGGAGTAGGTGAAAATCCCACAGGGTTTCACAGATTCCTGGACTTTCTCCCTTTCTATCATATGGTAATAGAAGCTTAGTATTACTTTAGGACCCTTAAAACCCCCCAAATAGTAAATGTAATGTAATACAGCTTGTAATATACACAGGAAATTAAGGCATACAAGAAAACTGAAATATTCACTACTCCCCAAAGAAAAATATGTCAAACCTATGAAGAGGTGAGTAGGATTTTTTTTTCAATCAAATTAGTAGATTTTCCCATTTTACAGATTAGAATTCAAAGGAATACAACACAAATAAGGTTTTATTTTGGATAGAGAAAATAATAATGTATATTTTAACATACCATGGCAGTGCTTTGTATTATTTGTATTACCTAATGCTCAAACAATCCATTGAGGTAGACAAAATTTTCATTCTGATTTTGCAAAAGAAAAACCTGAAGATTGAAGAGATCAAACAGGTAGGAAGCAACAAAAGATCTGGGATTGGATTCCCTGTTTATCTAATGCAAAACCCTGCATTTTTAGCCAGAGTGAGGCCATATTGTACTCTGGAGAATAGAAAGAGGCCAGAAGAACAAACAAAACCCAAGACTAATTAAAGATACAACTGAAAAAATAATGTTGATCTTTGGGATTGTCATGTATTCTTGGCCCATTTATTCTATTCGCTTCTCCCCATAGTTATCCAAAGAAGCCACTGGGTATTTCCTCTCAAGAGCTGAAGTTACTCTCTAAAAAGTGCCTGGATCTCATTTAACATGAAGGACAAGTGACTCTAGACAGTTTTAGAAATCCTTGCTCCTGAAGGTTTAGATCAAGCTTCAGTTAATCTTTTGGAAGCTTAAATTACTTAATTTTTAGGAACTGGATTTTGGGGATAGGAAAAAAAAAAAAAACACAGTTCTAAAATATATGGCATGCAGTCAGTTGATCTGATAAGAATGCCAAGACAGAATTCCCCTGGTGCTCCAGTGGTTAGGATTTTGTACTTTCACTGCCAAGAGACTGGGTTCAATACCTGGTCTAAGGGAACTAAGATCCCGCAATCAGCACAGCCAAAAAGAAAGAAAGAATGCCAAGACAAACAGAGGGGAAATAGCCTTTTTAAAAAATGGTGCCGGGACAGCTGGCTATCTACATGTAAAAGAAGGAATTTGGATTCCTAGCTCGCACCATATACAAAAATCAACTCAAAATCTTTCATAGTCTTAAGTGTAAGAGCTGAAAGTGTCAACTCTTCAAGATGTAAATCTTCATGTTCTTGGATTAGGCAATATTTTCTTAGATACAATACCAAAAGCATAAGCAACAAAAGAAAAAAGAGTGAAACTGGACATGATCAGAATTTAAAACCGTGCTTCAAAAAACAGTCTCAAGTGAAAAGATTATCCACAGAAAAAGAGAAAACTCAGAAAATCATGTACCTGATAAACGACATGTATCTAAAATATATAAACATATCTTCAAGCCCAGTACTAAACAGCATATAGCTAATTAACAAGTGAGCCGATTAACAAGTGACTAAAGTATCAAAATCACTCACTAGAGGAACTATGTGGTTGTTGTCTAGTCACTAAGTTGTGTCCAACTCTTTTTTGACCCCACGGACTGTAGCCACCCATGCTCTTCCATCCATGGGATTTCACAGGCAAGGATACTGGAGTAGGTTTCTTCTCCAGGGGATCCTCCTGACCCAAGGAGGAATGTAAATGGCCAATGAAGCTACGAAAAGATGCTCACCATCATTAGAAATCAAGGAAATGCAAACCACAATGAAATACCAAGTAGGATGACATGCACCAAAAAGAAAGATAATAATAACTTTAGGAAAGGATGTGAGAGAAACTGGAACCGTTATGAACTGCTAGTGAGAACATAAAATAGTGCAGCCATTTTGTAAAACAGTTCGCAGTTCCTCAAACGGTTAAACATACAGTTACCATGTGACCTAGTGATTCTACCCTCTGGTGTATACCCAAGAGAATTTATAACATATCCACACAAAAACCTGCACACAAATGTTCTTAGTAGCATTCTTAACAATATCCCCAAAGTGGAAAATCCCAAATACCTATCAACTGATAAATAGATAAACAAAACATAGTATAACCATACATTGGAGCATTATTTGGCAATAATGGAGTGATAATGCATGCTACAACTTGGACGGAGCCTGAAAACAGTGCTAAGTGAAAGATGCAAGTCACAAAGGACCACGTATTATATTATAATTATAATACATTATATTATTTCATTAATAAAAAAAGCCCCAAATAGATAAATCTATTGAGGTGGAAAATAAATTAGTGTCCGAGGACTAGGATAGCTCCTCTCGGCTGCCGTCCCTGACCTCCGGGGCGGGGCTGCTCCTCACCGCGGTGCTTCTGAACCTCCCGTCACAGCCGCCACGCTTCTGCCGAGTACAGGGGCGGTGGCCGAGGTCAGGGGTGGCCGCTGAGGTCCGGATCAGCTGAGAGGAGCAACCCCATGTCCAAGGAGCGGCGCAGGCGCTGGAAGGCTGAGAGGAGCTACTCCACGTGCAAGGTCAGGAGGGGCGGCCCAGGAGTGGCAGCAGGAGGAGATATCCCTCGTCCAAGGTAAGGAGCAGCGGCTGCACTGTGCTAGAGCAGCCGTGAAGAGATACCCAACGTCCAAGGTAAGAAAAATCCAAGTAAGACGGTAGGTGTTGTGAGAGGGCATCAGAGGGAGACACACTGAAACCATAATCACAGAAAACTAGCTAATCTGAGCTGGAGAAGCAATGGCATCCCACTCCAGTACTCTTGCCTGGAGAATCCGATGGAGGAGCCTGGTAGGCTGCAGTCCATGGGGTTGCTAAGGGCCGGACACCACCAAGCAACTTCACTTTCACTTTTCACTTTCATGCCTTGGAGAAGGAAATGGCAACCCACTCCAGTGTTCTTGCCTGGAGAATCCCAGGGGCGGGGGAGCCTGCTGGGCTACCGTCTGTGGGGTCACACAGAGTCGGACACGACTGAAGTGACTTAGCAGCTTAACAGCAGCCAATCTGATCAAACAGACCACAGCCTTGTCTAACTCAATGAAACTAAGCCATGCTGTGTGGGGCCACCCAAGACCGATGGTTCATGGTGAAGAGGTCTGACAGAATGTGGTCCACTGGTTAAGGTAACCACTTCAGTATTCTTGCCTTGAGAACCCCGTGAACAGTATGAAAAGGCAAAATGATAGGATACTGAAAGAGGAACTCCCCAGGTCAGTAGGTTCCAGGTATGCTACTGGAGATCAGTTGAGAAATAACTCCAGAAAGAATGAAGAAATGGAGCCAAAGCAAAAACAATACCCAGCTGTGGATGTGACTGGTGATAGAAACAAGGTCTGATGCTGCAAAGAGCAATATTGCATAGGAACCTGGAATGTTAGGTCCATGAATCAAGGCAAATTGGAAGTGGTCAAACAAGAGATGGCAAGAGTAAATATTGACATTCTAGAAATCAGCAAACTGAGATGGACTGGAATGGGTGAGTTTAACTCAGGTTATTATTATATAATAATATTATTATTATATCTACTACTGTGGGCAGGAATCCCTTACAAGAAATGGAGTAGCCATCATGGTCAACAAAAGAATCTGAAATGCAGTGTTTGGATGCAATCTCAAAAATGATAGAATGATCTCTGTTCGTTTCCAGGGCAAACCATTCAGTATCATGGTAATACAGCCCTATGCCCCAACCAGTAACATTGAAAAAGCTGAAGCTGAATGGTTCTATGATGACCTACAAGACCTTTTAGAACTAATACCCCAAAAAGATGTGCTTTTCATTATAGGGAACTGGAATGAAAAGTATGAAGTCAGGAAACACCTGGAGTAACAGGCAAATTTGGCCTTGGAGTACAGAATGAAGCAGGGCAAAGGATAATAGAGTTTTGCCAAGAGAACGCACTGGTCATAGCAAACACCCTCTTCCAACAACACAAGAGAAGACTCTACAGTGGACATCACCAGATGGTCAACACCAAAATCAGATTGATTATATTCTTTGCAGCCAAAGATGGAGGAGCTCTATGTAGTCAGCAAAAACAAAACCGGGAGCTGACTGACTCAGATCATGAACTCCTTATTGCCAAATTCAGACTTAAATTGAAGAAAGTAGGGAAAACCACTAGACCATTCAGGTATGACCTAAATCAAATCCCTTATGATTATACAGTGAAAGTGGGAAATAGATATAAGGGACTAGATCTGATAAAGTGCCTGAAGAACTATGGACAGAGGTTCATGACACTGTACAGGAGACAGGGATTAAGACCATCCTCATGGAAAAGAAATGCAAAAAAGCAAACTGGCTGTCTGAGGAGACCTTTACAAATAGCTGTGAAAAGAAGAGAAGTGAAAATCAAAGGAGAAAAGGAAAGATATTCCCATTTGAATGCAGAATTCCAAAGACTAGCAAGGAGAGATAAGAAAGCCTTCCTTATCGATCAATGCAAAGAAATAGAGGAAAACAACAGAATGGGAAAGACTAGTGATCTCTTCAAGAAAATTAGAGACACAAAGGGAACATTTCATGCAAAGTGGGCTTGATAACAGAGAAGAATGGTATGGACCTAACAGAAGCAAAAGATATTAAGAATAGGTGGCAAGAATACACAGAAGAACTGTATAAAAAAGGTCTTCACGACCCTGATAATCACGATGGTGTGATCACTCACCTAGAGCCAGACATCCTGGAATGTGAAGTCAAGTGGGCCTTAGAAAGCATCATTACAAACAAAGCTAGTGGAGGTGATGGAATTCCAGTAGAGCTATTTCAAATCCTAAAAGATGATGCTGTGAAAGTGCTGCACTCAATATGCCAGCAAATGTGAAAAACTCAGCAGTGGCCACAGGACTGGAAAAGGTCAATTTTCATTCCAATACCAAAGAAAGGAAATGCCAAAGAATGCTCAAACTACTGCACAATTGCACTCATCTCACACGCTAGTAAAGTAATGCTCAAAATCCTCCAAGCCAGGCTTCAGCAATACATGAACCGTGAACTTCCAGATGTTCAAGTGAGTTTTAGAAAAGGCAGAGGAACCAGAGATCAAATTGCCAACATCCTGTGGGTCATTGAAAAAGCAAGAGAGTTCCAGAAAAACATCTATTTCTGCTTTATTCACTATGCTAAAGCCTTTGACTATGTGGATCACAATAAACTGTGGAAAATTCTGAAAGAAATGGG
Source organism: Antilocapra americana (assembly GCA_007570785.1). Classification (NCBI taxonomy): domain Eukaryota; kingdom Metazoa; phylum Chordata; class Mammalia; order Artiodactyla; family Antilocapridae; genus Antilocapra; species Antilocapra americana. Next base: position 5,336,702 of record ML661893.1, read on the forward strand.
AATACCAGACCCATCATTCTCCATTGTCCCCTCATTCTCTGTCGTCCCCTCTCCTCCCACCTCCAATCATTCCCATATGATCTTTTCATATGAGTCAGTTCTTTACATCAGGTGGCCAAAGTATTGGAGTTTCAGCTTCAGCATCAGTCCTTCCAATGAATATTCAGGACTGATTTCCTTTAGGATGGACAGTTGGATCTCCTTGCAGTCCAAGGGACTCTCAAGAGTCTTCTCCAACACCATAGTTCAAAAGCATCAATTCTTCAGCACTCAGCTTTTTTATAGTCCAACTCTCGCATCCATGCATGACTACTAGAAAAACCATAGCTTTGATTAGATGGACCTTTGTTGGCAAAGTAATGTCTCCGCTTTTTAATATGCTGTCTAGATTGGTCATAACTTTTCTTCCAAAGAGCAAATGTCTTTTAATTTCATGGCCACAGTCACTATCTGCAGTGATTTTGGAGCCCCCAAAATTAAAGTCTGTCACTGTTTCCATTGTTTCCCCATCTATTTGCCATGAAGTGATGGGACCAGATGTCATGATCTTAGTTTTCTGAATGTTGAGTTTGAAGCCAACTTTTTCACTCTCCTCTTTCACTTTCATTAAGAGGCCCTTTAGTTCTTCTTCGCTTTCTGCCATAAGTGTGGTGTCATCTGCATATCGCAGGTTATTGATATTTCTCCATACAGTCTTGATTCCAGCTTGTGCTTTATCCAGTCCAGCATTTCTCATGATATACTCTGCATATAAGTTAAATAAGCAGGGTGACAATATACCGGTTTGACATACTCCTTTCCCAATTTGGAACCAGTCTGTTGTTCCATGTCCAGTTTTAACTGTTTCTTATTGACCTGCATACAGTCCTGTAGATCTGTAATTATTTCAAAATAAGTTAAATACATGTATGTTTCTATCTACCTATCATAGTATACATAAATACATTGCCATAATATGTATATATTTATCTATTACAATGCAGTTGGCAGACACTCAATAACTATTAACTAAGCTATTTCTTGAGGAGATATGTACAAATGTACAGGAAATGGAAGAAAATTTATTAAAATTAAGCACAATATTCCTCACTACTCTCAGGCAATGCCCAAAATAAAAAAACAGGAGAAATGAGTCATCCTCTGGAGAACTTATAATACCTTATGTTCCTTGTCTACATTGAAAATGTGTGCAAATAAATGATCAACATGCCACATTCCCTAAATTTTGCCAGCTTCTAAATATACATTATAATAGTAAAGTTGTCTAAGTCATGGCTCTGTTCCCCCAATCTGGAGAAAATGCTATGCTTATAAGAGCTATGACTTCATTTCCTTCCAGAGCAAGTTCCCCGCTTTTAGGTTCTTGGACATGTGAAATTCCCTCATCTTTCACTCCATGGGGCAGCTGGTTTCCAGGCTTGGAGTAAATTCAAATGTTGTGGTTCAGAACATGCCAGCAGCTGCCAGAAGGATCCTAATTTTTTAGTTCCTCGGCCAATGTGAGAAAGGCTTGTTGGCCAAGGTAATCAGAGACTGACTCCATTTCTCAACACAAACCAGACAGCCAGGGTGGAAGGCTTCCCCTTGGGAGCCAGGCTCAGCTTCTCATCCATACAGACTTCTTTCTCAAGGTCTCAGCTGCATGAACCTCATCTCTCACTGGTCACATCCCTCCCCAGCAGGAGTGGAACAAAGGTCTGTGAACTTGACCACATACAAACATGAGCTCCATCTCTTAGGCTGCCAGGGCCCACCAGGCCAGAATGGACCCAACAAGGATGCTATCACTACACAGGAAGCCATTTCAATTATCTTTTTATCTCTAATTACAATCCCTCAAGCCTTCTACCCAATTCTCAAACTTCCTGCTATACTTCACGTTGTTATGTATGTTTTCTCGTCTACTACCAAGTCTCATACCACTCACATCACAGTTCAATTATATTCTGTTTTTAACATTATTACTGACAGTCACCATTTCAAACAGCTTATTATGTTCTAGGGCTTTATATACACTATTTAATTTAGTTATGACTCTTGAGAGTCCCTTGGACTGCAAGGAGATCCAACAAGTCCATCCTAAAGGAGATCAGTCCTGGGTGTTCATTGGAAGGACTGATGTTGAAGCTGAAACTCCAATACTTTGGCCACCTCATGCAAAGAGTTGACTCATTGGAAAAGACCCTGATGCTGGGAAGGATTGAGGGCAGGAGGAGAAGGGGAAGACAGAGGATGAGATAGCTGGATGACATCACTGACTCGATGGATATGGGTTTGGGTGGACTCTGGGAGTTGGTGATGGACAGGGAGGCCTGGCATGCTGCGGTTCATGGGCTTGCAAAGATTTGGACATGACTGACGACAACAACCATCCATGGAAGACAATTATTTTCTCAATTTTCTGTACAAAATTAAAACAACATCAGCTACAATTGAGGTCTGCATATTTCCAAAGTCTTTGCTTATAATCTTGTCACTATAGGTCTCCTTCTGATATGGAAGAACCTGTTTTCCTGTGGTCCATGCTATGAAACTCAGACTATGAGACAGTTGACCTTGAATGCTGTTAGGTGACTCTTGATCAGTGGCTCTCATACAGCACGTAGGCTTCTGAGCCCATTTCCTCATTCATGGAAATTGAAGATGAAAATAATGCCTGCCTCACTAGACTGTTGTGTGAATTAAAATGAGATAATAGTGTTCGTAAACTACTCAGTATGATACCTGACAAAATATGGACCCCCATGACTGTCTCTCAGATGAGCCTATGGTAATTAGCATGAATAGGGGAAAAAAGAGATGCAAAGTGCCGATGACTAACAGGACTCAAACTCATATTTGCTTTGTAACACTAGGCAGACACATTTAGATAAGAAAGCCCCATGGCTCTCTCTCAATTCTATTGTCTGTTGCTGTCTGTGGACACTTACTGCTAATCAGGCTGTACCAAGCCCTTGGGAGCAATTTACTTTGGTTCTGTAAGTACCAATGACATCTCTCAGGCAGCTGTTCAAAAGCACTGTTGTTTTTTTTTTTAAATGAAGTATATAATGACTTATAATGTTGTATTAGTTTCTGGTGTGCAGCAAAATTATTCAGATATCTAGATATAGATATCCTTTTTCTGATTCTTTCCTATTATGATTATCCCAGCATATTTAATATAGTTCCCTGTTCTATATAGTAGGACCTTGTTGTTTGTTCATTCTCTTTAAAATCATTTTCATCTACTAATCCCCAAATCCAATCCATCTCTCTCCCTACCCCGCTTGGCAACTACTAGTCTATTTTCTATGTCTGTGAGGAGTCTGTTTAGTGGATAAGTTCACTTGTGTCATATTTTAGATTCCATATATAAGTGATTTGTCTTTCTCTTTCTGATTTATTTCACTTAAAATAATAACCTCTAGGTATAATAATCTCTAGGTACATCCATGTTGCTATAAATGGCATTATTTAATTCTTTTTTATGACTGAGTAGTATTTAATTATATGTGTACCACATCTTTTTTATCCATTCACCTGTCAATGGACATTTAGGTTGTTTCCATGTCTTGGCTGTTGTGAATAGTGCTGCTGTGAACATACGAGTTCATGTATCTTTTAGAATTACAGTTTTGCCCAGGAGTGGGATTGTTGGATCATATGACAACTCTATTTTTAGTTTTTTTGAGGAACTTCCATACTGTTTTCCATAGTGTCAACACCAACTTACATTCCTACCAACAATGTAGGAGGGTTCTCTTTTCTCCACACCGTTAGCAGCATTTTTTTTATTTGTAGACTTTTTATCACTGGACATTCTGACCAGTATGAGGGGGTACCTCATTGTAATTCTGATTTGCATTTCTTTAATGCTAGTGGTACAGAACCCACCTACCAATGCAGGAGACATAAGAGATGCAGGTTTGATCCCTGGGTGGGGAAGATCCCCTGGAGAATGGCATGACAACCCATTCCAGTAGTCTTGCCTGGAGAATCCCATGGACAGAGGAGCCTGGTGGGCTACAGTCCATAGGGTCACAAAGAATTGCATGTGACTGAAGCAATTCAGCATGCAGCAATGATTAGCAATGTTGAGCATCTCTTTTTATGCCTGTTGGCCTGCTCTGTGTCTTCTTTGGAGAAACATCTACTTAGATCTTCTGCCCATTTTTTGATTAGGTTGGTTGTTTTTTTATTGTTGAGTTATATGAGTTGTTTGTATATTTTGGAAACTAAGCTCTTGTCTGTTGCATCATTTGCAAATATTTTCTCCCAGTTGTAGTTTCTCTTTTTGTTTTGTTTATGGTTTCCTTTGCTATGCAAAAACTTATGTTTTGCTTAGGTCCTATTTGTTTATTTTTGCTTTTATTTCTATTGCCTTAGGATATATATGACCTAAGAAAACATTGGTACAGTTTATGTCAGAGAATGTTTTGCCTATATTCTCTCCTAGGAGTTTCATGGTGTCCTGTCTTATATTTAAGTCTTTAAGCCATTTTGAGCTTATTTTTGTGTATGGTGAAAGGGTGTGTTCTAACTTCATTGATTTATATATGGCTATCCAGGTTTTACAGTACCTCTTGCTGAAGAGACTGTCCTTTCTCTATTGTACAGTCTTCCCTTCTTTGTTGAAGATTTATTGACTCTAAGTGTGTAGGTTTATTTTTGGGCTTTCTGTTCTGTCCAGTTGATCTATATATCTGTTTTTGTGCCAATATCATACTGTTTTGATTATTGCAGCTTGAAGTATTGTCTGAAGTCTGGGAGGGTTATACCTCCAGGTTTGTTCTTTTTCCTTGGGGTTGCTTTGGCAATTCTGGTCATTTATGCTTCCATATAAATTTTATGATTCTTTGTTCTAGTTCTGTGGACAGTGTCATGAGTAATTTGATAATGACTGCATCAAATCTGTAGATTGCTTTGGGTAGTATGGCGATTTTAACTCTTCCAGTCCAAGAGTATCAGATATCTTTCCATTTATTTGAATCACCTTCAGTTTCCTCTATCAATATATAATATTTCTCAACATAAAAGTCTTTCACCTCTTTGGTCAGATTTATTCCTTAGTATTTTTAATGTGATTTTAAAATTATGTTTTAAACTTTCCTTTTCTGATATTTCATTGTTAGCATAAAGAAATAAAACAGATTTCTGTATGTTAACCTTGTATCCTGCTACCTTGCTGAATTTATCAACTCTGGTAATTTTTTAATTAAAATATTTATTATTTATTTACTTGGCTGCACCAGGTCTTAGTTGCATACATGAATCTTTGATCTTCATTGCAGCATATAGCATCTTTAGTTGCAGCATTCTAACTCTTAGTTCTCACATGTGGAAATCTAGTTCCCTGACCAGAGATCAAACCCAGGCCCCCTGCTTTGGGAGCATGGAGTCTTAACCACTGAACCACCAGGGAAGTCCCTCAAGTAATTTTTGTGTGGAGTCTCTAGAGTTTTCTATATATAGTATCATGTCATCTGCATATACTGACAATTTCAATTCTTCTCTTCCAAATTATATACCTTTTATTTCTTTTATTTGTGTGATTTCTGTGGCTAGGACTTTTAATATTATGTTGAATGAAAGTGGTAAGGGTGGGCATCCTTGTCTTATTACAGATTTTAGTAGGAAGGCTTTCAGCTTTTTCCCATTGACAAAAACACTGTGTTTCAGAAGGACTCACCCAAAAATGTTAAATCTTTTTCTCCCCTGCTAGGCACAGAGGTAACTGCATACAATAGCACAATTCATTTGTACACTGACTCATAGGTGTCAGCTGTTGCAAGTGTTTCTATATCATCAGCTCACCAATTCTGGAACTTTGAGATTTTACCTACTAGTGAAATGGTGGGGTGAGAGAGAGCAAGCAGGGGACTGGAGAAACCTCAAAAAGGTATTCTGTAAAATAAAGAAAATTTGAAACCAAAAATATAGAAAGAATTTATCTCCATTTTTAAAAAAATGTACAAAATTTGAATAGCACTCACCACAGTGATGTTTTTTTCTTATTCTACTGCATACCCATGAAAATATTGTTGTTGAACCAATCTCAATATATGGAGAGGTTTTTTTGGAATGACTTCAGTGTATTATTTAAAATATACTTCATAAACATCCAGAAGCCCTGTTATTATTTTCAGTTTACATAAGAAGAAACTAAAGAATACTTAGGGTAAAGAGATTTTCTAAAGACTCAGTGTATTAGACTGTGTGGGTGGACTCAGAATCAAAAAGCTCAGAATTATTTCATAGGTTGCTTCTCATGATGTAGTGCCAGCAACCTATGAAATACTAAGTAATTCACAAAATCTTAGTCACAGCAAATTTTAGGTTACAGTTATGTAGCTGTAAATACATAAAAGAAAACTGAAATTTTCATCAGTCATATTTAGTTTTTCTACTCCCCCAAAAAACAAATCATGTATATAGATAATCTAAAAATATGGTTACCAATTCACTATAAAATAATGTTACTCTCTATATTGCATACATATATGCAAATTGAGAGAAAATAGCTTCATCATGCTTTCTTTATGTCTTCCTCCTGTGCCTCTCGTCTTTTCCAGCATCTAACACATACTCCCCTACATTCTCATTGCTATCTAATGCCTTGACCTTTCATTTACTCTGCATACTATAGTAGAAAAGTGTTGGGGTAAGTAAAGTTTTTATAAGTTTGTATATGATTTTAGAAGCAATTTGATAATTAAAACATCTTGGAAACTCAGCTAATTAAGAGCCACTCAAACTTTGCTACCAGGTCCCAACATCATGATAAGGTATTTCCTCCTAAGATAGGATTGCCTGGTTCAACCTGCTAAGACTTCTCAGCTGGAGTCTTCAGATTTACTGTCCTTTAGAGCCACTATTTTATTTTACTTTTCATTTTGATGTATATTTTATTGATTTGACTTTTGCCAATTTAGTAAAGAGCAAAATACTTAGGTTTTTAAATTATGCAGTCTTCCTACCATAGACCTTATCATATTGTTCCCTGAAATTGCACAATTTAGTTCACAATGCACTCAGCCTGTCTTGTCACTCTTTATCTAAACCAGCGTGCAAGCCTGTGGTATATCTCCTGAATTATCAAATTTATAGTAAAATGCATATAAATTCTCATCACAGTTTGTAGAGCCTTGGCTTTCTGACATGTAACAATCCATTTTTAAATTTACTCAAAAATCTATTTAGAAGATATACACTTTGCTCAATATTTAAAATAATACTTCAGCTTGATCGATTGCTGCTTTAATTGGAAAAACATAGGAAAGGAATAGGTTCAAAAGTCAGAAGGTGGGTTTCAAAAAAATTGTTTTTAATTTTTTATTTTATATTGGAGTTTAGCTGATTATGGGCTTCCCCGGTGGCTCAGTGGTAAAGAATTCACCTGCCAATGCAGGAAATATGGATTCAATCCCTCAGTCAAGGCAATCCCCTAGAAAAGGAAATGGCAACCCACTCTAGAATTCTTGCCTGAGAAATCCCATGGACAGAGGAGCCTGGAGGGCTTTAGTCCATGGGGTTGCATAAGAGTCGAAGATGACTAAGTCACTAAACAACAACAATAACCAATTAAGAATGCTGTGATAGTTTCAGGTGGACAACAAAGGGACATATGTATGGTGGACAACTGGCCATATGTATACATGTATCCATTCTGCCCTAAACTCCCCTCCCTTCCAGGCTGTCATATAACAGTAAGCAGAATTCCTTGTGCTCTACAGTAGGACCTTGTTGATAATCCATTTTAAATGTAGTAATGTGTACATGTCCACCCCAAACTCCCTAACTCTCCCTTCACCTCATTCTCCCCCTCTAAGAGCCACTATTTTTGAGCAATGCCTAGTGTCACTATCATCATTGCAAAGAACATTTTTTGATGGACTAGACACTCTGCACGAAAACACTTGAGCTGACAGCACACATCTGAGTGAGACAGCTTAACACGAGTTCCACTCTTGAGAGTGATCTGGAGAGCTTCCAAACCAAGTCCCATGGACCTCCACTCTCCAAGGTGTGGTTATGTGCACCCTTCTGCTCCCTCACTCCCAACGACAGCAGCAGCAATAGACACAGCAATGCTTCATATGCAAATTAATTTGGCCAGTGCTGAATTATGTTATTTTCATACAGTCCTGGTCAGAGACTCTATCCTAACATTATGAATTTTCAAATACACTAATTTTTTTTCAAGTATATTTAACCAAAGTACCCATTTTTATAGGATTCAAGGAGGTAACATTAAAAAAAAAATTCCTGGATTATTACTTATGGGAAATGTGGTATGGGAAATAAGTTCAAGCATCAATGAGTTAAACCTGTGTAGTTTATTTGAAGTTTTTCAGATTTGTAAAATATTTCACTAACTGTATACCCTAGAGTGAAAAGATAAATTGCAGATGCCTTTATTCTCCAAATGTCATGACTCCCTGGACTTGGGCCTGAAACATTCTATAATTTTTCTCCTTTCCAGGACCCAAGACCGCCTCCCTCCATAAATCTATCCTCAGCTATAATTATAAACGTGAGAGTTTAAGAAAAGCACAAAATGTTCCTATAACCATGCTGCATGCAGTATTTCACTTAATTCTCTGGTTAATGCTGTGAAATACCTGTAATAATTGTTCCCATTTACATATGAGAGATCTAAGTCTCTCTAGGTGAAAGCATTTTCGAGATCACTTTTATAATTATTGGAACGAAGGCATCCTCTGCGGAGCCAGCATCTTTCAACACCTTTCTGTGCTGTGTAGGTCGTAGTGCCTAAATTGATTCTTGGGACCTTGTAAAAAACCTGCACATGACTCTCCACTTCTGCGGCTCCTAGTGCCTTAACAGCATATTTAAGTGCCTTAAGTAAAAAAGTGCTTTTTTATCAAAAGGATCAAGACATCTGTGGAGGGGCAAAGGGGACTGACTGGCTGTCCCTTCTCAGACAAAGGCTGTGTCCATCTTAGTTCCTTTGTGAGCTGCTCCACACTTGAGGACCCTCGGGGAACACAAAAGACTTGGGAAAAGCAAAGAGCAGTCCAGCTGACTGATAAAAAGCCTTCTCTGTGTCCTGTCTTCCTACTTGGACTCCAGTGAATACCATTTGTTTAAATAATGATGAGAACACAATAGAAACGATGAGCTTGCCAAGAGCCCATCCATTCAGCCTCTATTTGGCTAAGGGAAAAACAAAAGAAAAAGAAAGAAGAAAACCTGGTGTGGTTATGACATGGTTCATTGGGCTCAGAGTTCTCCAAACTGAAGTTTGAACTGGAATCCCAGAATCCATCAGTTCTAAGGAATAAAGAAGTTTGCAGATGAACAGGACCTGCCTCCTCCCTCAAAACGAAAGTTGCAGGAGACAGCTGGTGACTCCTTAGGAGTAACTGTCAGAGCAGCAGGCCTCAGTGATACTCCCTTTTCTGTTACTGCCCCAGTTGGGGGCGGAGTGGGTAGTAGGTGAAGGGTTCTGGATGGCAGAACAGGGGTAAGATACTGACCTGTGGTGTCTCCGGATAGAGGTTGGAGGCCTAGCTCTATCTTGCTCAGATAATGTGCTCGCTCGCTCTCTCTTTGTTTTCTTTTTGGTTGTGCTGGGTCTTTGTTGCTGCACGTGGGCTTTCTCTGGTCGCAGTGAGCAGGGGTGGGGGCTTCTCACTGTGATGGCTGCTCTTGGTGTGGAGCACAGGCTCTAGGCGTGCAAGCTTCAGTAGTTGCAGCAGGCCAGCTCAGTAATTGCGGCTCACGGGCTGTACAGCGTGGGCGCAGCAATTGTGGTGCACCGGCTTAGTTGCTCCACGGCGTGTGGGATCTTCCCAGACCAGAGATCAAATCCACCTGCACTGGCGGGTGGATTCCCATCCACTGCATGAATAGGGAAGTCCAGATTATGTGCTCTTAATCAGGTTAATAGTACTTCTCAAAGACTTTATTTCCGTCACTGGAAGAAGTGGAGAAAAAATAGCCAACAAGTTTAATGAAAACTCAGTAATTTACTATACCTAGGGTAGAAATGGAAAAATTTTGCTCCTCATTGAAAGCAGAATGCCCACCTTTGAAACTATCTCTTCCCAGTTCTCCTTTCACCCAAGAGCCCTAAACTCTCCTCCCTATTTTAGCCACATGCCACATAAAATTTTAAAAAGGAGCATGTAGTGCTTAAAATCCAGAACAGCAGATAATGAAGGAAATAGAGATGCTAGTGAAGCCATTATGTTTCGAGCTATCCATGAGGATTAGTCATCCAGGGAAGAAAGGGGGATATTGTTACAACTCATCATGCACCGAAGTTCATAGCTATCCTGACATCCTAACTTACAGAGGCATCAGCACACCTTCCTGGCCTCCAGCACAGGGAACTCAGAACTGCCCATTGAAGAATGACCACTGAATACTATTATTGCACGTGGAGACTGTTGTGACCCAGACTTCTCTGGGCAGGAGTGCTGCAGCCCAGCTAGCAAAACTTGTATCTCATAGTGTTGCCAATTTGATTTCCCCTCAGCCAATTCTCTGTGTAACCAACAGGAGGCACCAGATGGTGGTGTTAAATTTTCCCATTGATTGGACTCCTACACACCTCAAAAACTACACTCACTATATACATGGTGAGTGTTACCAAACCTCCGGCTACTGGAAAATCAGTACCCAAGAAGCAGTTGGTAGAAAGGAATGTTGCCTTTAATCAGAATGCCACTAATCTGGGGAGATGGACTCAGTGTCTCCCCAAAACCATTTCCCAAGATTTTGCTTGGCCATGAAAGTTTTTAAGGGAAAAAGAGAAGTAATCCTAATTAATCATTGAGATGGGGGTCAGAATGCTCACTCTCCCCCACTGGATACAGGTTTGTTGACTTCTTGTGATCTTTATTTTTTTTCCTGTTTTTGATTGCACTGTGCAGCATGCAGGACCTTAGTTCCCTGACCAGGGATCGAACTCACACTCCTTGCAGTAGAAGCAGGTATCTTAGCTGCTGAAATGCCGGGGAAGTCCCTTGTGATTATTCTTTAGATGTCATCTTGTTCACACAGTTTGTTTGCAAGATCACCGAAGGGGAAGCTAGAGAAGAGATCTGGTCATCTGTTAATCACTCATTCTTCATTTCTACTTCTTTGATCTGTTGAAAGAACCAATAGGTAGGGAAAGATATTGTATGGTCAAAAAATTTAAAAGGTATGCTAGGGTCAGGAATGAGTAGAATATTGCAGCCCCTGATTTAAAAGTTAGCTCCAGTGTGTCTTAAATTGACAAGAAAAGAGTTTTCCTGCTGAGAGTGATTTCCTGCAAAGACTTGCTTACAAATGTACTCAATAAATGGAACCACCTTTAGACAGTAAGACAATACCAGTGGGGTGAGAAACTTCTTTCCAAAATAGGAAGAATTTATAACCATGTACAGATTATCATCAAGGCAAGGTCAGGATACTATGCTAACAATTCTAAGAAATATCATCTAATCTCTGTCAGCTTTGTCCAGACTTTAATTTTCTTTAAACTCAATCTCCTTAAGCTGATTCCTAATTAACTTGTTATTCTTCAAAATACCTTCTTTGTCAATTTCTTCCTCATTGTTCCCCTAGGAAGGAAAAGTAATTTTCCCTCTACTCTTTTAGGTTCTTCACTGAGAATTCCTGTAATTGAGGCAAATTGACAGCAGAAAACTGAAAAATGTTTGATAGTATGTAGGGTTTCCCAGGTGGCTCAGTGGTAAAGAATCTACCCGCCAATGCAGGAAATGCAGGAGATGCAGGTTTGATCCTTGGGTTGGGAAGATTCCCTGGAGAAGGAAATGGTAACCTGCTCCAGTATTCTTGCCTAGAGAATCCCATGGACAGAAGAACCTGGCAGGCTCTAGTCCTTGGGGTCACAAAGAGTCAGACACAACCGATCGCACACATATACACAAGCACGGAAGAAAGATGTGTGTTGGATGGGTGGGAGGATGGCACTTATGGAAGGTTTATAGGCAAAGCACAGTAAACAAGGCTATGGTTGTTATGCAGATATAAGTTGATGTCTTCTCCACTGATAAGAATTTCTACAGATTTGACCATCCTCCTCTTCTGATACAGAGTCACCCTTACAAATGGAGATTTCCTTTGTTAATGTAAAGGATAACCTCTGCTTGATTTGCAGAGATTCTCCTGTGTCTTCAACTTTTCAAACATAATCAACCCCAAATAATCTATATGCCAAAGAGGAGTATTTTTGTTACCAAGTCCAAGCTCACTCTGCTCACCTCACGATAGGCTGATAAATCCAAGAGATAGATGTTGAGGCAAGAAAGAAACTTTAATCAGGGAGCTGGCAGACTGAGAAGATGGCAGACTACAGCCTCAAAATAACCATCTTATTGGAGTCTGGATGCCAGGTTCTTTTATAGATTAGAGAGAAAGATGCAATGAGAAACTGAAGTCAAAAGGCAAAATAGAGAGGGAGATGCAGTGAAGAAGTAAAGTGAAAGGGTCTTCAGTCTTATAAAACATCTCCAAGGGGATGTCCAGTCTTCAGAAGGGGTGTGTTCAGTTCAGTTGCTCAGTCACATCTGACTGTTTGCAGCCCCATAGACTGCAGCACGCCAGGCTTCCCTGTCCATCACCAACTCCTGGAGCTTGCTCAAACTCATGTCCATCAAGTTGATGATGCCATCCAACCATCTCATCCTCTGTTCCCTTCTCCTGCCTTCAATCTTTCCCAGCATCAGGGTCTTTTCAAATGAGTTAACTGTTCATATCAGGTGGCCAAAATATTGGAGATCCAGCTTCTGCATCAGTCCTTCCAATGAATATCCAGGACCTATTTCCTTTAGGACTGACTGGTTTGATCTCCTTGCAATCCAAGGGACTTCAAGAGTCTTCTCCAACACCACAGTTCAAAAGCATCAGTTCTTCAGTGCTCAGCTTTCTTTACCATCCAACTCTCATATCCATACATGACTACTGGAAAAACCATAGCTTTGACTAAATGGACCTTTGTCAGCAAAGTAATGTCTCTGCTTTTTAATATGCTGTCTAGGTGTGTCATAGCTTTTCTTCCAAGGAACGCTTCTATTCACAGCTGGGCAGAGACAAACTATTTCGCCATGAGCTGAACAAAGGCACTTTAGTTTATAGTCAAGCAGAGGGGCAGGGTCCTCCAGGCAAGCCTTTGAGTATGATTATAATAATAAAAGCAAGTCCAAGAAACAATTTCCAACATGGAGTAAAAATTGGCTTCCTCCCTGCAAGATTTTGAGGTGGCTTGATTTCCTTCCCTTCACTCCATTCTCTTTCCACTGTTGCATTACCTCCCTTCTATATATGTGGATTCTATATCAAAAGTATACCCAAATTATCCTCTAAAAGACTTGAGTTATCTCATATTATTTAAGTGAACCATGACACGCCCCCACCAACAGACACACAAACACATACAAAAAAATTATTATGTAAAATCATGAATCAGAGGTAAACAATGACCAGGTCACAACAAAGAAACCAGCCATTTTCTGCCCCTCCCCCACACTGTGGGTTTATAAGGATTTGCAGTCCTCAGACTAAGAAGCTGGAAAGCATGCTAGGCTCCATGAGAATAAACAAGAAAATAGCAACCAAGTGAATTGGACATAAGTACCTAAATAATTCAAGTAAAGGACAGCATTTGCTTATTAAGTATCTGAACATGTAAGCACTGGAAATTTTATCTTGGCCTGATTTGATCAATTAAGGTATTTTAGTTCACTTGTTTTTGTTTGCCTAACTATAACTATCTCTCCCCAAGCTAAGCTCACCCAGGGTGGTATTTCAAGAGAATATAATTCCCCAATTTTGATCTCAGCATGAGGCCCTTCAGAGTATAATCACTGGGGTCCGGAATGAAATAGCACTTAAGAATCCACTCTCAGTTTTCATACAAAGAACTTCCTGGGGCAAAGGCAGACACCGACTGACTCAGCCTGCTGTCCTCACCCACTATAGCCCCCACCCTCAAGAAACTAGACCACCAAGCCTTCAGAGGGTTCCCAGTAAAGGGAGAACAAGCCATGACTCCTCTGCCCCTAACCTGGTAAGAGAAGCCACAATGAATGAGTAACTTGTTTAAAAAGTTATTATCGAGGATTAGCTAGCAATGATATAGCTGGCAAGTTCCTCAGCTGAAAAGAGAAACAGAGAAGTCTAATTCTATCTCTATATGCCAGTTTAAAAAATTCAAATTATGATGATTATGCAAGAAAAACACAAGGCCCTACCAGACTCCTAGAAATGAATATGAAGATACAAACTAAAGAAGCCAAGAACTTCCTAAGAAAAGGTATCTGAAGGGGTCCAGAAGGAACGTCTTGATGGGAAAAGAAGCTAAAGCCAGCAGATTAGGTGATGCTGAAAACTTGTCCTCTGTGCACCAGTGCCAAATTGAATCTCAGAGACAGAGTTTTGGGTGAAGTAGAAAATAATAGCTTTATGCTTTGCCAGGCAAACAGGGATACAGTGGGCTCATGTCCCCCACCCCAAAACTGTGTGTCCCAACTAAGAGAATTTGTTGAGGAGCTTTATAGAAATGGTTCCAGAATGGGGTTAGTAAGGATCAGGGGTTGGGCAGAGACTATATTCTTTTATTCTAGTCTCCTGATAAGCCCTTCCACCATGTCTCAAGGTTATCTAGATTGAAGAATACTAACATCTTCCATTTGTTGGCGGGGTTTAGTTCTGTATTGAGCTCAAGGATATTGTAATGTGTATCCCTTGAGGTGGAAATTGCCTCCTTCCCTGTCAGGACCCAGGTTGAGGGTGGGGGTTGGTAAACAATGTGCATATACAACTGTGGACGTACAATGTGTCCACAAAGGAACTTTGGATACACAATACATATACATATGGGTGTGTGTGTTAGTTGCTCAGTCATGTCTAACTCTTTGCAACTCCATGGACTGTAGCCCACCAGGCTCCTCTGTCCTTGGAATTTTCCAGGCAGGAATACTGGAGTGGGTAGCCATACCCTTCCGTCCTGACCCAGGGACAGAATCCAAGTCTTCTGCACTGCAGGCAGATTCTTTACCATCTGAGCCACCAGGGAAGCCCCATACACTACAGTGAACAGAATATGTTTCCATAAAGGAAACATAACTATGGTTGCTACTTCCTTCCCCAGGGGATCTTTCCAACCCAGGGATCAAACCTGCGTCTCCTGTGTCTCCTGCATTGCAGGCAGATTCTTTACCTGCTAAGCCACTGGGGAGGCTATATAACCAGACATATGTAACTATTCAACACAAGTGTAAACACATATTTTCTGCTAAGTGTCTTCAGATTTTTATGAACTTTTGTTTATATAAAAGATCTAAAGAAGCTTAGAAACTTACCCACAATCCATGGCCAAGATTTGAAGGCATGTTTTTGGCTCCTAGATTGAAGTTCTTTCCACCACACCTGTGTGGTTCTCAAAGTGTGGGCCTCAGACCAGCCACATCAGCATCATCACCACCAGGGCATGTGTTAGAAATGCAGACTCTCAAGTCCTCCACCCTAGGCCTCCCAAATCATAATCTGTATTTTTAACAAGACCCCCCAGATGATCTCCAAATATACCTCCATTTGATTCCTTCCACCATGTCAGCTACTTCAACTACAGGGCATTCATTTCTAGCTGTGGCATTACTCTGGATATGAAATAGTTGAGAAAAGTTCTGTATGAAATTTGAAAAATATCTATGCCGTTTAAGACACCATATGGGATGAAAGAGTAAGCTACAAAGCAGCGTGTATAGAATAATTGCATTTTAAAATAAACTTTATATAAATAAGCTTGTATATGTATGCAGAGAATAATGACTGGAAAGATTTAGATGAAAATATTCTCTCTGGTGATGGAATTATGGGCAATGTTTTTCTTGTTTTTTTAAGTTTTCTTTAAGAAATATCCATTATGTTTTAAAAGTTAGTTTATGATAACCTTCACTGAATCTAGACAGCTAAGGGTAGATTAAAGGAAGGCATAGAAAAACCATAAATAGACCAAAAAAAAAGGCCCAATAGACTGTCACTACTGAAGTTTTCTGAGGTAAGCCCACCAAGCACAGAGCCTCTCAGCCATTCTCACCTTTTAGCCTCCTGCAACCCCTCCACTCCCTGCCAGAAGGGGCTCATTCTTCTGGCCCCCAGGGGACAGCCCTGTGTAGGTTCCTCCAAACCCAACCCCCTCCTCGCCCCCCATCCTCCCATCCCTCTCCAGGGTGGATAATCAGGCGTCATGTTAGCCAAAACTCATCTAAAAGCAGGGTATGAAAGATTCTGGGCACATTAACAACAACAAATACTATAGAGACAGCAAGATAATATTTTACAAACAGAGGCAAAATCCCCAAACAAACAGAAGATACAGAACAGGAACCACTCAACATTGCTCAGCCTTAGCACCAAAGAATCTCTAGCTGTAATGGTATCCTTTTTGTGGGAGCTAGGTAGAGATGGGAAGCATAAATATAACGAAGACACTAGATGCAGGTCATGTTGCTTAAGGAAAGGCCAAATTCTCCTTCCTACTAACTGTTTAACCTTGGGCAAGTCCCTTCATTCCTATTCCTCTATTTCATGCCATTGCCAGTTTCCCAATCCCCAGCTTTGAGAATTGAAGGAGTAATTTGCTAACTGTGAAGTTTACAAATGTGAGAGTTTCCCTGCTGTTTTGGTCTAAGGAAAACCACATTCCTGTGTGTCTCCTCTCCCCTCAGTTGCCTTCTACAATGCTATTTCCTTTCTGATACCAGACCTGTGGCTTTTTCACACATCAAGCAATTCTGCAATGCCATTGGGTGTCCTACAATTTAACTCTGTTCTGACACTGTCTATCTGGAGAGAGCATCAGATTCCACAGATTAAGGGCTCAGTCATACAAGACAGTTCTCTCCCTCCTGCCAATGGAAATCTCATGTCCCAGGTTTCCACCTTCTAACCTAGGGGCTTTGAATCTGTGGTTCCTATGATGCCTGCCTTGCTTTCAGTTTATTAATATTTGCTAGAGCAGTTCTCGGAACTCAGGAAAACATTTGCTTACTAGACTGCCAGTTTATTATAAAAGGATATAGCTCAGGAGCAGCCAGATGGAAGGGATAAATGCACAAGACAAGGTATATGGAAAGGTCTATGAAGCGTCCATGCATTTTCTAGACACACCACTCTCCCACCACCTCCAAGTGTTCATCAACCCAGAAACTCATCAGATCTTGCTGTTCTCGAATTTTTGTGCAACTTTTACTCTCCAGTACCCCTCCCCTTCCCAGAGGTCAATGGATAGGACTAAGATCTCCAATTACTTGATCTTTTTAGTGACCAGCCCCATCCTGAGGTTTTGCTGGGACCTCACTCTACTCACCTCATTAGCATAAACTCAGGTCTGATTGAAAGGGCTTGTCATGAATAACAAAGGATAATCTTATCACTTAGGAAATTACCAGGGTTTGGGGAGCTTTGCGCCAAGAACCCAGGACAAAGATTAGATATATTTCTTATTATACCACACATTTGCCCCACTAGATCCATTCTGTGCCCTTCTCTGAGCTAGTCTGTGCCTTGAGATGCTAATGTCTCTAGACTGTATTGTCCAGACTCTCTCACCAACTGGCTTCTTTTGGGTTTGGCTCATGGGAAGGAGCAATAGGACGTGATAAAAGTAGAGGTGAGGATATTTGCTCCTTCACTCCCACTCCCTTCTTATCAGATGCCTATGTTACGGTTAAGAATCCTCAGGAGCATGTTGTTCAGTCACTTAGTCGTGTCCAACTCTTTGCGACCCCATGGACTGCAGCATGCCAGACTTCCCTGTCCTTCACCAGCTCCCGGAGCTTTCTTAAACTCACATCCATTGAGTTGGTGATGCCATCCAACCATCTCGTCTTCTGTCATCCCTTTCTCCTGCCTTCAATCTTTCCCAGCATCAGGGCCTTGTCCAATGAGTTGGCTCTTTGTATCACGTGGCCAGGAGCACAGGGGCCATTATCTACTGTGCAGTGCTGAAGGCTAGAAGGCATTCTCAACATTTTGGTTGTACTAATAATTGAGTAGTAAGTCTTCTTATTCACTTGCTGCCAAACACTGAACATATAAACTTCAGAACTTTAGGGAGCAGTTGGCATTAGTCTAGTTCCCAGACTGTGAGTGACAGTGCTTGGTACCCAAGCAGCTATGGAAAAGAACACCAAACGTGTATGCTTGTCTGCAGATAGGATAAATCACATGTCACGTACAAAAGCTCCGTTATTTTCCAAATGTGTGTAAATAGAACTGAAACTAAAACCATGGAACTCAGATTGGGGCTTGAGCCCGTGGTCTTTTAATTGAGATCACACACCTGGTTTCAGGACCTAATGAAGCTCAGGTTATTGATGTCTTATCATAGAAAGAATTCAGTGAGAGACAAAGTGATAGATAAATGGGTGTATTTAGAGAAAAACATACTCTACAGACAGAGTGTGAGTCATCTCAGGAGTGAGATGCCCCAAAATATGGAGTCATTAGTTTTTATGGGGGGTATAATCTCATAGGCTAATGAATGGGAGAACTATTCAAATTATTTGGGGGAAGGGGTGGAGATTCCCAGAAATTGGACCACTGTTCACTTTTTGACCTTTTATGGTTAGCCTGAGAACTGTCTCGGTGCATGTCACTTAGATGCTAATTTATTATAATGAGTATATTACAATGAGGCTCAAGATACACTGAAAGCAGAATATTCAGCCATCTTGGACATAGTTGGTCCTGACCAGTTTTTGTCGTGTCCTGTGGTCATGTCATTCTTTTAAAGGTTGTTCCTGCTCCTTTCGCTCCTGTTTCAGAACCACAACAAAATAGAAAACCTTGTAAAGGTATGACTGAATTCATAGGGGCTTGGAAATAATCACACACTTTCCCAGAGTAATTAAAATTTTAGCTTCTATCATAAAAGACCATTTTTTTAATATCAAAAATTTGGAAATGATTTTATCTAGACTCACTTTCAGTGAATTTACTCTTTTTATTGTTTTTTTTATTATTTTAGGTAAATTATTTTCCCTTCCATCAAATAATTCAGTAAAACCTAAATGACATCTTCACATATATTCAGCATTTAAATAAACTTTGGATTCCTTCAAAAAGTGAAAGGACAACCATCATCTCATGGACCTTATGTTGCAGTGCAGAGATATTCATTAATGAAGTTTTACCCAAATAATCATTTAAATTACATCTGTGACAAATGCTGTGTATGAAACTTAGAGGGTAAGAGTGTGGCTATTAACATATCAAGGGACAGTACCCAGTCAAAGTATCAGGGTATCCTCCCTAAAGAAGAGACATGTAAGTTGAAACTTCTTCATACTCTTGAAAAAAACCACTTTGCCCTTCCCCAAGCCAGTGATCACCCCATGGGATATCTTCACCAAATGTATACGACTGTGCAAACTACGCAATAGCTCCTCAGTGAGTATTTTTTATTATTATTATTGAGATATAGTTAATGCACAGTATTATATGTTTCAGGTGTACAATATATTCACAAATTTTAAAGGTTATACTCTATTTATAGTTGCTATATAATATTGGCTATATTCCCTATGTTGTACATATTTATATCCCTTTAGCTTATTTATTTTATGCATAGTAATTTGTACTTCTTAATCCTCCACCCTTATATGCCCCTCCCCCTTCCTCCTCTCCACTGGTAACCACTAGTTTGTTCTTTATATCTGTGAGTCTGTCTGTGTTTTGTTATATTCTTTCATTTGTTTTATATTTTAGATTCTACATGGAAATGATGTCATAGATTCATTTCTGTTTCTATTTCTCTGTCTTATTTCACCTAACATAATACCCTCCAAGTCCATTTGTGTTGTTAGAGATGGCAGAATTTCATTCTTTATTTGGTTTAGTAATATTCCATTTCATATATATGCCACATCTTATTTATTCATTCCTCTGTTGATAAAATGAGCACTTTAAAATGATCAATATATCACTTTGTACTCTTGTTACAGATGGGCATTCTACTTCTTGCCTTGCATATACTTTGAAGAGGCTCATTTTAAGACCCCCTCCTGCTAGACTATAAAAGAAGATGATCATATAGAAGTTCTTATTGTTGTGCTTTACAGCATTTTTTCTTTACTACTGGAAAATTAACCTGGAGCAGATGTTTGTTTCTCTTAAGAATAGTTCTGGGTTACATTGAATATGTTAGCCTTTGAAAATCAGGATAGTTTCATGAGATTTTAAGTGTGTATACATCATTTTGATTCAGAATCTGGTTCTGGCATGGGCTATGGATATTGTGATTCTATGAAGTCATCACAGACTGGGAGAAAGGGAGTGCTCACTCTGTTAAATACAGGTAGTCAAAGCTGTGAGGTTGGAACTTAATTTTGCACTGGACTTTGAAACATTCTTGAAATCCTCTAATGTTTGAGCAAAAGAAAACTTTTGCATATACAACTGTCTAGTCCTTGCTATTTCAGAATGGCAGTATCCTTTCTTGTTATTGCTCAAATTACATCACACGTAACAATGAAGCCCCCACACCAGTGAAGCCCCAGCTTGCTTATCTATGAAATTAGGATAATACTAATACTTTCTATGATTGCTAAGAGGTTTAAGTGAGATATAATTTAAAAATCTGTGATGTTCAGAGTTTAGAATTTGGAATGATAAAAGGTCCCTTTTTTATTTTTACTGCTCACATCCAAATATCCAGTTAGAGAACACAACCTTAGTATGATACTGAGAAAAGGGAAAAATTCAGTGGTTTTATTGTTAACAACAACAGAAAGAATGTGTTTCTAATTAAGGGAAAAAAATACCTTGACCACCAGCTTCCAAACATCAGCTTCATGAAAGAAAGTGGAAAAATCCAAATCTAAATAAAAATCTGCAGCTTCTCCAAGACCCACGCTCAGGGCCATATCAGCTAATACTCTGGGAGGGAGTCTTTTTTATCTACCAATGAAACCAGCTTCCCTTTGCAAATCCCCTTTTATAGGCAGAATTCCTTTTCTATTTCCTTGTGGTTTTATCTCACTTTGTGGGCTGTTAGCAATATTCCAGTTTGAGGGAGCAAAAGGGAGAGAGGGGCAAAATGCAGGCTGGGTAGTGCCAAACAGCTGGGCCTGAAACCCAGCACCCAAGGAGGGGCACTGTTGTGGCTGGGAAGGATGTGAGCTCACCCTCATCTGGTTTCTTTTAATGCTCACAGCAAAGGCCCTGAGTTATTGCATTCTTTCTCGATGTCTTACATAAAATCAGATTATTAAGTGCAGAGACAGTCAACTGTTCTCTGTCCTCCTGGCTAGCCTTTTAGCATCACCATAGCAACATCAATAAACAGAGAAGTAAATTAACCTCTGAAGAAGAAGTTCACTGGCTTTACTGTCCAAGTTGCTTTTACTTTCCCTGCTTAAGTACACACACATACATGTGCACATGCAAAAAAAACACACACATGCACACACACACGCACACTATTGTTGTTTTTCTGGTTAAATTTATGAGTTTTTTGACCCAGTGGTGACAAGACCAAGAATGCAGCTGTTTCTTTCACCCTTTTGTTTGAAGAAAGCTTCAATCACTCCCCATTGCCTACAGAATTAAGTCTGATTCCTTTGTACCGAGTGTTCACCATTTGGATCTCTTTCAAAGCCACAGCTCCATCATGTGCCTGTCAATGGCCCTCTTAAACCATTCAAGGAGAACAAAGCCTCATTTCCCTATAAGCCTCTTGCCTGACTTGGCACTTCGGTCCATGTCTCCAAGGTCGTCTTCAAGCCTGCAACATTAAATCCTAAACTTTCCCTCTTCTCTGTTTCTACTACCACCAGCCTGGACCGAGTCATCCCCAAGTCCAACCTGAGTGACATCTGCAGGAGCTTCAGCACTGGCTCAGACTTCCTGCTCCCATCCTGCATGGACTATTTTTGTCACAGCAGTCGGAATGAGCTTTTAACACATAAATTATATTAGTTTACTCTCCTGCTTAAAATCTTCCAGTGACTTTCCTGGTACAAAGATTAAGTCCAAAGGCCTAACTGGGTGGGAGGTTCCCTGGGTCCTGTGTGACTTGGCCTGAGCCCATGCATCTGACTTCACTGCATATCCTTCTTCCATCTCTGGCTCTTACTCTGCAGAATCACTGGTTTGTTTCCATTCATTCAAGGTGCAAGCCCTTCCCCTACTTGTGGTCTTCGCATTTTCTCTTAGTCTCTGATCATTATGGGGTAGAAAGATTCTTATCACAATTCAGATCTTCCCTTAAATGTGTTCTCTTTAGAGAATTTCATGATCACTCTGTCCACAGCCATACCCCCAGTACCACCTAGACACTCTATTATTATCTTTTGTTTCCTTGGTAATGTTTACCACTGTCTTATGTTATCTTGCTTATTAATTTGATAAATTAATTTATATGTCATTGTGTCTTTCTTTTAGAATATAAGAAGGGCAGGGATTATTTTTGTTTGCTCACCGCAGAATCCCTAGCTCCTAGAAAAGTGTCTGGTGTACAAAAGGCTATCAATAAGTATTTTTTGAATGAATCAACAAATAAACCTCATTTTCAAGATCTAGCTTGCCTATGACCTTTCTTGTGAAACATTTATTACTCATTACTAGAAACCTCTTCCTTCCATACCTATCTTCTATATGACATTGATCACTTCCTTTCTTTTGTAAAATTTATATATATATATATATATATATATACATATATATACAAAATTCAGTTCTTTTCCATTATAGTTTATTACAAGACATTGAACATAGTTCCTGTGCTATATAGTACATGCTTGTTTCTCTATTTTATATGTAGTGGTATGTATCTGTTTATCCCATACTCCCAATTTATCCCTCCTCCACCTCTTCCCCTTTGGTAAACGTAAGTTGGTGAGTCTGTTTCTGTTTTGGAAATAAGTTCATTTCTACTATTTTTTAGATTCCACATATAAATGATATCATGATATTTGTCTTTGGCTGACTTACTTCACTTAGTTTGATAATCTCTAGGTCTATCCATGCTGCTACAAAGAGCATTTTTTCATTCTTTTTATGGCTGAGTAATATTTAATATTCCATTTTATATATACACCATATCTTTTTATCCATCCATCTGGTAATGGACCCTTAGGCTGTGCCCATGTCTTGCTTACTGTAAATAGTGCTGTTATGAACCAAGCCTCTGTCATTTATGACAGCAACCTCCATAGTATACCTTTATACTGGATTTTTATCCTCCCTTGCATCAACCTTCCTTTTTTCTCACTTGTGCTTCCTGAGATCATTTGCAAATAAGCTATCTATAAATAAGTTCTTGCTACAGGCTCTGCTTCAAAGGACCTCAAAAAAAATTTAGCTTTTCCTTTAAGAATTTCCTTTGCTTTCAACATTGGTGTTAAAGAACTGGATACACACATGCAAAATGTGTGTGAAGTTGGACCCTTGCCTTTTATCACACAGAAATTGACTCAAAATGGATCAAAATCCTGAACATAAGAGCTAAAACTATAACACCCTTAGAAGAAAACACAGGGAAACTTTATGACATTGGTTCTGGTAATGATTTCTTAGATATAACACCAAAAGCAGAGGCAATGGAAGAAAAAATAGATAAATTGGACTGCAGAAAAATTTTAAACTTTCATGAGTTGTAGGGATCTATTATAGTAAAAAAGCAACCTATGAAATAGGAGGAAATATTTGCAAATCATATATCTGATATGGTGTTAATATCCAGAATATATCAATAATTCCTACAACTCAGCAACAACAAAAACTGAACAATGTGATTCAAAAATGGGCAAAGGACTTGAATAACAATTTTTCAAAAAAGATATACAAATGACCAGTAAGTGTATGAAAATATGATCAACATCACTAATCATTAGGGAAATGTAAATAAAACCATAATGACATACCCCTCTAAGTCCCATTAGGATGGCTATTACCAAAAATAAATCAAACAGAATATGACAAGTGTTATCAAGGATGTGGAAAAATTGGAACCTTTGTTCATTGCTGCTAGAATGAAAAATGGTGTGGCCTTTATGGAAATCAGTACAGAAGTTCCCCTAAAAACTAAATGTAGAATTAACATGTAATCCAGCCATTTCATTTATGAGTATCTACCAGAAAGTAAAAGTCGAATTTCAAACAGGTATTTGTATGACCATGTTCATAGCACTGTTATTCATAATAGCCAAAAGATGAAAACAACCCAAGCGTATATTGGCAGATGACTGAATAAGCAAAATGTGGTGTATCCATGTGATGGATCCATTATCAAACCTGGAAAAGGAGAGAAATTCTGGCACATGCTATACCATGGATGAATTCTGAAGATGTTATGCTCAGTGAAATAAGCCACTCACAAAAGAACAAATGCTGTCTGATTCCACTTTTACAGTGTACCTAAAGTAGTCAAATCCATAGAGACAGAAAATAGAATGGTGGTTGCCAAGGCCAAAGGCTAGAGGAGGGATGGGAGTTATTGTTTAAGGGGTACAGAGTGTTGGTTTGGGAAGATGAAAAATCCTGGAGTTGAATGGTCATGATTGAGCAACAATGTGAAATTACTTAATGCAACTGAACTGTATACATAAACATGGTTAAAATAATAAATAAAATTTAGAAAACCAAATGAAACCCAGACTCATTTGCTGCAAATTACAGAGACAGGCTGTAGATTACTGGTTGTCTAACACTGCAGGGGGTTGGGGAAAATAGGAAGTAAATACTAAGGAATAAAAGGCTTCTTTCGGGGGTGATGAAAATGTTCTAAAATTTATTGGGGTGACGGTTGTACAACTCTGTGAAATGCTAAAAGCTATTGGGTTATGTACTTGAAATGGGTGAACTATGTGATATATATGAATTATATAAATAAGACTGTTTATAATTTTTTAAAAAAAGAAATCTCCTTGGCTGATTGACAGCCCCCTTTACTTAGGCATCTAATAATGATCTTGGCTGTCCATCACATTCCTCCTCATTATATCCAAAAAATCATGTTTCTTTCTTCTTCTCCATCAAAATTAACTATACCCCATTTCCTTTTCATCGTGTTGTCTAAAAACTAATATGATATATTTCTATGTTTTTTTTAAAGGCCTAATGAGTTCCTATGAATAAATACCTTTGATAAAGAGTCTCTGAGACTTAAAGGATTGAATTCATGTGGAAAGCCCGGGAAACCTGGCAGACCTAGGAGGATATATTTAGAGAGGTGTCCCAGCAAGCACTTTGAAAGCTGCCCATGAGCCCTTCTCTTGTTGCTGCCAAGAGGGGTAGAAACAGCACTAAGCTTTCACTTTCCAGATAGGACAAAGAGAGAAAAGGGAGTAGAAAGTCCCAGCAGCCTGAGTCACTGGACTCAACATAACAGTAGTACTCTGGGTTACTGCTGCTCCCCAAAGATAACATCCTGGGGTCATTGAAGGGCTCAGGATTAGAAAGGGCAACGTGGGTTCTAGGGCAGCTCTGTTCTTTGTCACAGATAAGCCCAACACTAGTTAAAGTGGTAAAGACAGATTTCAGTCAGTAATAGCCTACTGCAATAGGAAGACTCCAATGTGAGAAGGAAGGCATGGCAACCCATTCCAGTATTTTTGCCTGGAGAATCCCATGGACAGAGAAACCTGGCAGGCTACAATCCATGGGATCATAAAGAGTCTGACACGACTGAACGACTATCACACACAAAGTGTGAACAAAATTTAGCTTTGATTTGGTGAGCGGGGGCCCAGTAGAGCCAGGGAAATGAAAAATTCTGGGAAGGCAGGATTGGTCCAGGTGAAACCCACCTGGTTTGTTAATGACACTAGGTATAGAAGTGGGGCTCCTCCCCCCACCCACCCACAGAGGCTGGGGACAGGGACCCTGTCTTCAGGTGTTGATGAAAGGAACAGTAAATTGTTTTTTACCTTTTCTCAGGCAGTCACTTTAAAGGGGCTAGGGTCATCCTAAGGGTGAGACCTTGAGATTGTAGAAACAATGTTAGCATTTTATTCCTGTCTTATTTTTAGGATTTTTTTTTTGATGTGGATCATTTTTAGAGTTGAATTGTTGAATTTGTTACAATATTGTTTCTGTTTTATGATTTGGTTTTTTGGCCACAAGGCATGTGAAGTTGTGGCTCCCCTACCAGGGATGGAAGGAGCACCCAATGTAGGACTGTATGTAGGTGCATGAACACCTGTTTGTATTATTTTAATACCCATCATTAGTATTTGTTCTTACCAACATGTGGTTTAAAATCTTCAAACTGTCCCTTTGTTTTCCACATCTGAATAAAGAGTCAACAAATTTAGTGAGGGGGAGGTCGCATATTTGAAAGTCAGTTAAGTGTTGCCCCCCACCTGCTTCTTATCTCCCCTGCCCTCTGATAATCTGAGGGAGAGCCATGTCTGTACATAGAAAGTGAAAGTGAAGTCGCTCAGTCATGTCCAGACTCTTTGTGACCCCATGGACTGTAGCCTACCAGGTTCCTCCGTCCATGGTATTTTCCAGGCAAGAATACTGGAGTGGGTTGCCATTTCCTTCTCCAGGAGAACTTCCTGACCCAGGGATTGAACCCGGGTCTCTGACATTGTAGGCAGATGCTTTACTATCTGAGCCACCAGGGACGTCCCCTGTAAATACAGCCATGAGCCAGTGAACTTGGTGTTGAAGAGTAAAAATGGGAATGCAAACGACAGAAAACGTTTTTAACTGCTTGAAGACAAAAAAAGTAGCTTAAGTGGAATATAATTTGTCAATTATCCAGCTTGCTCCAAAAATAAATAGTTGTAAAAGATAAGAAAATGTCATCTCCCTTTGGGTCAAATCCCGTCAACTTTCTCAGCAAAGAGCATGGAGTTAGCCATAGAAAGGAAAGAGGGACTTGGGCTCAAGCATAACCCCAAGGCATGTGTGTGCACACACGCACACACACAGAGTATTTAGTCATTACATAAAATGAACAAGGAAGCTTAGACTCTTGTCTAGAGTCCCTTATTGCATGGCATCAACCTGTTTGAAATTCCTATTTCCCCCGCTTGTGAAATCACATCCTTCCTACTTTCTCTCTCACAGGGAACAGTTGCAAAGTTGAGTGCTTTGAATGCAAAAGATTTAAAAATAGAAGACAAGATAAAGGCAAAGTAATACCCTGGGGCCATCAATGCAGGTAGACCACTCTTTCTTTCCCCTTTTTCCTCTTTCTCGTCCATATGAACTTTCATCTCCTGCTTCTGCCCCTTCCCTGGTCCCACTGCATCTGAAGTGACCCAAAACCTATTTCTTGGCACATTCCCTGTTGTATATTTAATCAGAGGACAGATTTCCTAACATCTCAGAAATCATAGAAACTGCATCTGCTTCCATCATTTGAACTGCTTTTTGTTTCCCTCATTTTGATAAAAGAAAGATGGCCCAATTCATAGCAAAAGAGAATAAAGTTCCATCTTGCCCAGGGGCAGAGACTGCAAGTCAGTCTCCAGAATCATATTCTCTTCTTTAGGGTCTGCAGCTAGAAAATGTTTTCCAGGCTGCCTTGTGGTTACATGTGATTAGCTCATAAAACTCTCCCAGCTCTCATCTTCTTTGCTCTTCTCCTTCTCCTGACTTGATGCTAAAAAAGGACAGCAATCTGAGAAGCCATGTGTTGAAGGTAACAGAGAAATGGAATGGAAAGAATTTGTATCACCCTGAAGAAGAGACACCTATTGGGCAAGAAATTAACGTCTTTTTTATTGAGCCATTATGCAATTTGTGGTTTCTTTGTTATAGCACCTCTTGTCACTTAATACATGCCTTTGTCCACTTAACAAAAGACTGGTATGAAGAAGCAATGGCTAAGCATTTGATCAGGTTAATAGAAGACTGCAATGTTAGCAAAACACCATGATCATCCATTTGGTTTGGGAAAATAAAGACCTCAAGAGATAGACTAAAAGGCCAAGGAATCAGATCAAAAGAACTAAATAATTCTCCATCCAAAATAAGATTTTTTAAAAGTTTTCTAGAGAAATCTGAAAAAGTAAAAGTAATGGAGGAAAAGCTCAGAAATCACATATGGGGTTTGACTATATAGATTGAAGAGAGGAAAACAATATACTAAAGAGAGAATGAAATGGAGTAATAAAATGGTGGCAGTGTTAATATCTGCAGAGAAATTGGCTGGTGATCATTGCTAGTGGCCTGACCAGCAATAGGATTTTAAGAACATGAAAATCTAACATTAATTTTTAAATATCTACTTATTTATTTATTTGGCTGCACTGGGTCCTAATTGTGGCATACAGGATCTTTGATCTTCATTGTAGCATGGGAGACTTACGGTTGTAGCATATGGGCTCTTGTTCCCTGACCAGGGATTGAACCCAGGCCCCCTGGATTGGGAGTGCAGTCTTAGCCACCAGACCACCAGGGAAGTCCCTATATTCAATTTTATATTATTAGCTTTGTTGTGTGACACAACTCCCTTTAGCTAATATAGTACATTCCCTCGTATCAGGATATTTGGAGACAATCAAGGAAAATATGTTAACGGTATGTCTGGGTCATACCCAGAATACAGTAGAATAGGATAAGTAGATAAGAGATTCCTTTTGTTTCTTTTTCTTCTCTGATTGCCATGGATAGGGCTTCCAAAGCTAAGTTGAGTAAGAGTGGTGGGAGTGAGTATCCTTCTCTTGTTCCAGATATTAGAGGAAATACTTTCAATTTTTTGCCATTGAGTTTGATGTTAACTATGGGTTTGTCATATATGGCCTTGATTATGTGATGTCGTTTCCCTCTATGCCCACTTTCTGGAGAGTTTTTTTTTTTAATCATTAATGGGTACTGAATTTTGTCAAAATCCTTTTCTGCTAGTCCATCCTAAAGGAAATCAGTCCTGAATATTCATTGGAAGGACTGACATTGAAGCTGAAACTCAAAATATTGAGATGATCATATGTTTTCATTCTTCAATCTATTGATATGGTGTATCACACTGATTAGTATGATTGAAGAGTGTAATTTCATATATTGAAGAATCTTTGCATCCCTGGGATAAATCCTACTTCATGGTGTATAATCCTTTTAATGAATGAGTGCACTCACTTGCTCAGTCATGTCCAACTCTTTGTGACCCCATGGACTGTAGCCCACCAGTCTCCTCCATCCATGGAATTTTCTAGGCAAGAGTACTGGAGTGGGTTGCCATTTCCTTCTCCAGGGGATCTTCCCAACCCAGGGATCAAACCTGGGTCTCCCGAATTGCAGAAGACGCTTTACTGTCTGAGCCACCAGGGAATAGCTGAATTCAAATTGTTAGTGTTTTGTTGAGGATTTTTGCATGTATATTCATCAGTGATATTGGCCTATAATTTTCTGTGTGTGTGTGTGTGTGTGTGTGTGTGTGTGTGTATGCGATATCTTTGTCTGGTTTTGGTATCAAGTGATGGTGTCCTCATTGAATGAGTTTGGGAATATTCTTTCCTCTGCAATTTTTGAAATAGTTTCAGAAGGAGAGGCATTAACTCTTATCTAAATGTTTGATAGAATTGGTCGGTGAAATCATCTAGTCCTGAACTTTAGTATGTTGGGAATTTTTTAATTACAGAATCAATTTCAATACTTGCAATTGGTCTGATCATATTTTCTATTTCTTCCTGGTTCAGCCTTGGGAGATTGTAACTTTTTAAGAATTTGACTATTTCTTCTATGTTGTCCATTTTATTGGCATATAGTTGCTTGTAGGAATCTATAGATTGTAAGAGTAGACTAAATAGGATTAAAAATTTAGGAGTCATGAGCCTGTCAAAGAAGTGAGATCCTGCTGGGAGGTCAAGTAAGATTACAACTGAAAATACAGCATTGGGTTTAGCAGTATGGAGATTAATGGTGATCACGACAGTTCAGTCACTCAGTGATGTCCAACTCTTTGGGACCCCATGGACTGCAGCATGCCAGGCCTCCCTGTCCATTACTAACTCCCTGAGTCTACCAAAATTCATTTCATTGAATCGGTGATATCATCCAACCATCTCATTCTCTGTCGTCCCCTTCTCCTCCTGCCTTCAATCTTTCCCAGCATCAGGGTCATTCCAGATGAGTCAGCTCTTCGCATCAGGTGGCCAAAGTATTGGAGTTTCCGCTTCAGTGTCAGTCCTTCCAATGAATATTCAGGACTGATTTCCTTTAGGATGGACTAGCTGAATCTCCTTGCAGTCCAAGGGACTTTCAAAAGTCCACTCCAACACCACAGTTCAAAAGCATCAATACTTCGGCACTCAGCTTTCTTCATAGCCCCCTCTCACATCCACTACTGAAAAAACCATAGCTCTGGCTAGACCAGCACTTGTTGGCAAAGTAATGTCTCTGGTTTTTAATAAGCTGTCTAGGTTGGTCATAACTTTTCTTCCAAGGATTTTAATTTCATGGCTGCAGTCACCATCTGCAGTGATTTTGGAGCTTCCCAAAACAAAGTCTGTCACTGTTTCCACTGTTTCCCCATCTATTTGCCATGAAGTGATGGGACCAGATGCCATAGTCTTAGTTTTCTGAATGTTGAGTTTTAAATCAACTTTTTCACTCTCCTCTTTCACTTTCATCAAGAGGCTCTTTAGTTCTTCTTCGCTTTCTTCCGTAAGAGTTGTGTCATCTGCATATCTAAGGTTATTGATATTTCTCCCGGTAATCTTGATTCCAGCTTGTGCTTCATCCAGCCCAGCATTTCTCATGATGTACTCTGCATATAAGTTAAATAAGCAGGGTGACAATATATAGCCTTGACTAACTCGTTTCCTGATTTGGAACTAGTCTGTTGTTCCATGTCCAGTTCTCACTGTTGTTTCCTGGCCTGCATACAGATTTCTCAAGAGACAGGTCAAGTGGTCTGGTATTCCCATCTCTTTAAGATTTTCCAGAGTTTGTTGTGATCCACACAGTCAAAGGCTTTGGCATAGTCAATAAACCAGAAATAGATGTTTTTCTGGAACTCTCTTCCTTTTTCGATGATCCAACAGATGTTGGCAATTTGACCTCTGGTTCTTCTGCCTTTTCTAAATCCAGCTTGAACATCTGGAAGTTCACGGTTCATGTACTGTTGAAGCCTGGCTTGGAGAATTTTGAGCATTACTTTGCTAGCGTGTGAGATGAGTTCAATTGTGTGGTAGGTTGAGTATTCTTTGGCATTTCCTTTCTTTGGGATTGGAATGAAAACTGACCTTTTCCAGTCCTGTAGTCACTGCTGAGTTTTCCAAATTTGCTGGCATATTGAGTGTAGCACTTTCATAGCATCATCTTTTAGGATTTGAAATCCTTCTCCATCAGAGGGTAGAGAGACTGAAAACCACAATCACAGAAAACTAATCAATCTGATCACATGGACCACAGCCTTTTCTAACTCAATGAAGCTATGAGCCATGCCATAGTTTCATAAGTTCATAGTTTAAGGCCATCCATAGGGCCACCCAAGATGAATGGGTGATAATGGAGAGTTCTGACAAAATGTGGTCCACTGGAGAAGAGAATGGCAAACCACTTCAGTATTCCTGCCTTGAGAACCCCATGAACACTATGAAATGACTCTACACATGGACATCACCAGATGGTCATCACCGAAATCAGATTGATTTTTTTTTTTTTTTTTGCAGCCAAAGATGGAGAAGCTCTATACAGTCAGCAAAAACAAGACTGGGAGCTGACTGTGGCTCAGATCATGAACTCCTTATTGCCAAATTCAGACTTAAATTGTAGAAAGTAGGGAAAACCACTAGACCATTCAGGTATGACTTAATCAAATCCCTTACAGTTATACAGTGGAAGTGAGAAATAGATTCAAGGGATTAGATCTGATAGACAAAGTGCTTGAAGAACTATGGATGGAGGTTCCTGACATTGTACAGGTGACAGGAATCAAGACCATCTCCAAGAAAAAGAAATGCAGAAAAGCAAACTGGCTGTCTGAGGAGGCCTTACAAATAGCTGTGAAATAAGAGAGGCAAAAAGCGAAGGAGAAAAGGAAAGATATACCCATTTGAATGCAGAGTTCCAAAGAATAGCATGGAGAGATAAGAAAGCCTTCCTAGTGATCAGTGCAAAGAAATAGAGGAAACAATAGAATGGGAAAGACTAGAGATTCTTCAAGAAAATTAGAGATACCAAGGGAACACTTCATGCAAAGATGGGCAAAATAAAGGACAAGAAATGGTATGGACCTAACAGAAGCAGAAGATACCAAGAAGAGATGGCAAGAATACATAGAAGAACAATACAAAACAGATCTTCACAACCCAGGTAATCACGATGGTATGATCACTTACCTAGAACAAGACATCCTGGAATGTGAAGTCAAGTGGGCTTTAGGAAGCGTCACTATGAATACAACTAGCTGCTGCTGCTGCTGCTAAGTTGCTTCAGTCGTGTCCAACTCTGTGCGACCCCATAGATGGCAGCCCACCAGGCTCCCCTGTCCCTGGGATTCTCCAGGCGAGAACACTGGAGTGGGTTGCCATTGCCTTCTCCAACGCATGAAAGTGAAAAGTGAAAATGATTTCACTCAGTCGTGTCCGACTCTTCGCGACCCCATGGACTGCAGCCTACCAGGCTCCTCCATCCATGGGTTTTCCAGGCAAGAGTACTGGAGTGGGGTGCCATCGCCTTCTCCACAGCTAGTGGAGGTGATAGAGTTCCAGTTGAGCTATCAAATCCTAAAAGATCATGACAAGGAGTTTTAATGGAGTGATTTAGAGGAAAAGATGTAATAGACAGTTTACAAAGAAAGCCTCTACTCTTTCTTTCCTCCTTGTACATGAATATTGTTCCTCACATCAAGAAGGAAGTTTAATACTCCTCTCTTTGAATTTTTGTGACTTGTTTTGGCCAATAGAAGTAATGTTCTGCAAAGTAACAATATACCCAGGCTCCTTCAACACTTATATTTGGAATGTTCTCATGTGGGATCCAGTGGCCACAGTGAGAGAAACCCAAGTCACATGTAAAGGCTGTCTATAGGTGTTCCAGTTCATAGTCCCATTTGATAGTCAGGATCAACTGCAAGCTATGGGAGTAAGGCATTGTAAATGTCCGACCCAGCCAACCTGTTAAGATGACTCCAGCCTCAAGCACCATCTGAGTGCAACCATGTTGTAGGTTGGGTTCCACAGAAAGTAGATTCTGAGACAGAGAAGTTCCATTAGGAAGTGCCCTGGGGATATATGATGTGGAATGTACGGAAGGGAAGGGTGTGAGACCTTGGGTGAGGTGACCCCCATAAACTGGGGCTTTCCCTGAAAAAGACTGCCAGCAAGGGCTATGATAAAAATCTTCATTTCTGAAGCAGGATTGACCAACACATCCCAGCGTTCACCACATACTTCATGAGAGATCTCAAGAGAGCACTACCCAGCTGAGCCTAGTCAACCCACAGAATCACAAGAGGTGACCATCATTTGGTGTTCCAAACAATTTAGGATTTGGGAGCGAGTTTGTTAAGCATTCATGGATAGATAGAAGAGAAAGTGGAACACGGACTAAGCTTTGGAGAACCTTGCTTTTAAAAGGGCAGAGAGAAGAAGAGGAGCTAGTAGAAACACAGAGAAGAAGTTACTCAGAAAGCAGGGGATAAAGCAGTCTATGGTGGCAGCCTTGGCCCCAGTGACCCTCGTTCATCTCTCCTCCCCTTCTTCTTCAATCTGTATGGCAGTGGAATTGACCCTTGTGAGCTGCTTTTTCGCGATTCGATTCTGATGTTAGTTTGTTTCCAGCAGAGACTAGTTTATGAAGGGCACTGATGGAAAATTGGAGGGAAGGAGAAAAGGAGAAACCAGGGACTTCCTCTCCTTCTCGGGGATGGTGTCTCCAGCTTTTTTCCAGACAAATCCTCCATGATGCTAGCCCCTCAAGCTCCTCCTCTCTTCTTTGTTCCTCCAGCCAAGGTTGATACTGTGTTTCCTCTGTTGCCCATCTCCGGTTTTGTCACTTTGTCCTTTTCAGCTCTTTGGTCACCTATGTTATCAAGGCCCTGAATTAAATTCCCTCTTGTCAAATAGCAAGAATAGTTTCTGTTTTCTTGGTTAAATCCTGATTTGATTTGATCCTACAAGCCAAGTGAAGAAAGTATGTCAAAATGGAAGGAGTAATTAACTATGCTAAATGCCGCTGAGAGGTTAAGCAAGATGAGGGTCAAGAATTGCTTATTAGATTTAAAATGGAGGTCAATAGTGACATGATCAGAGTGGTTTCAACAGCATGGTGGGAAAGATAAAGGTCAATTATGTTCAATCAGGGACCACCTCTGCAACTTTGGTAGTAGGTCCAGTCCCCCAAAGGATTTATACAGAAAAGACATAGAATTGTGAGGAAATAATCACAGTATCCACTTTTCACCCTCACTGAGAGGAGGCAGAAAGCTAAAGCCACAAGAGGAAATTCATCATTGTGGAAAGAACCCACTATCAAAGTCAGAACTTTCCAGTGAATAAACTCCAAGACTTAAGTTCATGACAGAAATACATACCAAAGCAAGAAGGTAAAGTCACATGTGGAAATTTCAGAAACTCTGGTTAAAGCACCAGGAGAATTTAGAATTCCTTCAGGGAACAGTGGTTTTCTGCTTTCCAGATCTTATCTTTGAAATTGGACAAACCAATTAACAGTGTATTGTCGGCGAATTTAT
Source organism: Antilocapra americana (assembly GCA_007570785.1). NCBI lineage: Eukaryota > Metazoa > Chordata > Mammalia > Artiodactyla > Antilocapridae > Antilocapra > Antilocapra americana. The sequence continues at coordinate 5,371,317 of ML661893.1, forward strand.
TGCAGGAAGTTAATATAAGCTGATAAAATATGTTTATCTGCAATAAGCTTTAGACTACAACATTTTTGAGTAGTGATTCCATCTGAGGGAAGCTAATCCAAAGAAATAATCCTAAAAAAGGAACATGTTTAGGCATAAAGATGAATACTGAGCTAATATTTATTAGAATTGAAAAGTTGGAAACATTGTTAGTTTAGGAATCTGGGAATATCTAGTTAAATTATAGAGCACCCACTCAGAAGATTACTATGAAAACCATTAAAAGTTACAGTTTTATACACAAAAATACAATTTAATGTTCAGCTTTTAAAATGAAGGATGTGGCATTTATATGCTGAGCATAATTATAGCTAAATAGAAGTATTATCAACAGTGTGAAAATAGTGAGACCCTGGGTGATCTTTCTACTTTTCTCTGTTTTCATTGATAATGTATAATTTTTTAATAATAGAAAAATACACTTTTTAAAAGGAAAAAAATTCCAGGTGATAGGGGACAAGTTTTTTCTTATTGGAGAAATTCTGTATTTAGAAAGAGACACAATAGAGATGATTTTTTTTTAAATCTTAAGATAGGCTATATTTTAGCTAATTGAAGTCTTAATCGGAGTTTCAGTGTCTCTAGTTGTTTGTAATTAGCACAATATTTAACTCGCGTTAAAGCTACCTCCCGTGCAATCTTTCTTATTCCATTACCCATGTGTTTAATGTCATGTCATGATGCTTGAACTGACAAAACTGGTTATATGTGAATGTCACAGCCAACTGCTGCAAGTTTCTGGGATCCTAATTATATAGATGAGAGCTTGTGTTGCATACAAATGGATTGAAAACCTTCAAAGAGAAGAGTAAGGAAAAAAATATGCTGTAATAAAAATATCTTTAACACAGTGTTCAGGAGGAAAAATGGGGGATTGAATCTGAAATGAATATATGCTGTTCAAATACATTACAAGTTCTCAGTCTCAGATCTGAAAGGTTCTGTCTACAAATCTCCTCATCCAGAACCAACACTCTTTTCAAACCACTCTGTTATTTCAAAACCTAAATGGATAGATTATGTGGTATGCTTTCTTTGTGTTGTTGGAGAGTACATGCTAACAAAAGATAAGGGAGCTCTCAGACATTAAGCTCAAAAGAATGTCAATGTCAACCAGTACAGTGCTTCCAACAAACCCCAAGAACAAAGAAATAGTTGGGATTCCATTGGAAATGAGGAAAATCTGACAGTTCTTTTTGCTTCTTCTTAAGGTTAACCAAGACGCATCAACCAACATTATCTGCTCGGCTTTGATCATACCAACAAAACATTCCAGATATCTTATGCAGGCAAAAGCTAGAGGTCTAACCTTCAATTCACCTTACATTCCCCTTGCATTCCTCAAATTATTCTAAAAGATGAATAAACAGTGGATATGTTGTTTGAGAGATTCTGAGCAGGTATATAGATGTTTTCTCCAAAATTTGGCGTTCTTCCTTCCTTCAGGTCAGGCATTCTGTCTTTTACTACTCACAGTAGTTCAGATTCCTCTCCACCCACTTATAGATTATTGACAAGCCTAATCCATTCAAGTTTTAACATCACCTTGGGTCAGAAACAGGGTACAATATAGGTCAATGGGTGTAGTGTAGTTTTAAAAGCATAGGCCTTTGGGCCAATGTTCCTAATTCAAATCCTGCCTTTACCGCTTACTAGCTGAGTGACTTCATTCCTGCAAAAGGATAACACTAGTACCTTCCTCCAGGGAGTATCGTGGGACTCAATGAATTAATATACACGAAGTACTTAGAGTGGCGCTGGGTATATTGTGTGTACTTCATAAAGCATTAGCTGCAATTATTATCAGCAACCTTTGTGTCCGGCTTCAGGAAATTCCTTGAAGATGATTATACCCACCCTTTAAGATAATGTGGTAGGACTGATAATTAATCTCTCTAGCTCATTTAAGTGAACATCTGGTAAAGTTTTCATTCCAAACAATGTGAATGGGAATGACTCGGCCAGACCATGACTAAATAAGGCAAACATTCTCTAATTCTCCTGTATTGCTGACCAAAAAGGTTTTCCCCCCTCTGCTTTAAGCCAGAGACAATATTAAGGCATGGTGGTAATTCATTTCATTTTACAGACAAGGGAGTGGTTAAGTTAAATACATGGATTCCAACTACAAATATCTGGGTTAAATATTTTTTTACGAGCAAACTCTTACAACACCATTTTTATTCTCCAGGAATGTGACCACAAAATCTTGGTTATTTAGTGTGATAATTTCTCTCTAATGGAGAGAAAAGGTGAAGGTAATATAGATAATTGACAAATGGCAGCCTTCACCGAAGTTGTATGTTGCTCTGTAAAATGCAACACCTTCTTATCACAAAACTTTGATGCTCCAAGGATTCTAAAACTAGCAAAAAACTCCTTAGTCCATAAGAATAATAGAGATGAGATCTTTGTTGTCTTTTGTTGAATCACCACAGTTTAGACAGGGGCTAATTTAAGAGTGAAGCAGAAAACTAACTTATTTAAGGCCACGTGGCAAGTTTAGGACAAGTCTGGAACTAGAATTAGGTCCCTTAACTCCTAGAGCAATTCTTTTTACCTCTTTCCTGTGCTTCCCCCAAATCTACTGATGGCAATTATGTGTAAGAGGGCCTTGGTACCTTGACTTCCAGAGAAATATCAGTATAGATTTCCTTCTTCTGTTGTCTTTTTTTGCAAGTTGAAACCAAAATTCCTTTCCATCCTGACTACCTGGACTTCATATGTAGCATTTTTTGCTTTTTTTTAAAAAAAAAATTTATTGATTTACAGTGTTGTGTTAATTTCTGCTGTACAATAAATTAACTCAATTATACATATATATTCTTTCCCATTCTATGTTTTTTTAATTTTATTGAAGTTGATTTAATATTGTATTAATTTCTGCTGTGTATTTTGTCTATTTAAGCTGTTCAGTTCAGTTCAGTCACTCAGACGTGTCTGACTCTTTGCGACCCCATGGACTGCAACATGCCAGGCCTCCCTGTCCAAAACCAACTCCAAGAGTTTACTCAAACTCATGTCCATTGAGTCGGTGATGTCATCCACCCATTTTATCCTCTGTCATCCCCTTCTCCTCCCACGTTCAATCTTTCCCAGTATCGGGGTCTTTTCAAATGAAGTTAGTTCTTCCCATCAGATGGCCAAAGTATTGGGGTTTCAGCTTCAACATCAGTCCTTCCAATGCATATTCAGGACTCATTTTGTTTAGGATGGACTGGTTGGATCTCCTTGCTGTCCAAGGGTCTCTCAAGGGTCTTCTCCAACACCACAGTTCAAAAGCATCAATTCTTTGGCACTCAGTTCTCTTTATAGTCCAACTTTCACATCCATATATGACAGTGGATGTGCCAAAAAAATTTCATACATGGGAAGGTTCTAACTATTATTAAAGATGCAGAATGGACCACGTCCTGGATTAAATGCTTCATAGGGATGATATGAAGGTATGAAAAGAACCCTATGATAGGGGTGATATGAATCCTATAATATAGTTAATATTATTAATACTTTTTGACAGATGAGGATAGTGAGGCTTAAGTATTAAGTCAATTGCCTAAAGTCAAACAGGAATGAACTATCAGCTATCAGAGTTCAGTCAGACACTGATAATCTTACCCCCAAACCTGTAGGTAAGATTTTTTTTTTTTTTCGGTTTTGGAACTCTCACTGTCATCCACAGATCTCTCACTGTCTGATTGCTCTATGTCTTACTTTGAAGTTCACATGAATACGTAGAGCAACAAATCTAGAGGATTTGTTGGCTTGATGCTATTTTTTCCAGTATTTTATTTATTTCACAAGAACTTATACAATAGTTAAGTGCCTGTTATTGTTCTAAACAATATATAAAAATAGACTGGTAGATAGGTGTAGATAGATATGAATATATATACCTCACATATATTTCATCTTTATCACAACCCAATGAGTTTAGTATAATTAGTAATTAGTAGCCTCAAACTCAGGCATGTGTGTAATTGCCCAAGGTCACACAGCTAGAAAATGGCAGATTTACCATAAAATTTGCATCATTTAATTTTGTACTTTGTTCTCTTCCTTTATTTCTTTTTTATTAAGAGCATATTTTCAAAAGAAAACTCCAAGAGAACTGTTTTGATAGAAGGAAGATTAGATCATCCCAGATTTCTCCCCAACTCTCATTCCATGATAATCTTTGGGATATACCAAGGATTAGAATCCAAAAACTACCACTTTAGAATGTCCTTAAATAATTTTTTTTCTTCATCAGTTATTTCACATAGTTGTTACCTGTTCTTAACCCAAAAGAATTTTGTTGCCATAAGCAATAGCTTGCAGGTGATTACAAAACCATTTAAAAAGTGATCATTATCACGGCTATGTACTAACATGGCAAGATGACTAAAGTGTAATATTAAGTAGAAAAAAGGAATGGAACTGCATGCATTGTATATAAAGCTATGTAAATTCTATAAAGCTGTGTAAGAATCTATGATCCATATACATTTGAGTGGCTGTGTTAGAGCAGTGGGATTATGGGTGATTTTTTTCTTTTCAAAATTTCATCTGAGGCTGTTCTATTATCTAAATGAAAATATCCCCAACAAAATACCAAAATAAAGAGATATTTCTGAGAAATAACGTATTTTTTAAGCCTTAGTAAAGACTTAGTTATAGGTGAATGATAAAGATGGTGGTTCTTCTCCAAATTATGTTTTGGGGCTATCTGTCTCATAATGGTCTTCTACCATTTGGGAGATTATGTTAAAGACATTGTTCTGGAAAATAAGCCAAGAGACTGATACATTGAATTATGTCCTTCCTCTTAAATATAATGTAGCCATTAAACATATTATTTATGGTGATGTGTTATGATGTAGGAACATGTTCAGGTTCTGTAAAAAGTGATATAATCTAGTATGCATATGTAGTATGGAAGTTATAATACAAAGGAATAAATGTAGAAAAAGAAATACATCAGAATATTAAGACTGTTTGAGTTGGAGAGAAAGCAGTGGATCCTTTTTCTTCTCTTATTTTTATGTATTGTTTCAAATATTTTATAATAACCACGAATATAACGTAGAGCTGGCAACTGCAGTTTTAAGACGAATTAAGAACTGGAAGTCAAAAGTGGAAGAAGTCAGTATCTTCATTGAGGATTCTGAGAGTAGCAGAAATTGTCGAGTTCCATTTTCCTCTGGTCTCTCATCCCTCATGGAGGGAGAGAGATGGGAAATGGAAGATCATTCAGTATGAATATAGCTTTCAAGTTTCTCAAAACTAAATGTGTAGCTGGTGGTTAGTCCCTGGGGTCTTGGACAAAAGTCAGTCTTTAAAAGAGAATGCAATTTAGGAAATTTTAAGACTATAGCTGTCCACCTTCTCATGTCAATGTTTTTGTTTTTAAATACATCTCAACTTCAAAGATATTACATAAACTAGAAAAAAGAAATACTGTATTGATTGCATTTTCCACTTGAGACTAATAGAAACAATTCTATTTGCCAGGTTTTACAATCTCAGAAACTCCCAAACCTGGCTGGTGATCAGAACAACCTTGGAAGCTTTTAAAAATATTAAGTGACTAGGTTCATAGGAGTCTGTGACTCAGTAGACAAGTGGTAGGGGTTCTCCCTGGTTTGTTTAAGCAAAGACCTGTAACTAGACCAAAAAACAAAAAACCACACCACCTTTGTGTGGCCAACCACATTTTGATTCTCTGGGGCATATTATGATTTTAGCACTAAACATCCTGCATTCCAGGAAGCTCCTCAGTACTGGGCAAACAGGGCCATTAGATCTTCCTAAATCATCTTTGCAGATTCCTAACCATGACATACACTGGAATCACTTTTAGTCAGGTGGAAGCACAGAGAAATGAATAGAAAGAATGAGTAAAATCTTTGAAATGAATAAGTTATCTTTCTTGGACCATGGAAGTCACAAAAGTGATCACATTAGAAAAAAGAAAAACCATCTACTTTTTAATCTTCTAACTTCCTGAATATTTCTCCTTTCCAATGAGCATTTTATTTAAGAGAATATGACAGAGATTTTTAGCTGTTGTGCCTCCATTTTAAAATGCGACTCTTAGGAATAGGCCAAAAGTATGACAATTTTATCCAAACTGCAGGTCCAATCCTTAGCCATCATGGGTAAACATTGACTTTATTTTTGTTTCTTTTTTATAATATTCCAATGGTAAGATAATGAACTCAAACATTAACTAAATGGCTTCCTTTCAAAGTTTGGACTGGAATTAAAATGTTTGGGTCACTTGTTCTCTCTGTTGAAGTTGGAATGGGTAGCATAGAAATTCTTGCACTGTGTTACCCTCTTCAGCCTTTGTTCAATAGCAATATAGTAGGAGGTGTGGGATAAGAACTTGAGCATCAACAATGAGAAGAGTGCTGTGTTATTGTTAGAGATTTATTCTATTATGAGGAACATACATAGAACCCTGAGAAATTTTACAACTTTAAGCAAGCCTCTTAAACATGTAATGAAGAGTGACTTTTTGCCCTTTCTGTACCAAATCATAGTGTGGAAGCAAAAACTGACCAGTTAGTTTTCAATCATTGTCCCAAATAAAGATATAGTATTTTTCCCAGGAAAAACAAAACACTGTTATTTTTACCTTTCTTAACTCTGTGTTAAGGAAAAGAAATTAAATGGAAGTGCTGAAAGGTATGATTTCCTAGCAAGTCCGTTTGACATTCATCCCCTATACAGAATCTTGGAGAAAGCTGGCTTATAAAACTTTAATAGCTTTGGCTCTGCTTTCCAAGTGTCTTACTTACTTTAACAACAGGCTTCCTAACCAGGATCACAGAGCAAGGAATCTATTGCTAAATCAGTCTGTCATCTAGCTGGGGCCAAGGAAAATTCAAGGGATGGCTATGCTTGGGAGAAGCTGAGGTGACCTGTGTGCAATGTGTAGGGCCTTAGCCTACTTGCTCTGTGGTTAGGTTCAAATCCAGGCTTTCCCTCTTACTAGCTCTATAGCCAACAGGCAAGATATTTTAACTTTAAGACTCAGTCCCCATTTGTAAAATGGAGTAAAAAAAGTGCTGACCCTCGGAGATTTTGTGGCTTGAATGAGATAAGCAAAGCATGTAGCATGGTGTGGGAAGTGAGGTATGTGCTCAGTAAGCACCAGTGGTGGATGGGAAGTGAAGCATGTGCTCTGTAAGGGCTGGTGGCTGATGGGAAGTAAGGCATGTGCTCAGTAAGGGCTGGTGGCTGATGGGAAGTGAGGCATGTGCTCAGTAAGGGCTGGTGGCTGATGGGAAGTCAGGCACATGCTCAGTAAGGGCCGGTGGCTGATGGGAAGTAAGGCATATGCTCTGTAAGGGCTGGTGGCTGACGGAATTCTGTCTCCCTCATTCTTTCTGTTCCAACCACATTGGATAGGTTAGTTCCCGCAATGAACTACATCATTCAGTTTCAACCATAGACCTTCACAGATGCCCTGGAAGCTACAGGAAGCTGTAGCCCTTCACCTTACTAAATCTCATCATCCTTCCAGCCTCATTTATTGGAGAAGACCCACCCACTCACCTAAACCTTAAGCTGGTCATAATATCTTCCTGAACCTTTCTTTTGTCAGGACTGGCACAAAACAAATTATAATTATTTACTAATATCATACTTTTTTTTTTGGCTGCTCTGGGTCTTTGTAGCTACAGGCAGGCTTTCTCTAGTTGCGAAGAGTCGGGGCTACTCTCTAGTGGTGTGCGGGCTTCTCATTGAGGTGGCTTCTCCTGTTGCTAAGCTTGGGCTCTAGGGTGTGCAGGTTTCAGTAGTTGTAGCACATGGGCTTAGCTGTCCCACGGCCTGCGGGATCTTCCCCTGCATTGGCAGGCAGATTCTTAACCACTGGACCACCAGGGAAATCTCTCATTCTTATTTAGAAACTTTTTGTCATAAATCAAATAACTGGGGTAAAGAAAACTTTACAAAATCATTGACTCTCCCACCTCTTGTTGCACATAGCAGTTTACAACAAAAGGTATCATATAGCATTTGCCAAACTTCAGTAATTCTTACACTAACATCATGGTATTTGCCATATCTCTACAATATCTATACTATTTACCCAGAATTTTCTTGGTTATATTGGTTCACTTTTTGTTCACATTAATTTGTTTTGAGAAAATATTAAATCACAGCCCATCCAGAATTTGGGAACAACTAGTCTTTCATCTCACTCCTGTTGCAGGAGACTGAGGCCTGGGGAAAGGCAGGAACTTTCCTGCAGTCTTTTACCAAGTGCCTGTCAATGGCTTATCAGTGAAGATAGCTCAGAATTCATACTTTTAGCCTACATCCATCCTATAGCGTAGTGGTGGAGGTAGGTAGGGAGAGGTTAGATCCCAGCCTCCAGGATCTAATGCCTGATGATCTGAGGTGGAGCTGATGTAATAATAACTGAAATAAAATGCACAATAAATGTAATGTGCTTGGATCATCCTGAAACCATCCCCCACCCCTGTGAAAACCATCTTCCACGAAACCGGTCCCCAGTGCCAAAAAGGTTGGGGACCGCTGTTCTAGAGTATTCCACACTGTCTCATGTGAGTTTCATTCCAGAAGGTCCTTTGTTAGTTTGGTTGACACATTTGGATGGGACTAAGAATAATCTATGCTTATTTTTGATAATTTACAAAGCTAACTAAGAACACACTGGCTAACATAAAATAATGCCCTAACTCAAAGAAGTAATTTATGTTTTAGAAACCATGACTGACTGGTGATTTCCTTTCTTATCTCTTAAGATCCACTCCAGTAGCTTCTACCCACTTTAGAAAAGAAAGTGAAGGCGCTCAGTCATGCCCGACTCTTTTGCAACTCCATGAACTGTAGCCTGCCAGGCTCCTCAATCCATGGGCTTTTCTAGGCAAGAGTACTGGAGTGGGTTGCCTTAACAACAAATAAAAACAATATAATTAGAACAAATTTCATTATTGCAATGACAGTGTTATAATAGAAAAGCTGCTGCCTCTTTATAAAAAGTTTTATTGAGATTAATTCACATTTCATATAATTAAAGTGTACTATTCATTGTTTTTCAAATAGTCACATGGTTGTGCAACCATCACCGCAATATAATTATAAAGCAAATTTTCCTCCTAAAAGAAACCAGTTTCCATTGCCAGAAAATCCCTATCACCCTTCCTTCCCGCTCCCAGCCCCTCAGCACTAAGTGATCACTAATCTACCTAACCTACTTTCTGTCTCCAGGACTTTTCATGTAAATGGTCCCTGGTGCCACATCATACAGTATGTGGTCTTTTGTGACTGGCTTCTTTCACAAAAGAAGAATGTTTTCAAAGTTAATCATGTGGTTGCTTCTCTTAGTACTCTTTTCTTTTTGCTGCAAAAAGCTTTATTGTTTCCATTTGGTCCAAGGCTTGGGAGAGGGCTCCAGGGGAATTAGAAAAACTGCCTAGTGGTTGGAAAGAGAGGTTTTCGGCAGAAGTAATGACATCAGAGGGGCTCCTCAAAAGCCAGTTGGGGGGCTTCCCTGGTAGCCCAATAGTCAAGAACCCACTTTGCATTGCAGGGGACATTAGTTCAACCCCTGGTCTGGGAAGATCCTAGATGCTGTGGAGCAACTAAGCCTGTGAGCCACAACTTCTGAGCCCGTGCTCTAGAGCCCGCAAGCTGCGACCACTGAACCCACGTGCCAAGAGCCTGTACTCTGCAACAGGAGGAGCCACCGCAACGGGAAGCTCACACACCAGAACTGGAGAGTGGCCCCGTGCAGCAACGAAGATCCAGCACAGCCAATAAATACAGAATGATAAATATACACATATAGAAGTCAATGGACTTTAAAAGATCATAATTTACTATCAGTCTTTGTGCTTAGGGATGGGGCTTTAGAAGAACTACTTGCACAGTCCTGCCTGGGGACCAGCCAGCCTGTGGAGATTGGTCATGTGGTCTCTGTCTCCTTGGTGAGGTTCACCCCTCCTCTAGCAAGTGGCTCTCCTGGAAGGCACAGAACTGGGGGTTCCATGTGGGCAGAACCCATGGGACATGGAGACCCAAAGGGGCCTGCTTCAGGTTCTTCTCCACAAGAATGGTGGCTTCACTAGTGTCCTGGGTTTTACTCCACTTGTCTTGAGATGACGTCTGCACGTCCTGGAAGAGGGTGCAGCCACCAAGCTGGGTTTGCATTTTTCAAAAGATGCTGGGTGCCCTCACGTGTCTCCTCAGCCTATTTGAGGAAAAAGTGATGTGGTCAAAATAGAAGTCCTGAGAAAGGCAGGTGTAGGAGGCCTGCAGACGCAGGTTGGCCATGTGGTTGACAGATAATCCTGACAAATCTGGGAGCTCATGGTTGCTCTGTAATAAGGAACATGTCTGACTCTTTGCAACCCCATGGGCTATAGCCTACCAGACTCCTCTGAGCTTGGAATTCTCCAGGCAAGAATACTGGAGTCAGTTGCCATTCCCTTCTCCAGGGGGTCTTCCTGACCCAGGAATCGAACCCAGGTCTCCTGCATCGTAGGCAGATTCTTTACCATGTGGACTACCAGGCAAGCTGTAGGAGCTGAGCTCAAAAACCAGTGTCAGCTGGTCCTGGATGCGAGGACAACTGAGTGGCTGATTCAGAAGGCCGAGACTGGAAAAGAGGTTGGATGGTGGTTGGAGGCTTGGAACCGTGGGCAACCCTGGGTCTGTTCTATCAAAGGCTGATGAAGAAAGAGACAGACCCATGGGGACTGCGTGTGCACTGTGGTCCTTTTCTTTTTGTAGCTGAATTATATTCTGTTATATGAATACTCATTAGTTGGTAGACTTTTGGGTTTCCCACTTTATGGTTATTACAAATTACTACAGAGATCTAGGTAAAAGTTTTATGTGGATATATGTTTTTATTGTTCTTGGGTATAGAATCACTGAGTTACGTGGTAATTCTATGTAAAACTATAGTTTGCCTTCCCCAAACCCTTGACTCTTCCCTTTTGTAACAGTGCTTCCCACCTCCCATTCTGCTGTGTAGTATCTCCCACCTTGGCTACAGTTTTGGTGGAACTGTCAATCAACTCATCAGAACTGAGCCACCTCTGCCAAGAGGTGAGCTTGTGATCCAAGATCTGTCAATCAGATGCCCTCTCCCTGGAATTTGATTCTTTGGCAGAGGGACAGTGAGGCTGAAGGGAAAAGGAACTCATTCATCACTGTCTCTTCACTTACTGCCATCTCTTTCTATCAGAGAGCTGTACTTATACTTCAACTTTTTATTTAAGTATTGAGTTATACTGAATCTTTCCAATAAATCCCCTGATTTTTCTTTTCCTTAAGCAGGTGAGCGGTAGCTTTGTTGTTTGCACCCACCTGTAGCCATATCTTGAATACCTTCTTTGGATAAATAAAAATACATTCCTATGTCTTGCCCCAAACTAGTCTTTCTGTTCATGCTACTTTAGTCAGTTCAAATCTTCCCCCAACCCCAGTCCATCATCCAAGAGGGAAAGAATGCCCATTATATGCTCTAATCCCTCAAATGAGGAATTCACACAAGTGCCCGAATTCACCCTGTGTCCCAAAGACAAAATACTTATGCCAACATTGCCAGCATTGGTGTCTTCTTTCTTGGTCACTATAATCTGAGGGTTTCACAGCAATCTGGTCCCTGTTTCTTGTATATAAGGAGGATGCAATTGAAACAAATTAAAGGTTTGTTTGTCTTCATCCTGTGTTAAACCATAGGCCCATGGGAGGTTTCTTCAGATCCAGAGATTAGGTTCTGAACGCTTCTTTCCCTCTGTGAAGGACAAAATGTACAGGACAATTAAAGAGATGATTTTATTCAAGCTGTTGGAATAAGGAAAATGTTCACTAATGAGCAGTAGCTCAGAGGAAAGGACAGGGATCTGTGGTTTACAGAAGGAAGCAGACAAGGAATCAGGAGGCAGAGTGGAGGTGGGTCTTAAATGAGTCATCTGGGAAGGGGGTCCTTGTGGTTAGCTCTACCCCAAAACAGTAAAGTGTGAAGGACAATTAGATAAGGTTCAGTGTAGTCCTTTCTTTCCATTCCTCTTTCCTTCCCTCCTTCCTTCAATCTCCACTTTCTCCCTCCCTGCCTCCCTTCCTTCCTACCCTAGTTCTTTTTATTTCCATATTTTTGTTCACTCAGAAACTATATACATCTTGACTATCTACTTTTATGTTGGGACTAGGGCTCTGGGCTGAAGGTAGAGGATCGTGCCTTGTGAAAGAAAACAGGTTAGCAGGTGCCTTGATCTGCATAGGCCGAGAAAGCACTGGGCTTTGAGGCACACTCTTCCTCTTACTGCCTCTTGCTTAGCATTCCCCTCCCCATGTCACCTCTGCCCTCTCGGTTTCTGTGTCTTGAATCAAACCGGGCTCTGTAACAACCTAGAGGTGTGGGATGGGGTGAGAGGTGGGAGGGAGGTTCAAGAGGGAGAGGACATAGGTAAATCTGTGGCTGATTCTTGTTGATGTCTGGCAGAAACCAACACAATATTGTAGAGGAGTTATCTTTCAATTAAAAATAAATTTTACAAAATGTTGAGGTTTGACAGAAAACGACAAAATGCTGTAAAGCAATTATCCTTCAATTAAAAAATTAATTAAACTTTTCAAAATGTCAAAAAAAAATACCTTTTTGTCTGGTTAGCACCATCTTTGTACTTCTTCCCAGGTCAAACTAAATACCTTTTTCACCAAGGAATTTTTCTAGATTTCAAATGAAGTCCATGAAATGGCTTTAATGGCTCTTACCAAGCCCCGTGGAACTCTTCAACAGAAATGATCTACTTTTTTGTACTTTTATGTAAATGGTATCTAAAAGCAGCATTAGGAGAGCCTCCAGTCCCCTCTTCCAACTAGACTGCCTTTCCTAAATGTGTCACATAGAAATTGTAGCAGGTTCTCAGAGCTGAATGATTCTCTCCTTCCCTTATTTACATTTAACAGTCTGCCTTGTTGAAAGCACTTATGAATGTCTGCTCTGGTAGTTTGTAAGTCATTTTTTATTCGTATGTCTATCTCCCAAAATGCCTTTTACACCTATCAGTTGTAAATCTTCCTGGGTTTGAGGCACAAGTGTGAAATGTACTTATTATAGGAAAAAAAAAAACACTGTACTTCAGTGGAAAACCATACATTGGCTTTAGCACATTCTTCCAATGTTACCTTACTCCGATTCTATGGGAGCCAAAATTCTGTAAACTGTGAATAACTGATAGCAAGGTAAAACAGTTCTCTCCACAGATGTAGATTCCATCCAGTGGAGGAAGTCCAACTGACTTCTGGCTCCCATTGTAGAAGAGTCCTGTTTCGCCCCCGTTTCATGTTCATTTCAATATTCCTGATCTATAAATGTGTCTCTTTTTTTTAGTGGTGCTTTTTAATACATACCTAGTTTTCTCATTAATGACTTAATAAAACCTCTGACATGTGTTCATATTTATATCTATAGGAGAGTCATAATTTAACCTCTTCTTGAAAATTATACTTTGCCAAGATTGAGTTGCATTAAATTGCTCAGATCATCAAGGTTCACTGAGCTGATTGGTTCAGGGGAAATAGAACTCAGTAATTAAGAGTACAGGATTTGCAGTGAGGCTTCCTGTGTTCAAGCTCTACCCAGATATACTGCTTTTTTCCCTTAGGTCCTCTGACCTTAAGCATGCTATTTAACTTCTTGGTGCCTCAACAGAGACAATAATACTGATTTTACAGGACTGTTGTAAGGACTACATGAGCTTTTCAGACAATGTGTGGCATATAGTGCGTGCTCAGCCACGTCAGTCGTGTTCCACTCTTTGCCACCCCACGGACTGTAGCCCGCCAGGCTCCTCTGTCCAGGGGATTCTCCCGGCAAGAATACTGGAGTGGGTTGCCGTGCCCTCCTCCAGGGGATCTTCCCGACCCAGGGGTCAAACCCATGTGTCTTATATCTCCTGCATCGGTAGGTGGGTTCTTTACTACTTCATGCCACCTGGGAAGCCCATATATTAGGGCTCAATAAACCCCAGCTATTGATATTATTATTTAATTAATAAGGAGACTTATAAGTAAACTCGGGGTCCCAGTAAATCTAAGCAGGTTAAAGACAGCAAATTTTTTCCAGTCACATGTCCTAAGTATTCACAGTCACAGTTGCATGTACAGGAAGACAAGCTGAGGTGACAGAAAGAGGTAGACCCAACTCACTTGAGCTATTGTTCTGCAGTCTTGTCTCACTTTGCAAATAAAGTATCAAAATGTTAGTCCTGGATTTTCAAAACAAAACCTCTTACTTGACAGACAATAGGCCCTTCCTGTTTCTGTCTTTTGGACCACCTCCCACACCCTCACTCTCCCAGGATTTCTTAACAAATCTCTTCTCAGACTCAAAATAGAAAGTGGGCAGAGACTGCAATTATCAGAGTTATTTTGGACTCGGGAGACCCATTTTCAAGGTACCAATTTAGAAACCTTTTCTAGCCAATTCCTGCTAATGTATTTTCTTAGACATTTTTGGGTCCTCCCTGACCTTATATTTTACCATCTCTCTTTTTGACCAGATGAGAACAGAGCTCCTTCATGAGTATCTCTGATGGAGTGTCAGGAAGACAAAGGCAAAATGAAGATAAAGAACCCAGAAACAATAGGGTAGAGAGAGGAAGTGTCAGATTGAACTGGAAAGCCAGCTTGAGAGAAGCAGTCTTTATATGCACACACATGACAATTTGTGAACTTCATTCAGGAGGAGGAAATTATATCTCAGGGAAGCAAACACAGTGCTTAGGTTGTTGCTGTTCTTTTTATTTTTAGGAGGAAAGGTTTTTGTTTGCTTTGTTTTTGAAGCATAGTTTGGCTTGAAACCTCTGGTATTCTACTATCTGCTTGCTTATCTGCATAGGTAAAAGATGAAAGCCACAATTATTTTTTTTTTCTTAAAGTGCCAGGTTTCTTAATTAAGAGGGAGGAGGGAGGGGGGTTCTGGAGGGGGAACATATGTACACCCATGGCGATATCATGTCATTTTATGGCAAAACCAATAAAAAAAAAAAAGAATTCTCAGAACCCTTAAGTGGTTAAGATAGGTGAACATTCAAAGCATATATGCTTTAATACTTTCCTCTGGGAGCCTTACTTTTATTAGCTACTTAAAAGGGCTGAAGATTAACCCAAATTGAAGACTTACTGCTCTAGAGGATTTTAAAAGAATGGAATCATTTTATTATTCCTTCCAGTCAGTAGGCAGTGGGGACATGCAACATGAAGAAGGGATTTTAACTTGACCTCTGTTCCATCTCTGTCAAGGCCCAGCACTCGGCCTGAGTGTAACTCAGGGAGGAAGAGAGGGATTGCAAGAAGCTACAGAGTGTCTGATCATTGCAGTTTCACAGACCAACAAGGGACCACTTTTCAGAATTCTTGTCTCTTCCATGCCATGAAAACAAGAAAGCAAAATGGGCTCATCTTTTCTTTGGAGAACTAAGCCCTCAAGGTCAACTGGTTAAGTGATGTGACCAAGTTTGCTCCAGTGATGAATAATGTTCTGATTATTTAGAAAGTTTGAAGGGGTTTGTTCTCTAATGAGACTGAAAAATCACCACATTAAAGCTATCAGTGACTCATCGCAGAGGTCAGGGGGGAACATCTACCCCCTGCCCTCAGCACAGCATAAATGGCTGAATTCATTCTCCCAGCTTTCAACCTGCTTCTGAAATGTCCTGAATTGGTTAAAGCAGAGGGGCATGGGAGGAGAAGGGGAAAGTCCACTGATTGTTCAGTTTCCTTCCTCAGTAAGCAGCACATATTTTAATTTTTTAAATCATATATTTAGCAAGACTTAACAAAAGAGGCTGCTTTTGATCAACAAATTTCATTTTTAGGAATCGTTTACCTCTGAACAGCTCCATAGCATCTCTAGAAGTAGACTCTGACCATCATTAGTTTTAAAAAGTTCTCCA
The DNA here is from genome assembly GCA_007570785.1 of Antilocapra americana. Taxonomy (NCBI): domain Eukaryota; kingdom Metazoa; phylum Chordata; class Mammalia; order Artiodactyla; family Antilocapridae; genus Antilocapra; species Antilocapra americana. The sequence continues at coordinate 5,387,285 of ML661893.1, forward strand.
AGTGATTTTAATGTGAAGCCAGAACTGAGAATCATTGGTTAGAGTCATAAAACTCTGGATTTTTAAACACCATTTTACAATAAATCACCTCAAACTCAAAGCCTGTTTCCTTATCTGTAAAGTGGGGATATGCAACAAATATTATATAGTAGCCTTCAATGCATATAGAAAAAGGAAAAAAAGGAGCACACACTCTTAAAATTATGTTAATCCTTTTCCATTCTACAATAGGCACTCTCCCCCACAAAGAGTTATAAAAGTGACAAATGTCTCATTACCATATTCAAATGTAATGAATCTAAAATAACTGGGTTTTTTAAGGTGATTAATTCTGACCAAGCACTTTTTCCCTCTTTGCTGGGTGCATAGTAATAATTAATTTACAGTAAGCATGTGATTCACATTCTACTCACACTCCAGAGATTTCCTGGCTAGAGCTAGTGTGGAAGATCAAGCCATCTTGGCTGTCTGCCTATTCATCCATGGGATTATTCTTTACAACAGACCTAGCCACAGCAAGATGGATTTATGCCCAGTGGACACAGTTGTCCTTATCACCGTGCATCTTCTGGGAATGTTCTCCAATCACTGCCACATGTCCTTTGCCTCTTTCTGTAATAATACGAGCAGCCACTTTTGAGTGCTTTCTATGTGTCAATCTGTGCTAATTATTTTACATATAGTATTGCATTTAACCCTCACAACAGCTTTGTGAATGAAGTATATTATCTCCATTTGGCAGATGAGGAAATAGGCTTACAGAGGTTAAAAACCTACCCATGGGCACAGAGCTAATATTTAACACCTGGCTTGGAATTCAAGTCTGTCTGGCTATTGACCACTACACCAAATTTCTGTTTGGCCTGCCCAGATTCTGTCTTTTGTTCTAGCTCAAATCAGAGAACAAATAAGGTATCCATCTCAGAAAACAGCTGCTTTTTAGTTTTATTACTCTAATAGCTGACATTTTTGAGGGCTTACCAGGCACTAGATACTTTCTATGCCTTCTTCTTTCCTTTGAGACACCTCTTCTAGAGTATCTACATGTATTTTAAACATTTTAAACTAAAGAACTTTTTACACATTGACAGTTAGGTATATGTACTTCCATACATAGATTATGTCTACTCCCTTTAGTACACGCACTCTCTGCTCCTCCCCCTCTGCTCATAGGAAACTATTTGCAGCTCTAAGTACCAGCTGCACTATCTCTTACTTCTGGGCTTTTGCTTAGAATCTTCTTCTGCAGAAAAAGAAGGAAAAAGAAGGAAAAAATTCATTTTCCTTCTCCTTACTCATTCTTCAGAACTAGATTTCCCACACCGTCCAAAGATGGCTTTACCTGGCCCATGTCTCAGCTGATCTACTTGGTAGCACAAAATATATTTGTCTCCTCTGTGTTGTTGGGAGTTCCTGTACCATAATGACTGAACTGCATCAGCTGCTCATAGCAAAGTGCTCACATATGGTAGACCTTTGGGGGAAAACGTTTTGTTAATAACGGAATTCATTCTGATTTCTGTAATCCACACTAAACCACCTAGGCGGCACCACAGGCCATATTTAAACTCACTGCCTTGCCAACTTTGAAGAGGAGAACCAAAAGCTATTTATAGCAGGAATATGTAGGACTGTTTTACTTGATCAATCACTTTCTCTTTTCTTTTTTTAGTTATTAGTTTTTCCTGGGCCATTCTCAGATTTTGCGTTTTGATAAATATTAGCTGAAATCAGTCTGCTTCAGATTTAGAAAGAGGACTAAGGAACAATTAGATTAATTAACTTGATAGTCTCAGTCTAGATTTTTTCTGTTTGTTTTTCTTGACACCTGAAACATAATTTCAGCTCTTTGGAATTAATGTTAAAATTTAAAGCAAAGTGTTTTGGCTTAAAAAAAAAATAAAGTGCAAACAGGATGGTGTGGTATAAGGTGCAAGATCTTTTTCCTGACTGTGAAACTGTAAATCTTTGACTCCCGATAGAAGGTCAAAGCACCCCTTAAAAAAAAATCTTACGTCATTCAGTCATGTCATACCCCATAGACTGTAGCCCACTAGGCTCCTCTGTCCATGGGATTTGCCAGGACAGAACACTGGGGTGAGTGGCAATTCCCTTCTCCAGGGGATCTTCCCTATCCAGGGATTGAACCCCTTGTCTCCTGCATGGCAGACAGATTCTTTACCGCTGAGCCACCAGGGGAGCCTAACCAGTATGAGGTACTGCCATTTAATTTAGGGAATCCTGAGAGTTCTGAGGATTTGCTCTTTGAAAGATGGATCAGTTTCAAGCTACATTCAGGTGTGTGAACGGCGTTTGACAGGACCTATGGGGTGTGGTGCTGAAAGAACAGTTCCTAGGGACGCTCCTTCACCTTCTCCAGCACAGACAGGGAAGTGGGACCTGGCAATCTTCTCCAAGTTAGGAAGCATCAGTAATGTGAAGCAGAAAGAGTTTCAGGGGCATGGTATCCAGTTAGACATAACAGAGGACACTATTTCTCAGAATGTCCCCTGACTCATAACCACTTGCAGCAGAAATAACTGGGAGATAATGCAGATTTCTTGAATATATTGGGACTCTTGCTTAGCTATTGTCAAACTGCCTTTTAAAATTGCTGCACCTACAAGCATTCCCAGAAGTGATGAGAACATATCTTGCTCTACATTCACCAGCCTGAACCCACCATAGATCAAGGGTTAGCAAACTCTTAGAGTGAAGGACCAGAGAGCAAATATTTTCAGTTTTGTGAACCATGCAGTCTCTGTTGCAGTTTTTCAGCTCTGTAGTTGCAGTGCAAAAGCTACACAACACAGGCTATAGGTAAAGAAATGAGTACAACTGTTTTCCAACAAAACTTTATCTATAGACGTTGAAAACTGAGTCATATAATTTTCACAGCATAAAATGTTTTTTGATTTTTTTGCTGCTTATTTTTTTATTGAGATTTAAAAAATCATATAACATAAAATTCACCATTTTAATCATTTTAAAGTGTATAACTCAGTGTTTTTTAGTATATTCATAATGGTGTGCCACCATTACCATTCTTTAAAAACATTCCTTTTTTAAAAAAAATTGAGGTATAATTGACACACAACAATATATTAGTTTCAGATGCACAAGATGATATTGCAAAATAACCATCATAATAGGTTTAATATCCATCATCATATATGGTTACAATTTTTTTTCCTTTTTTTTCTTGTGTTGAGGACTTTTAAGCTCAACTCTTAGTTTCTTTTCATACTATTCAAAAAATGCAGAAAACATTTTTTGTGTGCCACAGAAAAGTAGGCATTGAGCTTGGATTTTATCTGTAGACTGTAATTTGCTAACTGCCAGATACATGCCACTAAATTAGCTTTGGTAGTAATTAGAGAAATTATTTTTGGAATTGCAGTTAACTTTCACAATATGTATAAAAGGTAAAACTCTTAAAGCTTTCCCTATGCACTTCCATCATTCCCTTTTAGAGACAGAGGAAGAGAAAAAACTTTTATTTCAACTCAACAGAAAAGGCCCCACAAGGGCATCTCCTGCAGAGGAGCTGGCTGACTTAGCCATGTGCACATAAATTAAATCCTTAAGTCTCCAACTTTAGACCACTTCTGAGCCTCATCATGAGGCTTATAAATATCTACATTTAGAAGCATTGAAGTCTTCAGTAATAGGAACAGAGGTCCTAAAAATTATTTTCAGACAGCAATGTGAAGACAGGAGAAATCTGGGCAGAGGGTTTAATGCAGAAGTAATTGTGACATTTGAAATCAGTTCCAGGAACTCACGGCTGGCTGCATGTGTAAGTCTGTGCTCGGTCTTGTCCGACTTCATGGGTTGTAGCCTGCCAGGCTCCCCTATCCATGGGATTTTTCAGTCACTACTGGAGTGGGCTGCTATTTCCTCTTCCGGGGCATCTTCCTGAACCAGGGATTTAACCTGTGTCTCCTGCGCCTCCTGCATCGGCAGGCATATTCTTCTACCACTGAGCCATCTGGGAAGCCCTGTGGCTGGGCTGGTCCACTTTTAAACAGCTTTCCAGAATGAATAAGAGCATTAGTATGAACTCCTCCCCTATTAAAGATTCTGGCATTTGTCTCTTTGCGGCAAGCAGAATTCTAAAATGGCTCCAGAAGTCCTACTACCCTTGTTGTATGTACACTTCTCTCAGTTCTTTGCTGTGCCTTGCTTAGTTGTTCAGTTGTGTCCGACCCTTTGTGACCCCAAGGACTGTAGCTCACCAGGCTCCTCTGTCCATGGGGATTCTCCACGCAAGGAGAGTGCTTTAGTCAAATATTAATCTAAGTGTTACTCTGAAAGGATTTTGCAGATGTAATTAAGGTCATTAATCATTTGATTTTAAGTTAGGGAGCTTATCCTGGGTTGTTGTTGTTGTTATTTAGTTGCTAAGTTGTGTCCAACTCTTTTGAGACCCCATGGACTGAATCACACCAGGCTCCTCTGTCCAAGAAGACTGCAGTGGTTGCCATTTCCTTCTCTAGAGGATCTTCCTAACCCAGGGATCAAACCCACATCTCCTGAATTGACAGGTGGAGTCTTTACCACTGAGCCACCAGGGAAGCCTGGCCTATCCTGGGTGGACCTTACTTAACCAGGTGAGCCTTGAAAAGCAGTCAGAGACTGAAAGCAGCAGAGATTCTCCTGCTGATCATGAAGCAGCTAACAGCCATGCTGTGAACTGCCTAGGAAGGGGAATCACATGGCAAGGACACAAAGGTGGCCTCTGGGAGCTGGGACTGGTCTCTGTGTGACAGGAACCAGAATAGGGCTGGTGGACTTGCAACTGTAAATAACTGAATCCTGCCACCAACCAGTGGGCTTGGAAGAGGAGCCCAAGACTGAGATGAGAACTTGGCCTTAACGGACACCTTGAATTCAGCTTGGTGAGATTTGAGCAGAGGACCCAGCTAAACCTGTCCCCAAATTTCTGGACCTTGAAAACGCTAAGATAACAAATGTGTGTAATTTATGCTGCTTAATTTGTGGTAATTTGTCATATAGCAACAGAGTAGTAATACAGTGTCATACAGGGAGAATTAAAACCTTTTTTTCAGGTGCCCATGTGTGTTATTTACTCATATTTCATCCCCTACCCTGCCTCCCAGTGAGACAGAAATCTGCTCATCTCATCAGTCACAGCTCTAAGCTTTTTGCTTTGCTGTTGAATCACTCTCTATTCCTCACAACTATTCTCATCCCTTGACAAAAAGGTTTAACTCTCTTCTTAAACACACTGCAGACTCATTTAGAAACCGTCCCTTTCCATGTTGAAAATTTGCCTTTCAGTTCTAAGCCTTTCTCCAAATACTCCTGCACTTCACATGGAGATTTCATGCTGTAACATTCTCTTCGCCTCCCAGACCCACTGCACGAGGGGTGGGAAATCTCTATGCTGAGAACTAGAGGAGTTATCCCTGTCACGAGCATTTCAGTGCTTTTCTACAAAAGCATTGAAGTCTTCAGTAATAGCTACAGAGGTCCTAAAAATTATTTTCAGATAGCAATGTGAAGACAGGAGAAGTCTGGGCAGAGGGTGTATGCAGAAGTAATTGTGACAGCCGAAATCAGTTTCAGGCTGACTTGCATGCATGTGTGCTCAGTCATATCCTACTCTTTGGACTGTAGCCTGACAGGCTCCTCTGTCCGTGGGATTTTTCAGGCAATACTGGAGTGAGTTGCCATTTCCTCTTCCAGGGGATTTTACGGGCCCAGGGTTTTAACTGGTGTCTCCTGCATCTCCTCCATTGGCAGGCAGATTCTTTTGCCTCTGAGCCACCTGGGAAGCCCAGTGGCTGGCTAGGGCAAGTCAGACCCAGTGCATAATTATTTTCCTAATGAAAAAATTTCTTGCCTCTCATTCAGGAACCCCACATTCAAGCCCTGTTCAGTCCTCCTGGCCTTACCCATTACCACCCTGCAAGCCCTGTGCTCTCCAGCCAAGTGGGACTGCTCACTGTTTCCCCCATCTCTCCCTCTGCCAGAAGTGACCTCACCCATCTTTGTCTGTCAAAATCCCCCTCACCCTTTGTGACTTGCAGTTTGCTTTTCAGAAGGCTTTTGCTGATCTGTAGCTCTTTCCCTCTTGTTGACACTTCTTATAATCTAAGCAGCATTATATTTGAAGAGTTGTCTTATCTCTTGCATTATAAAATCCTGCAACACCTTGAATATTCCCTGGCACAAAATGAGTACTCAATAAATATGTAATGAGTTGAATTGATTAAACAGACTGCTTCTCTTTTGTCACTCCAGAGAGTTTTCCCCACTTAGCTGAGGGAGAGTGGACTTGGCTCAGATATTGTCTCCTCTGCATTTGAATTATTTTAGGACAACAAACAGAACTGGTCTCTGGATTAGAAAAAAAGAAGAAGATGAATAGGCTAATTCAAGAATTCACAGTCTTTTACAAGGGCAAGTTTCAAAGTGGTTTCTTAGACATTATTCAATGTCTTCAAAGATTAAAAAAAAAAAACCAACAAGCAAGCTTGATTTCCGTGTCATCAAGTATTCTGGAACTTGGGAAAGAGTACTTAAAGATCTACAGAAACAGTTATATTTCTAATAACATTGAATCTGCCCTCCCCATGAGGAGTTTTCATTTATGCCTTGCCCTAAGTTAAAGACTTCTCAGGATCCAGATGTAAAAAACAGTGGTAAAAATCCAAATGAGAAAATTAATCATCATTATATAATTTAAGATTATATTCTATTTACTGACTATTAAATTTTTAAATCAGTAGTTATGGACTTGCTGGCCAATGTCAAAAATTATATCCATAACAAAGAATAATCCAGCTAACAGTATTACATTCTTATTGTATTTTGTTACAAGAGTAATTGCCAAGTTCTACATCCACTGGAATTATCACAATACTATAAGTATTTTATAAATCCTATCCAAATCTTGAGTCAGTCATATTTTTTTAACTCTAGAATTAATTTTTATTTAAAATTAAACTATAAATAATTATATTAAAGATAAAATTCTTTACTAGGTAATTAATCTACTAATAACATAATTTTTGCATGGTATTTAACCTCAGAGTTTCTTTTGAAAACCCTCCTAAATTTTGTAGTCAATAAATGTATAGTTTTGAGAATTATAGTTTAGTCTATCTTGATATACTCTAGTTATTCCTAGAATAAGTCAGTCAGTCTTATTGCAAAAGACTGCAATGTGTATTTTTGTAGATATAATTTTATAGCCCCCAAATTTATTCTTTCTGATATGTAATACTAATGATTTTGTAGTGTATTAGTCAAGTATTATATAAAAATATTATACTCATCCTGAATACTTTTTAAAAGAAATAAACAATGTTACAATTCCTAGTTACCAGCCCACATTAAGAATTATTAAAATAAATTATTAGTCATCATGTAGTCAATAAGAGGAAATTTTTATATAAGCTGTACTTTAACAGTCTTTAAGGAGTCTCTTGGTCTGCAAGGAGATCCAACCTGTCAATCCTAAAGGAAATCAGTCCTGAATATTCATTGGAAGAACTGATGCTGAAGCTGAAACTCCAATACTATGGCCACCTGAAGCGAATAACTGACTCATTGGAAAAGACTCTGATTCTGAAGGCGGGAGGAGAAGGGGACAACAGAGGATGAGATGGTTGGATGGCATCACCAGCTTAATGGACATGAGTTTGAATAAACGCAGGGAGTTGGTTTTGGATAGGGAGGCCTGGTGTGTTGCAGTCCATGGGGTCGCAAAGAGTCAGACATGACTGAGCAACTGAATTGACTAACTGAAGAACTTCTATCTGTATCTTATTGTTTTTAGTGTATGTTTTTAAACTGTTTATCTGGTTTTTGGCCATACTGGGTCTTTGTTGCTGAGTGGGCTTTTCTCCAGTTGTGGTGAGCGGGGACTGCTCCAGTTATGGTGTGCGGTCTCACTGCAGTGGCCTCTCTTGCTGCAGAGGGTGGGCTCTAGGGCGCCTGAGCTTCAGAAGCTGTGGCACATGGGCTGGGTATTTATGGCTCTCAGGCTCTATAACACAGGCTCAATAGTTGTGGCACCCGGCTTAGCTACTCTGTGGCATGTGGGGTCGGTCGTCTGGGACCAGGGATGAAACCCATGTCTCCTGCATTGGCAGAGGGACTCTTAACTGTTGAGCCACCAGGGAAGCCCAGTGTATTTTTATATAATAGGTTTTACATATACATCTGACTGTATCTTTGGTTTAGTATACCTTTGGAGACAAATGTCTTCAGAGTTTTAGGATTAGAATAAAAGATAATCTGGCTTGGTTTCCCATAATATATTTTCACTTTGGATATGACTAAGATTGATTAGTAATTATTAGTTATATACTATATACAGTTCTATCTACAATTAAAAACAAAAGTTTCAGATACCATTAATTCAACATGTGTTTATTGTATATCTGTTGAATCACAGAAATTGGTGCCAGGCACTGAAGGAAATCAAGCAACAACATTTATAGAGAGTAGTTTTAGTTTAGTATACTACATTTCCTTTTTTTTTTTTTTCCAACACCACAGATTATTATTCCCATTTTGAGAAGGGAACATAAACAGTTTATGCAGTTCTCCCAGATTCAGTAAGCTAGTAGTGGGTGGGTTCTAACTTCAGATCCCACACCTTTCTCAAACATGCCACACTCCACATGAATACTCTGATATTTCATAATCAGAGATGGAAATTAGGGCTATATAATTCATCTAATTCTCTTTCTACATTTTTCTTCATGTTTCCAAAAAAAATCACTATAAAAACTGAAAACATTGAAGGGATCCTGTTTCCTATTGATTCATCTTAATTTTGAAAGATCTGGAAGAATAAAGCATTTTAAGGAACTGCCTAAACAAGGAGTTATTTATTAACAGGAAAATGAAATGAGACGAAAGCCCTGAGATGTGAAGGCATTGCCAATACACTGATGTTTTCTGAATCTATACATAAAGTTCTCAATAAAAGAATTATTCATCACTTTTCCATTTTGTTCTCCCATATCTCTTAATATCTGTCATTCATACTCTTGCCTGTCAGCTATTTATGTTGGAGCCAGGATGTTTCCTAGTCTTGTGGAGCCAGCAAATTTCTATCTGGAATGAAAGGAGCTTCTCTTTTTAGATTGTCATTTTTTGGACTACCTTTCTTTGGGCTTTACTTCATTTAGGCTCAAGGGAAAACTGAAATAAATTCATTGTTTTACATATTAAGTCTACATTTCATGTCTGGGGTTCTTGAACCACTCAAATTATGATAACAGTATTTCCAGTTAGAGTGAAATGGTTGGTTTTGAGCCTGTCTCTAACAGAGATAGTATTGATTGATTCAGAAACCCAGTCTTCTCAAGACACACACCTTCTGTTAGAGTTTGAGTTGTATATATTCTACCTTGATGCATGAATTATGATCACCTTTGTTTTAGCAAGAAATCCCTAATGTTATTCTTGCAAGTCTTGGCTTTCTAGGAGAAAGGGGCTTCTGTATATTGTCTCTGACTGGTGGTTATTTTTTAAAGCAAATAATTAAGCTGGAACAGTAGTTCATTTAATAAGAAAAAGTTATAAAAATTTTAATTAAAGGATCAGGTTCCAAAAGATAGCAAGCCCTAGGAGAATATGAGATTAATATAGGTTAGTGGTTCATTTTCATTTCAAGAAAGAGAATAAGAACAGGTAAGGGATACACAGGGCATTTCAACTCTATTATGTTTTATTGCTTAAAATAGATGTCATTAAAATATGAAAAATTCACATTTATAAAGTCTAGGTGGTGTATACACGGGCATTTGTTAAGCTACCCTCTGTTTTTCTGTAGTTTTGAAGTTTTCATTGAAAAGGAAGGAAGGAAGGGAGGGAGGGAAGAAGGGTGAGAGAAACAAATAATTCATTATTGTTATATTTTTCTTGGGCAAAAAGCAAGAGAGAATTATTTTTATTCTAAATAATCAGAGTAAGATTGTTAAATAATGTAAAACCATTGAGATTAATTTGTAAATGAGCAAAAAAAACAGAAGAGTAACTGGAACAACAACAAAATAAGTACCTTTTTTAAAACCTTGGAAACATTATGAACACTGTGGCTTCTAAAGAGGTTAGACAGATTATAAATCTTGTTTGTTTGTTTTTTTGTTTGTTTCATCCTTTAACTAGATTTATGTCTGGCCCTTGCTTAGAGATTTTCATTGAGGAGATTAAGTTGCACCTGTGTATTTACAACAGGAAATTAGAGCCTTGGTGCATTCAACATATCTGTTTCATCGTCTTAGTCAGCAACTACTTCAACATTTGTCTCCTTCCCACTTAAGGCAAAAGAAACTTCTGTAATTGGGAATGACTTTCAAACATTTGAGAACAGTCGTGTCAAAGAGAGATGCTTTGTGTATGAAATGGGGAAGGGAACCCCAACAACTCCACACTAGGAAAGTGATTATGTCTTGTCTTATTAACTAATCCTTTGGTGCAAAGGATTTGCCTCCAGGACACTTTATAAGCCCTCATTTGACACCCTGATCATAATGATTCTTTTTTTCACTCAGCTGTCCAACTGTTGAGATGTTTTGCATGAAATTACAATTTGACTCCTGATGAGGAGCCTAATTTCCTTTGTTTTGTTTTTTCTTTTTTCATTTCCAAGAATAAATCTTCATAATATAGAGGTAACAGCTTCATTCAATAATTCTCCACCAGCAATTTTCAACATGCTCAATAAATATATTTTGATCTAAGATAACATCTTAGACATGCATTTAAAAAATCACAAGCTTTATAATTATAAAAGGCTAACACACAGAGATTTTGAGATTTTAGGAAATACAAGAATGCTTGAAGGAAGAAACTAAAAATTACTCATAATCCCACAACTCATCCTCTATTAATATTTTAATATATATTCTTATAGTTTTCCTCTATACATGTAGATATTCATGAAAGAGCAGGAATTTTTTTCTGGGTACACAATTGGGATTATTAAAATGGCTTTAGCATTGTGCATATGTTTGAAAAATAATCTATTATTAGGTTTCTAAGGAACACCTTGGTCACCAGATATTGAGCTAAAACTGCTAGTGGCCTGCCAGGAAAATTCTTAGGGTGTGATGGAGGCATATTGAAAATATTAGTCATTTTAAAATATATATATATGAAACATTATTGTGTCGATTTTCTTCATAAACCCCTGCAAAACTAAACTTGCAGGACGAGGTCAAGCTCATTATTACAAACTCTGTGTGATATTAAGTGAAAAGTGAAAGTGTTAGTTGCTCAGTCATGTCTGACTATTTGCAACTCCATGGACTGTAGCCCTCCAGGCCCCTCTGTCCATGAGATTCTCCAAGCAAGAACACTGGAGTGGGTTGTCCTTCCCTTCTCCGCGGGATCTTCTTGACCCAGAGACTGAACCCAGGTTTCCTGCATTGTAGGCAGATTTCTTACTGTCTGAGCCACTGTTAATGATATATCTAAATATACTCTGAAAAAAATGGGGAACTAATGTTTATTGAGCAAATACTGTGTGTCAGGTAGAGTGCTGAGTATTTTGCAAAGATTGTCTCATTCATATATGACACTTATAGGGTGAAAATGAGGTATTTAATGTTTGTACCCATAAAGTACGAAAGAAATAATATAGGTTCAAACTCCTGCAGTTCAAGGAAGTAAAAGACAGAGCATGGGTTTTGATCAGAGATATTTAAATTCACTGTTGAGTCAAAGTAAACTGCATTATCTATTTTCTCCTTGTTTTGAGTATGGAGGCACAGCCTTAGTATTAAAATTTTATCTTCTGTTGGGGAGATTTTTGCTTTATAAGACTAGAGTGCATGACATATATGCACTACCATGTGTAAAATAGACAGCTAGTGGGAAGTGTATAGCACAGGAAGCTCAGCTTCATGCTCTGTGAAGACCTAGAGGGGTGGGATTGGAGAAGGCAATGGCATCCCACTCCAGTACTCTTGCCTGGAGAGTCCCAAGGACAGAGGAGCCTGATGGGCTGCAGTTCATGGGGTTGCTAAGAGTTGGACACGACTGAGCGACTTCACTTTCACTTTTCACTTTCATGCATTGAAGAAGGAAATGGCACCCCACTCCAGTGTTCTTGCCTGGAGAATCCCAAGGACGGGGGAGCCTGGTGGGCTGCCATCTATGGGGTCGCACAGAGTCAGACATGACTGAAGCGACTTAGCAGCAGCAGCAGCAGCAGCAGAGGGATGGGATGAAGTTGGGGAGGGAAGCTCAAAGGAGGATATAGGTATACTTATAGCTGTATACAGTAGCATGTTGGGGAGTTCATCTTTCAGTGTCCTATTTTTTTGCCTTTCATACTGTTCATGGGGTTCTTGAGGCAAGAACACTGAAGTGGTTTGCTATTCCCTTCTCCAGTGGACCACATTTTGTCAGAACTCTTTACCATGACCTGTCTGTCTGGGGTGACCCTACATGGCATGGCTCATAGTTTCATTGAGTTAGACAAGGCTGTGGTCCATGTGATTAGCTGCTGCTGCTGCTTAGTCATGTCAGTCGTGTCCGACAATATGCGACCCCATAGACAGCAGCCCACCAGGCTCCTCTCTTCTGTCCCTGGGATTCTCCAGGCAAGAATACTGGAGTGGGTTGCCGTTTCCTTCTCTACCATGTGATTAGATTGGTTAGTTTTCTGTGACTGTGGTTTCTGTCTGTCTCCCCTCTGATGCCCTCTCTCATTGCCTACCGACTTACTATTGTTTCTCTGACCTTGGATATGGGCTATCTCCTCACAGCCCTGCTCCTGACCTTGGACGTGGGGTATCTCCTCTCGGCCTCTTGCCACTCCAGCGCTCACAGCTGCCACTCACCGCTCCAGTGCCATGGAACAACATCCACTTGTGGATGTGACTGGTGATGGAAGCAAGGTCTGGTGTTATAAAGGGCAATATTGCCTAGGAACCTGGAATGTTAGGTCCATGAATCAAGGCAGATTGGAAGTGGTCAAACAGAAGATGGCAAGGGTGAACATAGACATTTTAGGAATCAGCAAACTAAAATGGACTGGAATGAGTGAATTTAACTCATATAACCATCATATCTACTACTGTGGGCAGGAATCCCTTAGAAGAAATGGAGTAGCCATCATGGTCAACAAGAGTCTGAAATGCAGTACTCGGATGCAATATCAAAAATGACAGAATGATCTCTGTTCGTTTCCAAAGCAAACCATTCAACATCACAGTAATCCAAGTCTATGCCCTGATCAGTATGTTGAAGAAGCTTAAGTTGAACAGTTCTATGATGACCTACAAGACCTTCTAGAACTAACACCAAAAAAGATGTGCTTTTCATTATAGGGGACTGGAATGCACAAGTAGGAAGTCAGGAAACACCTGAAGTAACAGGCAAATTTGGCCTTGGAGTACAGAATGAAGCAGGGCAAAGACTAATAGAGTTTTGCCAGGAGAACTCACTGATCATAGCAAACACCCTCTTCCAACAACACAAGAGAAGACTTTACAGATGGACATCACCAGATGGTCAACACCAAAATCAGACTGATTATATTCTTTGCAGCCAAAGATGGAGAAGCTCTATGTAGTCAGCAAAAGCAAGACCAGGAGCTGACTGTAGCTCTGCTCATGAACTCCTTATTGCCAAATTCAGACGTAAATTGAAGAAAGTAGGGAAAACCACTAGACCATTCAGGTATGACTAAATCAAATCCATTATGATTATACAGTGGAAGTGAGAAATAGATTTAAGGGACTAGATCTGATAGAGTGCCTGATGAACTATGGACTGAGGTTTGTGACAGTGTACAGGAGACGGAGATGAAGACCATCTCCAAGAAAAAGAGATGCAAGAAAGCAAAATGACTGTCTGAGGAGGTCTTACAAATAGCTATGAAAAGAAGAGAAGCAAAAAACAAAGGAGAAAAGGAAAGATATATCCATTTGAATGCAGAGTTCCAAAAAATAGCAAGGAGAGATAAGAAAGGCTTCCTCAGTGATCAGTGCAGAGAAATAGAGGGAAACATTAAAAGGGGAAAACTAGCGATCTCTTCAAGAAAATTAGAGATACCAAGGGAGCATTTCATGCAAAGATGGGCTCAATGAAGGACACAAATGGTATGGACCTAACAGAAGCAGAAGATATTAAGAAGAGGTGGCAAGAATACGCAGAGGAACAATACAAAAAAGATTTCCATGACCTAGATAGATGATCATGATGGTGTGATCACTCACCTAGAGCCAGACATCCTGGAATGTGAAGGCAAGTGGGCCTTAGAAAGCATCACTACAAACAAAGCTAGTGGAGGTGATGGAATTCCAGTTGAGCTGTTTCAAATCCTAAAAGATGATGCTGTGAAAGTGCTGCACTCAGTATGCCAGCAAGTTTGGAAAGCTCAGCAGTGGCCACAGGACAGGAAAAGGTTAGTTTTCATTCCAATCCCAAAGAAAGGCAATGCCAAAGAATGTTCAAACTACTCTGCAATCACACTCATCTCACATGCTTGTAAAGTAATGCTCAAAATCCTCCAAGCCAGGCTTCAACAATACATGAACCATGAACTTCCAGATGTTCAAGCTGGTTTTAGAAAAGGCAGAGGAACCAGAGATCAAATTGCCAACATCTGTTGGAAAATAAAAAAAGCAAGAGAGTTCTAGGACAACATCTATTTCTGCTTTATTGACTATGCCAAAGCCTTTGACTGTGGGGATCACAATAAACTCTGGAAAATTCTGAAAGAGATGGGAACACCAGACCATCTGACCTGCCTCTTGATAAACCTGTATGCATGTCAGGAAGCATCAGTTAGAACTGGACATGGAACAACAGACTGGTTCCAAATAGGGAAAGGAGTATGTCAAGGCTGTATATTGCCACCCTGTCATTTCACTTATATGCAGAGTACATCATGAGAAACACTGGGCTGGATGAAATACAAGCTGGAATCAAAATTGCCAGGAGAAATATCAATAACGTCAGATATGCAGATGACACCACCCTTATGGCAGAAAATGAAGAATAAATAAAGAGCTTCTTGATGAAAGTTAAAGAGGAGAGTGAAAAAGTTGGCTTAAAGCTCAACATTCAGAAAACTAAGATCATGGCATCTGGTCTCATCACTTCATGGCAAATAGATGGGGAAACAGTGTCAGACTTTATTTTTTTTGGCTCCAAAATCACTGCAGATGGTGATTGCAGCCATGAAATTAAAAGATGTTTACTCCTTGAAAGAAAAGTTATGACCAACCTAGACAGCATATTAAAAAGCAGAGACATTACTTTGCCAACAGAAGTTCGTCTAGTCAAGCCTATGGTTTCCCAGTAGTCCTATATGGATGTGAGGGTTGGAGTATAAAGAAAGCTGAGCACCAAAGAATTGATGCTTTTGGACTGTGGTTTTGGAGAAGACTCTTGAGAGTCCATGGGACTGCAAGTTGACCCAACCAGTCCATCCTAAAGGAGATCAGTTCTGGGTTTTCATTGGAAAGACTGATGTTGAAGCTGAAACTCCAATACTTTGGCCACCTGATGGGAAGAAGTGACTCATTTGAAAAGACCCTGATGCTGGGAAAGATTGAAGGCAGGAGGATAAAGGGACGACAGAGAATGAGGTGGTCGGATGGAATCACCGACTCAATGGACCTGAGTTTGGGTAAACTCCAGGAGTTGGTGATGGACAGGGATGCCTGGTGTACTGCTGTCCATGGGGTCACAAAAAGTTGGACACAACTGAGCAACTGAACTGAACTGAACTGATAGCTGGTTCATTTTGTTGTTTGGCAGAAACTACCATAATGCTGTAGAGCAATTACACTCCATTAAAAAAAATTGATAATACCATTACAGTTTAGCAGAAAAGAAAAAATACGCATAAACTAAACACAACTGTTAAAGTTTGTTTATCCCTTATTAATAGTCAACATATTTAACAGTTGACTGCCTCATATTAAACATGACATATGACTAATTTTACATCCTGCTTCTTCACTTAACCTGCCATTGTTCACATTTTCCCATATTTGTTGAGAGTTTATGACTTTTTAAATTGCAGTATAGTGTATTTATGGTATTATATTAGTTTCAGGTGTACAATATAGTGTTTCAGAATTTTTATAGATTATACTTCATTTGTGGTTATTATAAAATATTGCCTATATTCCCCATGCTGCCCAATATATGCTGTGCTGTGCTTAGTCACTCAGTCGTGTTTGACTCTGTGACCCCATGGACTGTAGCCCACCAGGCTCCTCTGACCAGGAAATTCTTCAGGCAAGAATACTGGAGTGGGTTTCCATGCCCTCCTCCAGGGAATCTTCCCAACCCAGGGATCAAACCCAGGTCTCCTGCGTTGCAGATGGATTCTTTACCATCTGAGCCACCAGGGAAGCCCAAGTATACTGGAGTGGGTAGCCTGTCCCTTCTCCAGGGGAACTTCCCCCCCAGTAATTAAGCCGGGTCTCCTGCATTGCAGGCAGATCCTTAACCAGCTGAGCCACTGGGAAAGCCGGTCTAATTTATCTTCGTAGTTTGTTTCATAGATCGTAGTTTTTGTCTCTTAACCCCCATCCCTATCTTAATATGCCCCCATCTTTATAAAATGCTCCCTTCCCAAGACAAACAAAAAGACTGCAGTGCAGTTTATTTCACATAAAAGATGCCCTAGGCAGTGCTATATCCGGATTGCTCCATGCATGCCATTGCTTATCATCCGGGAGTCTCTGCCTTCCGCTGATCTATAGGTAATAGAAGATGCCGCCGGAATACATTTCCCTGAAGTTATAATCAGATACCCTATGGGCTCACTTCACAGGTCATCTCAATGCAAACTGCCAAGTCATTTACTGCAGTTACAGAAAATGCAAATCTGCTCAGGTATGTGACAAGTGGAAAGCTCCATTTTGTTGCTTGGTCATAGAAATAGCTTGCTGTTTGTGTGTGGTTTTGGATAACTTTTTCACCAGGAAGTGACTTAAGGTGGCCACAGATATAATGGTTCTCTTATATTTGTGACTGCCCTAAGTAATGTCTCCTCTACCTCTCTAGGGAGAGATGTGACAAAATCACTGTGTGTTCGTGGGGCTGTGTCCTTTGTTAGCTTGACACTGGTAGGATGTTTCTTTATGTGAATGTTTGTCCTCATTAAAGTTAACCTCTGCCCAAAAACAGTTGGATATAGTTTAGATATTATTAGAATAATTTTCTTTGTTAACATCTCACTTTTAGTCTTTCCTTTTATTCTCCCTTTGGATCCTTACATCAGAACTCTGTTGTGGAGTGTTTTTTAAGAGCACAGGCTCTGAGTTAGCTGGTGAAGGATTTGAATTCTAGCTTAAAGTGCTAGGTGTGATACTTTGGGCAAGAAACTTAACTTGTCCAGGCCTTGTTTTCTCTACTGGTCAAATGAAAATAATCACACCAAATTTATGGGGTTGTTATGAAGGTTAAGGCCATGCATGTGGAGTTATCAGCACAATGTCTTACTCAAGGAATGAAGTCCTTAATAATCCTGTTAAGTGGGTGAGGCAAATATGAAGAAGAAAGACATCTAGAAGTTAAGTAAGATGCTTGGCCAGAGACCACATAGTTGCAGAACTGGAGTCAGATCAGCCATTTCCATTTCAGTCTTCATTTCAGGACTGCTTGGCTTTCTTAATTAAATACATATGTGTATATGCAGCTGTTGACTCTTAAAGGTGATGTTTCGTCAACAAATGTAATTATGGAGCATGTACATTTCAACAGTCATAGTGGTGAGGCAGTGTAACTCTTAACAATGGAGCACATCTGCACCCACACGTGGGAACACAGACGAGTCTGGTCCACCTTCAGAATGTGTTCTCAAAGGAAACCTTGGACTCTTGGCACTTATTTTGCTTCCAGTTACCATTCTGTCATAGCTTGGGCACTTAAGAGCCTCAGCTTCTTCACTAGTAAAATAATGGCACTGGTTAAGATTAATCAAGACACGATGGAAATCCTTAGCACTGAACTTTTGGCACAGAATTCCTAGTAAATGTTAGCTGGTATCCCTATTGTTGCCGCTGCTGATGGTGAAGGTACCGGTGGTGTTTACAGAAAGTCAAAGAGGGAAGACTTTAAGTCTTTCCTGGCTGGCCAATTAACAAACTGGCTATCTTACTTTCTTCATAGTTCTTGTGACTAATCTGACCTAATCTTTCTTACTGTTAGTTCCCTGCCACTAGACTTGTGTTCCACCAGGGAAGGAACCCAGGACAATGCTGGACACATAGCAGGTGTCCTCCTAACAGTCTGAAGATGAGTTAATGAAAGGAGGAGACATGAAAGCAATGGGAAAGGAGAGGAAGGTAACCTATAGGAGCAAAGAAGGAGGGAATGGCCTGTTTTATGGATATTTCACATGAATTTCTTTTTTATATATACATTTCTTTAAAAAATATTTATTTATATTTGGCTGTGCTGGGTCTTCATTGCTGTGTGTAGGCTTCCTCTAGCTGCAGTGCATGGGTTTCACATTGTGGTGGCTTCTCTTTTCACAGAGCACAGCCTCTAGGGCGTGCAGCCTTCAGCAGTTACAGTAGAGAGGCTTAGTTGCCCACCAGCATGTGGAATCTTCCTGGACCAGAGGTCAAACCCATGACTCCTGCACTGGCATATAGATTCTTAACCACTGGACCACCAGGGAAGTCCCTCACATAAATTTCTGAGTCCAACATCAACCAGCATTTGTTAAAAAGGAGCAGCTGCCCAAAGGAAGTCAGTAATTTTGATGGAGCATAGACAGTCTTTAAAGGCCTTTCTCTTCATTGTGGGGTAAGTATCACTGGTGTCACCGTATTTGTCTTTGATTTGAGTTTATGTCAACTTCTACCCTTCAAACTGCCAAGGCTGTTACAGGCCTGCCACTGAGATCCCATTTTCCATAATCCCAATTTCCCGCTAAATTGATGTTCAGAGTTTCAGTTCATGAACTTCAGTGTAGATGCCTTTAAAGATCATGACTATGTGCACAAAGAAACCTTCCAAATGCTTATGGGCACTAAATGAATTAATACATATATGGGAAACAATTACATTAATGAGTGGCACACAGCAACTGCACCAAATGTTCGCTACTGTGTTTTTAATATTACCATCATCATCCATTCATTCAAAAGAGATTTACGGAGTACCTTAAGTGCCAATAGATGCTCTTGATTCAAGATATTCAAAGGCAGACTAAACAGATCAAATATCTGCCTTCATGGAGCTTATGATATAGTGGAGAATTCAGAAGATGAAGTTGGGCAGGCCAGTGAATGACTGAGCTACCCAGATGGGTGGTTGCAGTCTATACTCTCACTGGGGACAGGCCCTCATCTGCCTTGTTTAACACTCCCTCTCCGGTACCTTCTGAAGAGCAGAGTGGTCGTGTAGTTCATGTTCGATGACTAAGTAATTGCAAGAGTGAATTTCCAAGAAGGGGTACAGTTGAAGGTGGGCATTACAGGTTTGGCGCTTAGGCAGGGTGTGCACGTGCAGTGTGAGCTCAGAGTTGCTGAACTCTGTTCATGGGACAGTCCGGCATAGAGTGTATGTGGGTGGACATGGGAAGAGGCTGTGGATGTGAGAGTATGCATATGCATGAGTAAAACCTGTGCGTGTGTCCGCTAATAGGAACGGCAAAGTCTTTGGTTCTCAATTTTGAGGTAAATCTGGATTTGTATATGAGGCCAAGTGTAGGGTTCTGACCTCAGTAAGTGAGGTATCAGCCAGGAAGTTGTCTGAAGAGGACCAAGTATTGAGTGTACTTTGCAAGGCTTCTCTGAACAGTAGTGTAATTGTGTGTGATGCAAATCAGGGGTGGATAGGGACTTCCCTGGTGGGCCAGTGGTTAAGACTTTGGGCTTCCACTGCAGGGGGCATGGGCTCCATCCCTAATCAGGGGAACTAAGATCCCTCATGGCTGGAGGTTCGACCAAAAAACAAACAAACATCTGACACCTTAAGAAAAAATAAAATAGATGTGGTTTTCATCTTTTATCTATTTAGGTAAGCATATAGTAGAAAACTAGACAATTTAAACCAACACTATACTTGAAAAAAATCTTTTAAGTGACTTCCTTGGTGATCCAGTGAGCCTCCACCTTCCAGTGCAGTGGGCACGGGTTTGATCTGTGGTCTGGGAACTAAGATCCCACATACCAGCAAGTCATGGCCAAAAGTAAATAAACAAATTAAGGGTGGATAAAAAGCAAAATCTAGGGTGATATATATGAAGTAAGAATAGGTTGAAGTGGGACTTCCCTTCAACCTGAAGGGAATACAAATAGATTGAACTGGTTAAAACTTCCCCTTCCAATGCAGAGGGTGCAGTTGGATCCCTGGTTGAGGGGTGGTCCACATCAAAAAAAATTTAAGAAAAGAATAAGTTGAAGTGTGTGAGTCTATTACAGGTTTCTTGTGATTGTCAGCTAGATGATCTGTCTGTAGAGCTCTGTAAGCCAATAATTCAGGAGTTCATTATGTGAGGATACAGGTTTGTGAGGCAGATTCTAGAACCAGGAGCAGTGGTGAGACAATTCTAGATTAGGATGAGACAGAGTCTGGGATTATCGGTAAACAAAGTCTGAGATTGTGGGTCTGGTAAATCTGAGTTTGTGTGTGTGTGTGTTGCTGTAAATCAGGAGGAACTTAGAGTTTATATCAATCCACCTGAGCCAACAAAGTTTCCTTACCCGAGTTGGGCAGAGACTTGTGTTTGGGAGGCCAACTTGGGAGTGAGTGTGGGTAAAACAGGGTTTGTGCTCACATGTGAGTGAGGCGAGCTCTTGAGTGTCAACCTGGGGGTTGTTGGGCGAGCTGGAAGCGCGTCTGTGTGCGCGCGCGCGCCAAGTTGGATTTCTCCTTTGGATGGGCGGCGGGGACGCGTGATCGCAGGAGGCCACGTTAGGGTCCTGGCGCGCAGGAGGTGCGGCCGGCTGGGCGGGCGAGGCGGGCGAGCGGAACACGCCGCCGCTCCGGCCCAAGCGCTGCGCTCGCTGGCTCGGGGCTCGCAGGGGACTGGCAGGAACCGGAGCAGCACTGCCGCCTCTGGCGCGAAGGCTCAGGCGCCTCCTCCCGCCCCAGTCACTGTGGCTCGGCGCACGCTGCCGGCTGCTGCCCTTTCCGCCTTTGGGGAAGAGAACCCACGGGCCGCTGTCGCGATCCAACCATGGCCTCGGGCCGCAGAGGCTGGGACAGCTCCCATGAAGACGATCTGCCCGTGTACCTGGCCAGGCCAGGCACCACCGACCAGGTCCCGCGGCAGAAGTACGGCGGCATGTTCTGCAACGTGGAGGGCGCCTTCGAGAGCAAGACGCTGGATTTCGATGCCCTGAGCGTGGGGCAGCGCGGCGCGAAGACTCCCCGGAGCAGCCAGGGCAGCGTCCGAGGCTCGGGGAGCCGACCTGGCGCCGAGGGGGATACTCCGCACCGGAGCCAAGGCCGGGAGGAGAGCCGGGAGCCCGCGCCCGCGTCGCCCGCGCCCGTTGGGGTGGAGATCCGGAGCGCCACCGGCAAGGAGGTTTTGCAAAACCTCGGCCCCAAGGACAAGGTAAGGGGGCCCGGGTTTCCTCTCCGCCTGCCCTCGTTCCCCTTCCAACCCCGGGGCGCCTTAGCCCGGGCACAACTTTCTCTCGTTCACTTTGCCGGGGGGGTGGGGGGTGGGGGAGATGGAGGACTAGGGAGAGGAAGAGGGCACCCTCCGCCGAGTGCATCGAGACCTTCCAGTCCGAATCTGGGTTAGTCACGCGTGTCCCCAACTGTAGCATCTTTGTGCGCGCGGGACACGGGGTGCGTGGGTCCCCTCCCCTCCCTGCCGCATCCCCGGACCATCGGTTCTGAGTGGGTGTGTCAGCCCGGCCAGTGCAGGAAGGCTGAGTGACTTCTAGCCCTTCTCTCTGTCTGAGTACCCACCAGCACAATTGTCTTCTCGATCTCCCTTCTGACTCTGGATTGAATCTCAACCCAGGTCACCAGGGCAGAGGGCAAACTGGTCCCGGGAAAACGGGGTCATCTCCATAGTACCCGGATGAAAGTACAGGCTGGGCGGTTTCCCCTCTCGCTCTTCCAACATCAGCTCTGCTCCTGAAACTTTTCAGTGTGGAGCCACCAGACTAAACACCCGAAACTCCTTGCTTCTCTTCTGCCCTAGGTCGACATTTCACATCTGTGTTTGTTAAGTGTATATTTGTGTAGGTAGCTTGGCGCGAGGCTGGGGAGCCAGCTGTCTGTGGAAGAGTGGTATTGTGTTTTTGAAAACAGGCAAGAGTATTAAGGGCGCATATTAAATTAATACAGCTGCAAGTTCCCTGCTGCTCTTTCATGTGCCAAAGCCAGTTTCTTACATGTGTATTTTTCAGAAACTCATGTCACACTGAGCTTAAGATATGGCACTTAAGATGTGGCACTGAAACTCAGCTTGCCCTCATTTACTTCATAAAAACTCAGGACCATAGTTCAGAAAACTCAGGGCCTGGGCGGGAGGGATTTGAGTATTCAGGAGTTCAAACTGACCCTTTTGAGTTGAGGAACAATAGTAATCAGATACCTCACCCTTGTCTAGATAATGGCTACAAAATCCAGCCTGCATATATTGTACTGGACTAATACGGTTATGAATCATAACCTGAAATGGAAATGTTTGCCTCAGAGCAATTAAAGTTAACGCTAACCCAAGTTTTAGAGCTTTTTCCATTAAAATACAGCGAGCCAGTGAAAGGAGAGAACTTCTCTGTGCTGCTTGATTTTTGGAAGTTTAAAAAAAAATAAACTAAGTTTTAAGAATTGATAACAGGAAAGAAAGTGCCAAAATGAGCATGGTTTTAAGGTGCCTTTGGGGAACAATGTCATTGTGTCTTGGAATCACTCATTTAGTTTGTGATTTTCACATCATCCTTAGAATATGGGATTCCTCTAGGTCCCACTCAAATACCCTGTTGGGGAAAGCTTCTGATCTTCTGCGAAGGGTTTGGCTGATTTTGAAACTGAAGAATGGCCCTAGGGAAAGATTATTGCCTCTTTTCAGGTCTGACTTTGATCAGTATTGAAATGTCCTCTTCCTGATTCGAAAGGATGGGAGAGGTGATGGAAAAGGTCGGTAACAATTGCTATGAGTCAGTGCTATTCCCTTTGCTGGAACACCCCTGATGTAAGCCAGATAATATGCCTGGTTTGCATGATTTAAGAATGGTAACTGGAGAAAGGGAAAATGTTCCTCTTTTAAACCCAACATGTCTTTCTTTTTCTTTCTTTTTGTAAACCCTGTACTTTTGGCTCTCAATTGAAAAATAATAATACAACCAGGATTTGTAGTGCTACATGCTTATTTCTAAGTTCGGGCTTGCTGTCAGCTTTATCTAGACCATGTTATTATCTCTAACTTAGTTGAATCACACCAACTGAAGAGACATCAGAGGTTATCTACTTCTGAACTTATTTCCTTGAGGATGAAGATAGGGTGCTTGGATTTATCTTTATGGCTGAAATGCCTGGCACATTGGAAGTGCTGGATAAAAGTTTTATAAAATCTCCTTATGAAGCCATCTCTTTCTCTATGTAGGTACAAAATCATCATCTGGTCTCTGTTTAAATATTGCCATTTTCAGGGAGCTCCCTTCTTCACATGAAGCAATTTTGGAGGATTTTACATAAAAAGAAGTCAAAGTCTACCTACCTTAGTTTCTACAAACTATTCTTAGTTCTGGGAATATAAGAATAACAATGTTTCCTTATGGGGAGATATTTTAATGGGTTTAAGCATGTAGGCTTGTATATCTGTCAGAAAAGCTGAGATAATGCCACAGTAACAAACAGTCCTCAAATCCCAGTGGCTTAATCAAACAATAATGGTTTGGTTTTTGCTCCTGCTACTTGATTATCATGGATCTGCAGGACAACTGTTAATCATTGCCCTTCAGAGACCTAGACTGATGGAGGTTCCATGTCCTCACATCCAAGGTAGAAAAAGCATGTGCTAAATTGCTCATAGACTCTTTAACTCCCACACTGAAGTCATGTATATGACTTATGGCCATATTTCCTGGGCCAGAGCAAATCATCAGTTCATGTTCAGCATCAAAAAAATTGAGAACATTAACAGTGTTACTAGGATTCTGTAAAACGGAGATTAGAAATATTTGAGAAATAACTTCAATCTCTCTTCCAGATCTGGGGGTGGATTAATGGGATGCAAACTGGCTCAACCATTATGAATTATGTGGCCATAGATGTGTAACTTATTTTCCGTGCCTCAGTTTTCCTCTTTTGCAAAATGCATCTAACAGTGACTACTTTGCATATGGTACTCAATACATGTTAATTATTATTGTGCTTCGCTTTTACTGCCTTTTATACATTTTAGGGCAATTATCACATTCTCCCTAAAATTCTCCTCTTTAGCCTTATTATTCCTAGTTTCTTCAGTTCTCCTTTCTATGAGCCTTTCACTACTTGGATTTCCTTTTCAGATTATATTATTGATATATTTTATAAATATTCTTTCAAAAATATCATGCCCAGAACTGAACACAGTGTTCTACATGGGACATGGCCATGCCCAAGTGCATTAGGCTAGTTACTTTCCCTGATTTATATACAACTTATGATTCTATAGTAAAGATTACACATAATCAGTAATCCATGTCCTACTATTGTCTCCATAGTAAATTCTATGTCATTCAAGCCTTCAGAAACTTTTCCACATAAGCCAGGATGTTGTTTTTCAGTTGCTGAATTGTATCCAACTCTTTGTGACCTCATGGACTACAGTATTCCAGGCTCCTCTGTCCTACTATATCTCCTGGAGTTTGCTCGGATACATGTCACTGAGTCAGTGATTCTTTCTACTCATCCCATCCTCTGTTGTCTCCTTCTCCGTTTGCCTGCAGTCTTTCCCAGCATGAGGGTCTTTTCCAATGAGTCAGCTCTTCGCATCAGGTGACCAACCTATTGGAGCTTCAGCTTCAGCATCAGTCTTTCCAATGAATATTCAGGGTTGATTTCCTTTAGGATTGACTGGTTTGATCTCCTTGAAGTCCATGGTACTCTCAAGAGTCTTCTCCAGCCAACAGTTCAAAAGCATCATCTCTTTGGAGCTCAGCCTTCTCTAAAGTCCAACTTTCACATCTATACCTGATTACTGGAAAAACCATAGCTTTGACTATATGAACCTTTGTCAGCAAAGTGATATCTCTTCTTTTTAATAATGCAGTCTAGGTTTGTCATAGCTTTCCTTTCAAAGGAGTAAGTGTCCTTTAATTTCATGGCTGCAGTCACTGTTCACAGTGATTTTGGAGACCAAGCAAAAAAAATTTGTCATTGCTTCCACTTTTCCCCTTCTATTTGCCATGAAGTGATGGAACTGGATGCTGTGATCTTAGTTTTTTTGAATGTTGAGTTTCAAGCCAATTTTTTCACTGTCCTCTTTCACCCTCACCAAGAGGCTCTTTAGTTCCTCTTTACTTTCTGCCATTAGAGTAATATTATCTGCATATCTGAAGTTGTTGATATTTCTCCCAGCAATCTTGATTCCAGCTTGGGATTCATCCAGCCAGGCATTTGTTGTGATGTGCTCTGCATATAAGTTAAATAAGCAGGGTGTCAATGTACAGCCTTGTTGTACTATTTTCCCAATTTTGAATCAGTCCATTGTTCTATGTACAGTTATAACTGTTGCTGTTTAAAGCCAGGATATCTGCATATTATGTTGCTACAGTTGAACTTAAAACTAAAAGGAAAGAAAAACCCTTTAACTGTAGGATTTTAATTTTTTCTCCCTCTATAATATTCATCACCACTTTAGCTTATTTTTCTACTATCAGGATAATTTTGAAGCTTAATTCTATAATAAAATATCTCTTATTCCAGATTTGGACTGTCTATAGATTTGATAATATCTCTTTTTGAACATTTTCTATGTGCCTGACATAGATAGTGGGAAGATCTGCCCTTGCCCTACATTATGGTTACTTGTCAAGAACAGACATATACACACACACACACACACCCCATACACAGATCTTCCCACTACATGCACCTTAAAAGCCTTCTACATCTCCCTTCCAGCCCATTATTCAGTATGCTTGGAGCTCAGTTGCTCAATCTTTGAGAACAGTCTTTGCTGCAAAATCCTTATTCTTGCAAGTTAATTCTGCAGCTATCAAAAGAGTTTAATTTTTAAAATATGCATTATCTCTAGCATATGTAGTTATTAATTCCCACCTGAAGGAAATCAGTTTGGTTAATAAATGAATACCTTATGAAAGGATTAAATAACAAAAGTGTTTTTCCAGAATAAAAATGTAAAAAATGTCACTGAGTTATCCTCCAAATGCCAAGTTCCAGGTTTGAGATATCTCTGGGTGTTTCTCTTGTTGTTCTGGACCTATTTGTAAACATTTTGTTAAATTGCATGTTTATATTTTGCTCATGCTAGGCATTCATATTGCCAAAATCCTCCACACAACTTTTTGTTTATAATTTCTGACAGTATATAAAAAGGCAATTCCGAGTGAAAAGAAAATATTTTTTCACCATTTGTTGAGATGGTTTCGACATATGCAGAATTTTCTCTAGCAGTGAAGAAATTACTAAAGGGAGGAGAATTATGATATATGGTCTGCCAAGAGCAAGTGATTCTGCAAAGGCTGTCATCCGTAAAAACAAAGTAGTGACATTATGATTAGACCTATGGGTCTATTGATAACTCCTTTCTAGTTCCCAGCTTCTCACATGGGCCACTTTTGTACAAAATATTTCCTTATGAATTCAGCAGGGCTTTTGATTCTAGGAGGAGAGTATTTTGAAACAAAAGAGATGTGCCTCTTTTACCATTTGCCTTTTTTTTTTTTTAAATCCTGGGTGATGGTTTTCAAAATGATTCAGAGAAATTGAAGTCTTTGTCCTTACGCTCCACAAAGGAAGACAGCTGGCAATAGAATTCTAGGTCTCTCTGGTTATCCGCATCCATGCTCTGTAGTGTAAAGTCATTTTACAGGGCTGCTCTGACAAACTAAAGTATGCACTCAGGCTGGGGAAAAAAGCTCTTAAACCTGGCCCTCAGGCCACACTTGAATTTGAGAGTATATTTACTTAGCCAAGCCTGGAAGTGTGTTTGAAATCATTCAAAACTTTAGTTTAGTTTGACAGTAGGCATTTGAGGAATATAAAAACTGTGCCTTCTAAGTAATGCTATGATTGGCAGAGTTTGCTCAAAGTAATGGTCCCTGGAGACAGGGTTTTGCTGACGATGCTTTTTAGTAATGTTTTAGAAGACCAGAGTACTGTCTGTGATGCTGTTAGTGATTTCTATAGCTGATTCTCTCTATGATTAGTTTCCACTGAGCATTATCCCTGTAAATAATGTTCCTGTGAGACAGCGGGTAAAGCTCCCTAGGAAGAAGAAATCTGGCTGAGAAGAGTGCCATCCTTGAGTGCAAGTTCAGCCCTCCTTTTGCAGGGCGAGGGAGAAGGTCCGTTTGGGTGTGTAAGCACATTTTAAAAATTAAATTTTTAGGAAAATGTTAAGATTTATCTCATGTGATATTCAAAAAAACCATTCAATTCTATCAAAATCAGTGAAATGAGGCAGAAAATAAAAAAGACGACTGGGTAAAGCATTACCTTCCTTTAACCATTAGTTTTCTTTAGCTATATAGTTTAGGTAAGTTGTTAAGCTTGCTTCCCAGGTGGCTCAGACGGTAAAGTATCTGCTTGCAATTCAGGAGACCTGGGTTTGAGCCCTGGATCAGGAAGATCCCCTGGAGAAGGGCATGGCAACCCACTCCAGTATTCTTGCCTGGAGAATCCCATGGACAGAGGAGCCTGGTGGGATACAGTCCATGGGGTCACAGAGTCGGACATGACTGAGCGACTAACAGGCAAGTTACCTCACTTTCCTGAGTTTTAGTTTTGTCCTTTCTAAAATAAAGGGGCTGGACCAGATGGTCTATAACCTTTTCTGATTGTGTACATTTAGACAGAAAATTTTAGAGCATGCTCTTTTTCTGTATATATATATATAATATATATACATATATGTGCACACAGATGTGTATATATATAAATTACATATATATTATGTATATAAATATATTAATATCTTATGACATTGTTAAATTTAAAACTACACATATATGTTATTGTTGTTTAGTCACTAAGCTGTGTCCAGCTCTTTTGTGACCCCATGGACTGTAACCCACCAGGCTTCTCTGCCCATGGGATTTTCCAGGCAAGAATACTGGAGTGGGTTGCCATTCCCTTCTTGAGGGGATCTTCCCAACTCAGGGACTAAACTCATGTCTCCTGCTTGGCAGGCCATGCGTATATGTAAGTTACATATACAAATAATGTATTAATATCTTGTGACATTTTTAAATACAAAGAGAAAGTACAAACTAAAAAGGAGATATTGTCAGAGATACAAGTATATCCTGATATTTTTTTCTTGTACTCTGGTGGCTTGTCTTGCCCACCCAGTTGGGTGAGTGCCTGTAAGTCTGTGATCTTTGGAACAGTGCTGTAGCAGTCAGTGATTCTAATATTATAGTCATTACCGAAGAATTGATGCTTTTGAACTGTGGTGTTGGAGAAGACTCTTGAAAGTCCCTTGGACTGCAAGGAGGTCCAACCAGTCCATCCTAAAGGAGATCAGTCCTGGGTGTTCATTGGAAGGACTGATGTTGATGCTGAAACTACAGTACTTTGGCCACCTCATGCCAAGAGTTGATTCATTGGAAAAGACCCTGATGCTGGGAAAGATTGGGGGTAGGATGAGATGGCTGGATAGAATCACCGACTCAATGGACATGGGTTTGGGTGGACTCAGGGAGTTGATGATGGACACAGAGGCCTGGCGTGCTGTGGTTCATGGGGTCGCAAAGAGTCGGACACGACTGAGCAACTGAACTGATACTGAACTGAGTGAATTCATTGTCAGCCTGAGTTCTTCAGGGACATATCCTCTTTTATGGACTAGTAACTAGAGAAAAGTTCACAACCCTTGAAGGTTTGTGATGATGCTGCAGGCCAGGTGCTGATTAGTGCTCAGTGTACTTTATAAATGTATGTGTGGGGTTGGGCCAGTGGAATATGGAGGACAGGGGTCACCATAAATATAATAAGTCCCCAGATCTTCCTTTATGTACTAATTTTCTATTTTTTTCATTGATTCAAAAACATTTACTAAGCACTAGTTATGTAGGTGCATAATCAAAAACTAGTATTGGAGGAACCAGGATGAATGAAATAGATAAACATTAGGAAAACATAAACTGCCTTTCATCATCATCTCCCAGAAAAAACTGCTGTTAACCAGAGTTTACTTTCTCCACTTCAAAATATGTGGAAACATGCAGCATTATCTGTTTTTAAGCAATTTTTTTTACCACTTTTTGTAGCATTTATTAAACTGTATTTCTGAGAGTAAGTTTAGGTTCATAGCAAAATTGGGTGGAAAGTACAGAGATTTCCCATGTTTCTCCTGCATAACCTCCTCCATTCTTGCATAACCACCTCCATTATCAGCATCAGAGTTTGTTGCATTGAGAATCTACTGACACATTCTCATCACTTGACATCCATGGTTTACATTAGGGTTCACTCTTGGTGTTGTGCATCTTCTGGATTTTGACAAATGTATAATGACATGTACCCATCATTATTGTATCATACAGAGTATTTTCACTGCCCTAAAAATCCTTCGTGCTGTAAATATTCATCCCTCTTTTTCCTCTAACCTCTGGCAACTACATTTTAAAAAAAACTGTTTCTATAGTTTTGGCTTTTCATACAGTTGGAATCATATAAAATCCAACCTTTTCAGGTTGTTTAATTTTATCAGTAATAGGGATTTAAATTTCCTCCATGTCTTTTCATTTTAGCACTGAATATTCCATTGTCTAGATTGACTGCAGTTTACTTATCCATTCACTTACTGGAGGACATCTTGGTTGTGTCCAAGTTTTGGCAGTTAGGATTAAAGCTGTTGTAAACTTTCATTTGAAGCTTTTTGTGTGGACATAAATTTTTAATTTGCTTGAGTAAGTGATTGTTGGATCGTATGATAAGAATATGTTCTGTTTTGTAAAAAAAAATCTCTAAATTGTCTCCTGAAGTTTTGTATTCCCACCAGCAATGAATGAGAATTCCTGGTGCTCTACACCATTGTCAGCATTTGGTATTATCACTATTTTGGATTTTAGCCGTTCTAATAGGTATGTAGTAGAATCTCATTGTTGCCTTAGTTGCAGCTATGTTGCAGCTCCCTGATGACATAACATGCTGAACACATTTGTATATGCTTACTTGTCATCTATATATTTTCTTCTTGTGAGGTGTCTGTTCAGGTCTCTTGCTCCTTTTTAAATTGGGTTGTTCATTTTACTGTTGTTTTAAATATTCTATTATATTTGATACAAGAATCCTTTATCATTTGTTTATCTTGCAAGTATTTTCTCCCAGTCTGGGGCTTGTCTTCTGATTCTCTTGTCATTTTGTTGTGTGGAGCAGAAGTTTTAAAATTTTAATCAAGTTCACCTTATTCGTTATTTCTTTTGTTAGTTATACCTCTGTTGTATCTAAAAAGTCATTGCTACTTCCAGTCATTTAGATTTTCTTCTATCTTCTAGGGATTTAGAGTTTTGCATTTTACATTTAGGTTTGTGACGCATTTTGAACTAAATTTTGTAAAGGGTGTAAGATCTGTGTCTAGATTCATTTTTCCCTTGTGGGTGTTCAGTTGTTTCATCACCAATTGTAGAAAGACTGTCTTTGTTCCATTGTATTCCCTTCACTCCTTTGTCCAAGATCAGTTGACTGTATTTATATGGATCTATTTCTAGGCTCTCTGTTCTAACCTGTTAAATGATTTATTTATCCATTTGCCAATACCACACTGTCTTGATTACTGTAGCTTTATAGTAAGTGTAGAAGTTGGATAATATTGGTTTTTCATAGTACTCCTTTATTATCTTTTTAATGTATATGGAATTTATGATGATATTCCCTCTTTTTTCAGATATATGTAATTTATACATATAATTTATGTCTTCTCTTTTTTCTTTAACTATCCTGCCTTGATACTTAATAATTTTATTGATTTTTTTGAAAAATCAAGCTTTTGGTTTTAATTTTCTCTGTTTTTTTTTTCTTCAATTGAATGGATTTGTGTTTTTATTTTTACTTTCTTCTGCTTAATTTCTATCTAATTTGTATTTCTTTGCTAGTTTCCTAAGATGAAAACTTAGACTATTGATTTTAGATCTTTCTGCCTTTCTAATATATGCTTTCAATGTTATACATTTTCCTGTAAGCATTGCTTTAATTTCATTCCATGGATTTTGGTATGTTGTGGTTTCACTTTTATTTTCTCAAAATATTTTAAAATTTCTTTTGAGATTTCTTCTTTGCCCTGTGTGTTACTTAGAAGGGTGCTGTTTAATTTCCAAGTATTTGGGGGATGTTCGGCTATCTTTCTCTTACTGATTTGTAGTTTAATTCTGCTGTGGTCTGAGAATAAATATTATGTGATTTCTATTCTCTTACATTTAGTTAAAGCATGTTTTATAGCCCAGAATGTGGTATGTCTGGTGATTGTTCTGTGTGAGCTTGAGAAGAATGTAAAGCGTGCTGTAGTTGGATGAAATAGTCAGTAGATATCAGTTATATCTACTTAATTGATAGTTCTGTTGCATTCAGCTACGTCTTTATTGCTCTTCTGCCTACTGAATTTGTCCATTTTCAATAGGTGGGTATTAAAATCTCCAAGTGTAATAGTGGATTTATCTTTTTCTGTTTGAAGTTTTGCCTCACATACGTTAATGCTCTCTTTTTAAGTACATATACATTTAGAATTGTTATACCTTCCTGGAGAATTAACCCTTTTATCATCAAGTAAGTAATACCCTTCTTTATACCTGATGACTCTGTTTCTGATGTTCATTCAATCTCTTCAAACTGTGGAGTGTGTTTTGTTTTTTTTTTTTTTGCTTTTAGTATGGTTTGTTATTTTTCATTGAAAGCTAGACACAATGTACTAGGTAAAAGAAACTCCAGTAAACAGACCTTCACTAATGTGGTGGTAAGATGTGGGTGGAGGGGAAGCATTCTACAGTGCTGTGATTAGGTCTCAGTCTTTTGCTGAGCCTGTGCACTTCTGACATCTGAACGTTACCAACCTCACAGTCCTTCCCTGTCACCCATTAGGTGGGACAGGATGGCTGGAGGAGACTGGAGTTGTGTACTTGCCTTCTCCCACATGGAAGGCTAGAGGTTGTTAGTATTGGATATTCCCTCCCTGCCATCAGGCAGATTAGGCTCTGATCAAACTCCAGCAAGTTAGGCTCTGGTTAAGCAGTTTCTTCTGAAGGCAAGCCTTATTCAGAACAGAATGCTCTGGTATATATAAAAATACTCCTTCTCCAGCAAGAAGCCACAGGGCTTTTTCTCTAATATTCACTCTGAGGATGAGATAGAACTGTTGGAGGCAACAGTCACAGAACTTTTAGGGTTCTCTGATAACTGGATAACTGGGTCTCCTGGCATTTTTAACTCTCCAAGTTGTCCATGCTGTGCTTCCAGCAATTCATCAATCCCAGTTCAGGTTTTCTTACCTCAGCAGTGTTTCCTTTGGGAGTGTTTGCTCCTAATTTTCTGCTCAGGTAAAATGTGATTCTGCATTCACCCCTCTGTTTTCTCCAGTTTGAGAGGCAGTGTTTTTCTGTGTCCTCTCCTTTCTGCTGGATCTAAGAACTGGTAGTTATTTTTTTCAGCTTTTTACTTGTTAGGATGGAGTGGCAACTTCGTAGCTCCTTACATGCTGGATCTGAAATCCTAAACTTTTTTTTTTTTAATCTAAGTTATTATGGTAGTTTTACAGAGCGTCAAAGATTTTTCCAAAATATAGCTTACAATAGCCATATAGTACTCTGCTGTGAGACAGCATGTATTTAATCACTTATTCCTTGTAATTGGATCATTTAAATTTATGTTTTTGTTTTCAATTTTGACTTCATTTTTACTTCCCCCTTTTTTTTTGCCATTGTAAATAAGGCAGTGGTAGACCTTCTAGCTAAATCTTTTTGTATATCCATTTTATTAGCATTTGTCTGGGAATTTCCTGGAAATGAACACTTGTGGTATGGTCATTTTCATGCTGCAGGATTACTGAGCATGGGGTGGTTGCTTCCGATGTGGGACTTCATGGGCAAGATTCTACAGTATATAAAGCCAGGGAAGTGTTTTGTGTAAATCCTGTAAGAAAGACAGATACAGTCTAGGCCAAATTGCTCAATAGCACATGAGATTAAGGGAACACAAAGCCAAATAAATGCAGACAAAGTAAAAGACATGAGAAGAAGAAGATTTTAAGTCTTAGCTACAGATAAAAACAAAGGAAGAAAGAAATTTGTAAATTTGTAGAATTTTTCTCTACCAAAGTAGTTCCCACCCTAATCTATAGTTATTTTACTTTTCCTTGAGTTGAGAGCACAAAGATGAGCTTCAAGGTGTATTCTAATGAAAAGATCATTTGTGGAATACTAATTGACGCAAGGTGCTGCTGTTTCTAATCCTTATAATAACTCTACAAAATAGATATTAACGGCTCCATAGTCTGGAAGAGAAACTGAATCTCAGAGAGATGATTTGACTTCCTGTAGTCAAACAAAACTAGAAATGAACAAGGTAGAATTTAAGCTCTTAGGTGATCCAGTTGCTTTTTATACACCATTTTGCTGTTCCCCTCATATATGTTGGCAGTTAAGAGTTAGTACTGAATAGGGCCCAGCACCTAGAACTGGCTTGGTTAAGAGGATTATTCAAAATAGACTGTCTATTGGTGAGACATGTGGGAGAGTAAGAGGATTGTACTCCTAGAATCAAAAGAGTTTGGTAGAGTCTAAAAGGTAAACTCGGTGGCTAAAGCTGAAAATACTGGAAGCGAGGTGGCCCTAGAAAGAGACCAAGAGGTAGAGCCAAAGAAGGAATGAGTAGACAGGGACTCAGTTTTCCGGAGAAGGCAATGGCACCCGACTCCAGTACCCTTGCCTGGAAAATCCCATGGACGGAGGAGCCTGGTAGGCTGCAGTCCATGGGGTCGCTAAGAGTCGGACACGACTGGGCGACCTCACTTTCACTTTTCATTTTCATGCATTGGAGAAGGAAATGGCAACCCACTCCAGTGTTCTTACCTGGAGAATCCCAGGGATGGGGGAGCCTGTAAGATGCCGTCAATGGGGTTGCACAGAGTCGGACATGACTGAAGTGACTTAGCAGCAGCAGCAGCAGCAGTAGATAGTTATGAAATGCTATAAATGCCTAATAGTTATTTAATTTATTTTATTGAAGTACCGTTAATTTATAATTTCCATTAACTTCTGCTGTATGCAAAATGATTCAGTTATACATATACATGAAGTGAAGTGAAGTCGCTCAGTCGTGTCCGACTCTTTGGCACCCCATGGACTGTAGCCTACCAGGCTCCTCTGTCCGTGGAATTTTCCATGCAAGAATACTGGAGTGGGTTGCCATTTCCTTCCCCAATACATATATACTCTTTTTAATATTATTTTCCATTATAGTTTATCACAGGTTATTTAATGCAGTTCCCTGAGCTATATAATAGGACCTTGTTGTTTATCCATTTTATATGTAATATTGCAGTTTGCATCTGCAAATCCCAAACTCCCAATCCATGCCTCCCCCACCCCTTCTCCCCCTTGGCAACCACACATCTGTTCTTTATGTCCGTGTGTCTGCTTCTGTTTCCTAGGTGAGTTCATTTGTGTCATATTTTAGATTGCACTATAAGTCATATCTTATGGTATTTGTCTTTCTGACTTACTTCACTTAGTATGAAAATCTCTTAAGTCCATCCATGTTGCTGCAAATGGCATTATGTCATTCTTTTTGATGGCATATACTGGCAGTAGTGAGTAACATTTCATTGTATACATGTACCACATTTTCTTTATCCTTTCATCTGTTGATGGAGATTTAAGTTGTTTCCATGTCTTGGCTGCTGTGAATAGTGCTGCTCTGAACATAAGAGTGCATGCATCTTTTTGAAATACATTTTTTTCTGGATATATGTCCAGGACTCGGAGTGTTGGGTCATACGGCAACTTTATTTTTTTGTTTTTTGAGGAACCTCCATACTGTTTTCCACAGTGGCTGCACCAATTTACATTCCTACCAAAAATGTAGGAGGGTTCCTTTTTCTCCATACCCTCTCCAGCATTTGTTATTTGTAGACATCTTAGTGATGGCCATTCTGACTGGTGTGAGATGGTACCTCCTTGCAGTTTTGATTTGCATTACTCTGATAATTAACAATGTTGAGCATCTTTTCATGTGTCTCTTGACAATCTGAAATCTTCTCTGAGAAATGTCCACTTAGGTCTAATGCCCATTTTTTTGATTGGATTGTCTGGGTTTTTTGGTTGAATTGTATGAGCGGGTTGTATATTTTGGAAATTAAGCTCTTGTCAGTCGCATCTTTTGCGAATATTTTCTCCCAGTCCATAAGTTGTGTTTTCATTTTGTTTATGATTTCCTTATTGTACAGAGCTTATAAGTTTGAATAAGTTTGAATCAGTCCCATTTGCTTACTTTTGCTTTTGTCTTATAATTATTTTCATTGGGTGCTGTGGCTTGCTGGTTGCTTGACCTGATTTAAAGTTGTTTGCTAAGGGCAGATAGTATTTAAAGGATGGTGACAGAGATGGAGCTCAGATCCAGGTCTGCAGGACTCCAGAGCCCATGCACCAATATTAATGACAGTCTCTTTTGAGAGCAGAAGCACTTGGTTTATTTCTAAGAAGCTGGACTATATCCATGCAGTCCTTACATGGAATTGGAAATGGGCGATGGAGGAGCTGTTTTCCTCTGACTATATCCTGTCACTTAGATAGAAATAAATAAAGTCAGTGAGGTGGAAAGTTGTGTGATAAATGGATACTGTGAATGAAAAAAAAATGCTATTGATGAATGGTGGTATCTCACACAATTGGTAGGCAGGGAAAACCTCTCCAGAAATGTAGTTTTCTCCTACATATCACCAAGGGAGAGTCAGGAAGCCAGTGAGATTACAAGTGGGGAGCAGGGAGTGGGAAATAGGTGGAAGTGATTTGAAATGAAGACAATATCTGGCAATTCTTGTTTTCAGCTAGCTGTCTGAAAATAAAAGCATGAGGTGTCACTGAAATGTCTATAATAAGAGTTTATAAATTTTATCTGTAAAAGTCCAGGTATTAATAGTAAATACTTTAGCCCTTTCAGGCTATAAGGTATCTGTCCTAGCTACTAGACTGTATACAGCAGAGCCATCCATAGACAGTGTGTAAATGAACGGATATGGCTATGTGCCAATAAATCCTTATTTGCAAAACCAGGTGGTATGCTGGATTAGACCCAAGAGCAATAGTTTGTCAACCCCTGATCTTGAGTACAATAAAAGGGGCATAGGGGTGTGTGTGTGTGTGTGTGTGTGTGTGTGTGTGTGTGTGTGTGTGTGTGTGTGTGTTGGAATGGCAGAATGAGTCATGGCAATTTGTCAATATGAAAAGATTTAGAAATTTGAAAGAAGTATAGGAACTATGCAAAATAATCTAAAAGGCTCAAAAACACCTGTCTACCTTTCAGGATGTCTGAGATTGAGGGAGGATGTTAAAAATAAATGTGTATCTGACCATAAAGAGGAAAACAATGCAAGCTATTTTAAAAAATGGTTTATTTACTTATCTATTTATTTTTGGCTGCACTGGGTCTTCATTGTTGTATGCAGACTTTCTGTAGTTATGGTGCGCCAGCTTCTCTTTGTGGTGGTTTTTCTTGTTGTAGAGCACAGACTCTAGCTATGCTGGCTTTAGCAGTTGTAGTGTGTGGGCTTAGCTGCCCCATGGCATGTTTGATCTTAGTTCCTGGGTCAGGGGTTGAACCTGCATTGGCAGGTGGATTCTTAACCACTGAACCACCAGGAAGTCCCAATGCAAGCTATTTTAGAGAATGAAATATGAAGTGGAGGCAAGGTTTTGTAAAAAATAGACAAGAGAAAGAGAGGAGGGTAAAGAGGATGACCTGGAAATGACAGTGAGAAAGAAAGAAAGGAAGTCTGAGCAATTAGGAAGGAGGAGGAAGTCAAGCTTTGCTGGGGTGCTCAAAATAGGAGAGGTACAAGGGTAGCAAACAAGCTAGAGCTGCAGAATAGAGAGGGGCTGGTGGAAAAGACCTCTTGGCAATTGTGAACAGAACTCAGCAGTGCTAAGTGAACAGGGAGAAGGATAGACTCACTCTTTTTTAAAATTTTCTTCTGCCTACTTGAACCAGTTTAAAAAGAACCACCCTCCTACTCTTAAGACATGTCAACAGATTGAAAATAAGGAGCTTTGGGAGTGGACACAATGGCTCATCCAATAAATGTCTTTAGGAATTTTCAGGGAAAGTGTCCTTGGGTAAGTGTTTATTACCTCTTGGAAGATGTGTGCTCACCATTCAGGAAACTTGACTTTGGGGTCAGCTGCAGCCAATTACGCAGGAGGCTTGCTGGCAGAGTAAGTGGTTTTCCACTCACTCCTTCTTTCATTGATTCTCTCATCCATCCCTACGTCCAACAGATATTTACTGAGAGTCCACCATGAGCCTCTTCCGGATCACCAGCAGTCAGGAATCTGTCAGGTACTTTAAGGGACTGTGTGGAAGAGGGGATGACAACTTCAAAAATGAGTGCTCTGAAGAAGGGAGCAGGTCAGAGGAGGGGAGGGCAGGAAATGGATATTAGCAAAAAGAGTTTTCCATCACTAGACAAATTTATCCAACTAGACTGTGGAATCTCAGAGCTAGAAGCAGTTTCAAAGATCATTTTGTCTCTTTCACATTAGAAACAGGAAAATTGAGAACTCAAGAGGGGAATAAGGATGAAAAATAAAATTTATTGAGTGCTTATTGTATGCCAGACACCATTTTTTTAAACAGTGGTAAAAGATGACATAAAATTTATCATTTTTAAACATTTTAAGTGCATTTCAGTTATAGTAAGTACATTTACAAGGTTGTATAGTTATCTCCACTCTCTAGTTCCAGAACTTTTCCATCACCCCAAAAGGAAACTCTCCACCCATTTAAACAGTCACTCCCCATTCCCTGCTTCCTCTAGCCCTTGGAGATCACTAATCCGCTTTCTGTCACTGTAGATTTACCTGTAATGGACATTTTGTATAAATGGAATCATACAATATAAGGCCCTTTTGTGCCTGGCTTCTTTCACTTAGCATAATGTTTTCAGGGTTCATCCATGTTGTAGCACCCATCAGTACTTCATTCCTTTTTTATTTTATCTTTTTCCAATGCTGATGTCCAGAGTGGTCTTTTTCCACCTTCTCCCTCTTGCCTCTACTCTGTAATACTTAAAAATCTAGTAGCTGCATATTTTTAAAAGTAACACTCAATGTGTGAACTTTACAAACGGACCACCCCACTTTATTCCTTTCTGTGGCAGAATAATGTTCCATTTTCAGTTCAGTTCAGTAGCTCAGTTGTGTTCAACTCTTTACAACCTCATGGACTGCAGCACGCCAGGCCTCCCTGTCCATCATAAACTCCCAGAGTTTACTCAGACTCATGTCCATAGAGTCAGTGATGTCATCCAACCATCTCATCCTCTGTCATCCCCTTCTCCTCCCACCTTCAGTCTTTCCCAGCATCAGGGTCTTTTCAAATGAGTCAGTTCTTCCCATCAGGTGGTCGAAGTATTGGAGTTTCAGCTTCAACATCAGTCCTTCCAATGAATATTCAGGACTGATTTCCTTTAGGATGGACAAGTCGGATCTCCTTGCTGTCTGAGGGACTCTCAAGAGTCTTCTCCAACATCACAGTTCAAAAGCATCAATTCTTTGGCGCTCAGCTTTCTTTATAGTCCAACTCTCACATCCTTACATGACTACTGGAAAAACGATATCTTTGACTAGATGGACCTTTGTTGGCAAATCCATTTATCATGTGTTTTTTTTCCCTCTACCTGTTGATGAACATTTGGGATGTTACTTCTTTTTTGGCTGTTGTGAATGATGCTGTGCCAGGCACTTTTAAAAGCATTTTACATTTCTTAATTCTGTTCACAAAAACCCTGGAGCGTGTTACACAGATTTTATAAATGAGAAAAGAGAGATTAGGTCACATGTTCAAGTCACACACTTAGAAGGGGGTTGATAGGGTGCAGCCAATACCCAAATTTCCTATTTCCCTAGGTAGTGCTCTTTCCACTCTGCCCACTAGCTCAGCTCTATGAGGGCATGGCCTGCCACTTGCTCCTGGCTGCTCTTCCTTAATTCCTCCACAGCCACATGTGCTCAGTGTATTTTCTATAAACCAAGTGAACTGAACCTCTCTAATGAGTAACATATAGGAAGCAAAGGAAGGACGGGGCTTCCCTGGTGGCTCAGTGATAAAAAATCCACCTGCCAGTGTAGGAAATGCGGGTTTGATCCCTGGGTTGGCAGTGTCCCCTGGAGGAGGAAATGGTAACCCACTCCAGTATTCTTTTCTTTTTTCACTCCAGTATTGTTGCCAGAAGACTCTCATGGACTGAGAAGCCTGGTGGGCTACAGTCCATGGGGTCACAAAAGAGCAACTTAGCAACTAAACAACAACAACAACAAAGGAATGACTAAAGATTATTTATAGGAAGTTACTTTTTATTTGAACATTAAATGTATAGAACATCTGATTCAATAACAGGATACTATAAATTATTTATGGCCTATTCATAGGACGGAATACTATGGAGCCATTAAGAACAATGCTTTGGAAACACAGTGGGTGAGAAAGTGTTCCTGGGTTAGTTAGGCCCACCGCCCTCTGAAGGAAGCCACCATCAACAACTCAAGTAGGAAAACATGTTTACAGAGGTTCAGTAATCTGCATGAGCGAAGACAGCTTGCAAAGCCAGAATTCTGTCCAAATCCCCGAACCCACACAGTCAGCCACAAGAAAAAATATCAAACAGAAATTTAACAAAATCTTAGCAGTGAGATAGCTTGTGTTTTCTTCTATTTCTTCAGAACATTTTTCACATTTTTTTTTTATCTTTTGGCTACGCCGCACGGATCTTAGCTCCCTAACCAGGGATCAAGCCCACACTCCCTGTGGTAGAAACAGAGTCTTAACCAGTGGACAGCCAGAGAAGTCCCAAGAACATTGCATTTTCTCTTACAAAGAAAAGAATCCTGCTTAAATGAACTTCAAAACGTAGTTGATGAAAAAAAAGATTAAACCTCTCATGGAGGAAAATATGGCCCACAAGGAAAGCAAGGAACAGTGCTGGCAAGAAACCCTCCTTGGAGGTCTGGTTTTGTGGTTGCTCTATCATCTCAACATTTGGGAACTATTAATGGGTGCTGACCACTCCTTTTCCTTAAATAAGCATTTTTATTTCCTAGTTCTTCGCAAAGCTCTTCTGATGATTTGAGAGAGTAGCTAACAAACCACACCAAATCAGATGCAGTGGTAGCCTGGCAGAAATTGGACATATTCAGTTACTTAAGTTATATGCCTCAGTTCTCTAACTTATCTAAAATTTTACTTTGCTTTCACTTCTTTTTTTTCAGAATTTTTTTGGTAATGATGAAAACTTTGAAGATCTACTGTCTCAGTAATTTTCAAGCATACAGTATAGCATTATTAGCTGTAGTTACCATGCTATATATTACATCCCATGACTTACTTATTTGATAACTAGAAGTTTGTGCCTTTTGACCCCCTTCACCCAGTTTGCCCTCCCCTGCCTGTGGCAAAAACCACATGTATCTATGAGGTTTTTTGTTTTTGTTTGTTTGGGGTTTTAGGGGGGGTCCACATATAAGTGAGACTCTCATTTCTGGTTGTTGCCAGTGATCACTGGCTTGGGGCCTGCTTTTTATCTTCTCTGTGTCATCTCCACCAGGGATTTGAGAAATAATCCTTCTTCACATTATTAGTACAAGGACAATACTAGTTTGTTATTGTTTCTTTCTGTGGGTAGGAACCACATTACGAAAAACAAGTTATTGTCGCTAAGGACTTAGGTTGTTGATATTTAATTCCAGATTTCCCCTTTCAGGTCCCATCTCCTGATTCAATCAGCGGTGATGTGGCTCCACAATAGCTGTAATATTGTCATAATTTCCATAGAAACCGTCGGTAAAGCTGCAAACACAGGATCACACCCTCGCTGCAGGCTGAGGCAGGAAGGCCAGATGGGCTCTGAAGGGGAAAAGGCCCTCAGTGGGACATAAATCACCTGATGGAGGGGTGGGAGTGGGGAGGAGGTGGGGGCGGGGTGGGGAGGGGGTGGGGGCGGGGTGGGGAGGGGGTGGGGGTGGAGTGGGGAGGAGGTGGGGGCATGGAGGGGATCGGGTGGGGAGGGGGAGGAAACCACTTCAGGAGAAAACCTGCATTGGTGCAGTCTTTGCCACATGGTGAAATTCCCAAATGAAGTGGCCAGCCGTGCAGGCTCCTGTCCAAGGCCAGTGTCTGGGCCTGGTTATTTGTTTGGACCCAGATGCTAAGGAAGCTGGAGACAGATTTCTTCCTGTGTGGGCTGCTGACTTCCTTGGTCATCAGCCACAGACAAACAGACATCAGTTCCTGGGCAGCTCCTGTGTATATGAAGATAGGGATAGAAGTAACATGCCATCTCTGTGTGCCAGGCCGGACTGTTCACATGAGTATCTCTTTGGACCTTCACAGCATCTCTGAGGGGAAGATATTATTATTGTTTCCATTTTACAGGTGCGGTAATTGGGTTACTCTCAATCCCTCTCCTTCAGATCTCAGCTTCATCTTGAGTGTTTCCAGGACCTTTTTCTGGGCCCTGAAAGCCAGATGAGGTGTACCTGTGTACTCACCAGTACCTCTATTGGATACTTGTATTACAAATTCTTATTTACCTCTTTCCACTAGCCTGGAACCCACTGAGGGCAGTGCCTTTGCACAGCAGTTAACTCATAGTTACATATTTTTGGATAAGTGAATAAGAACTGGTAACTTAATCAAAATTTATCTCTTTCACAGTTGTATTCTTGGCATTTAACATAATCCCTGGTATAGAATAAGTGAAAGTCACTCAATTGTCCCTGACTCTTTGTCCATGGAATTCTCCAGCCCAGAATACTGGAGTGGGTAGCCTTGTCCCTTCTCCAGGGGATCTTCCCAACCCCGGGATTGAACCCAGGTCTCCCACATTGCAGTCGGATTCTTTACCAGCTGAGCCACCAGGGAAGCCCGGTATGTAATAAACCCTCATTAAATACATAAGTGAAATAGTGAATGAATGAACATCAGCTCATTCATCACACAGTGTCTTAGGGAGTCATGTCAGGCTATTCCGACTGTAGGCACTGTGTTTCATGAGCTGGCAGGAGAGGTTATTTTCATGTTTGGCCAGGCAACTCGGAGTGCGCGACTTCTTGGTAGTGGATTGATTGTCGTTGCTTAGTCACTAAGTTATGTGCATCTCGCTGTGACCCCATGGACTGTAGCTTTCCAGGCTTCTCTGTCCATGGGGATTCTCACCAGGCAGGAATACCAGAAAATCCCCTTCTCCGGGGGATTTTCTTGACTCAGGGACTGAACCCAGGTCTCCTACACTGGAGGCAGATTTGGCCAAATCACTTTGCCTTTGTGGGCCTTAGTTTTTCTGTTTTTAAATAAAATTTTAGTTGCATTAAATCTGAGGTTTTCTCGGAGTGTGCCTCTCCTTAAAGTCACAAGCAATCTTATCATCACCCCAGTAAGAGTGGAGCTGCTTGGACAGAGGCTCCTCCAACTCCCCTTTCATGTGTCCCACCTCCACTCTTGATATCCTCTGAGAAAGCTCAGTGGACACTAGGTCTCTGGTAAACACAGCTGGGGACCCACAAGAATAGCTTGTGTTTAGAGCCCCTCTGCTTCTAAAGTTCAAGAATTCTAGAAATATCGGCTCTGAGCCCCACAGAAACTGTATGTAGCCAGTCCTGGGCTGACGGTATGTGCCACCTCTCCTTACCAATAGGCTTTGTGCTGGTGAGGACTGGACGTGGGATTTGGGCGGTCTTGATCCTAATTTTTGGACCCATAACCACCATTTCCCCAAAGGGTATTATTATTGAGCAAGTTATTTCGTATCTCTGAGCCATTTTCCTCAACTATAGATTGGAACAAATATTCCATCAGGATTGGGTTTTATGAGATACAGAGTGATAACTACCACTTACTGTGTAATTACTAAGTAATACTTAGTATATATTGTTGGGAGCAGCTATCCGCTATGGACTTCTTTGAGTATCGCTGCATGTTCGTGCTGGCTCTGCCCCAAATGCAAGGCTCTGAATACTGTTGGATCATTCCTCATGGCTATGTTTTCAAGGAGCAAGCTTGAGAGATGAGGTAACGTTTCCCCCAGACAAAGAGTCATCTTACTTCAGCTTCCTATAAAGTAGTGAATCCCCCAAGCACAGAATCCCCCCATAACACAACAGGCATCCGCAATGGGCTCTTGATACCATCCCTGTGAGACTTGAGGTGTGAGCTATCCATGAAAACTGACACAGAACTGTCTGATGCTATTGTCATGAGTAATAACACCATTTGTCTTGGACCCAGGAATCTCCTGTCTTCTACCAGCATGCAGGAAATAGTAACAAGTTAGCATATTAGGCTGTAAGCAGGATAAAATCTCAGACTCTACACAGTGCTTGGCACACACAATTGTAAATATCACAATAGCCACAGGCAGTCGGTAGTTCGAGTAACCATATCTCACAGATAACAAAAGTTAGTTTCGGAACAAAGTTCAGAAACTTTCCAGAGATCATGCAGCTAT
Source organism: Antilocapra americana (assembly GCA_007570785.1). NCBI lineage: Eukaryota > Metazoa > Chordata > Mammalia > Artiodactyla > Antilocapridae > Antilocapra > Antilocapra americana. Next base: position 5,431,098 of record ML661893.1, read on the forward strand.
TATATGGCAGAACCAAGATGTTAAACTAATATCTATCCTACTCCAAAAGTCATACGTTTGATTATATTTTCTTCCTAAAGCATATGAAGTAATGGCTAGGAAATCCCTCCCAAACTCTAAAGCATTATGCACATATGTTATTGTTATTAATGAAAATATAATTATGATGTGAGCTCTAGGAAATTGACTCATGTCAACACATTTGTATTGATTGTCTGCTATGGCCCTAGCTCCCCACAGCAGACTGAGCTGCCTATTTAAACTTCTTTGGAGAACCTGGGCTACATAATCTTCATGCTGCGTACTGGATGTGTGACGTTGGACAGATAGTTGACATCTTTCTATCAGTCCAGACTCAGTTACAGAAATAGACACCATAATCGGTACTTCGGAAAGAAGGAATTTAATCTGGAAAACCGAGTATACACATATTGGAAGCCGTCAGAGCAAAAAGGAACATGGCAGTTACTTCAGAGATAACTAGAGGAAATAACAGCCATCCAAGGCGGAGGGAACAAAGAGATGGGGCTGCCAGAATTGGCGTGGGGTGGGGGCGGTGTGCTCAGAGGGGCTGCCCTGCGGGACTGGCTCTCAGAGTTCTGAGCAGAGAGTTCCACCTGGCTGCTCCCACTGCCCTTGAGAGGGTGTGGCAAAACACACTACTGTATATAAAATAGAGAAGGACCTACTGCCTAGCATAGGGAACTCTATTCAGTATCTAGTAATAACTTATAATGGAAAAGAATCTGAAAAAAAAATGTGTATAATGGAATCACTTTGATGTACACCTGAACTGTGAGTCAGCTGTACTTCAGTAAAACACCTAAACAAACATTGGGAGCCGGAGAATGGAGACAGGCTGGAGGCAGAAGATGACTGCAGCTCCAGGAGTTACGCTGCAGCGGCAGGGGAGCACGGAGGAAGCTCTGTTTCCTTTTTTTTTTTTTTGGCTTTCTCTTCTCCATTGTCTGCCTTCTACTTGCTGAAGAGGAACCCAGCTGGTTAAGGGTCCCAGGTGATGTAGCTTGTAGACTTGCGGCTGCATAGGATTAGAGAGCATGCGAGGTGGAAGGATGGATGTGGGGCTGAGAAGCAGTAGACATGTAACAGACACAATTGCTGTCCCCTCGTCCCCTGTCTGTAAAATGGGGATAATGTCTATCTCATTATATTCTTTTGGAAGATTAAATTAAATAATCCGTTGCTTGAGGCTGATTGCAAGTACCCAATAAATGTAAGCAATTATTATTCTTATGCTAAGCTTGCTTTCTGAATAATCTGCCACCTTTGTCTGTATTGGGGGAGGAGGGGGGAGCTTGGGTGTTAGGCTTGCTTCAGGAATTATCAGGCCAGCTGGGAAGCTGGTTTTGTTAAGCCCCATGTGGAGAACCGGCTTCAGAACTCAGCACTCACCCTCAAGAGTCAAGATGGGAACCCTCTCCCCAGAGATCTTTAATTATCTGGCTGTCGGGATGGTGTTGATAGATGAAATGCCTGTCTGAGATGGGCTCTGTGGTTGCTCTGATGTGGGATTCTCAGTTTACTTCATTTGTCATCCTGCTTCCTCTCTTTCCCAACATAAAAGCTCCTAGCCTTTCACTTCTCTCTCATGCAATTCTCTCTTCACAGAAGATAAAATGTCCTTGGCAGAGTCAGCCAGATTTGCATTAACTCCCAGCTCCTCAGTGCTTCCTTCTGGAGCACCCTCTCTGAGTATACAGCCAGCTTCAGTTAGCCTGATAATTCAGGATGTAGATGATCAAGTAGAAACAACAGAAGTTCACATCCCTACACCATATCTTATTAACTCTGACCTTAGGCAAATCACCTCTCTGAGCCTCGGTTTCTTCATCTGTAAAATGAGCATGGGAATTGTATATGTATCATAGAGTTTCTGGGAAAATCAAGGACCCTAATTCATGTAAAACCCTAAACCCAGCATGCCTCACATTTTGTAAACCCTTGATATACAGTAACTATTATGACTGCCTATCTGCACTATGTTTTCCTTTTATGAATTCCTGAAATAGAGTTGAAGGTATTAATTTATTTAATCCACAGATGTTTATTGGTCATCTGTGCAAATAATTGGTGAGCCCAAAATTAGCAAGAAGCAAACCGGACTTGGTGAAAACAGAAGAGAGTTCCAGCCTTTAAGGTGCTAATGGTCTGGGAAGTGGTGGGAAGGAGATTGGTCACGTTCACAAACACACTTGTGCTATGGTGGTTGTGATCAGTGTTACGGTAGGGGTTGGCACAAGGGGCCACAGGGGCTACCAGACAGACGGCAGACTGAAACGGGACCTGAGGGAGAAGGAAGCCTTCCCATGGCCCAAGTGTGCATTTGTGTTACCCTGGCAAAGTGTGCGTGTATGTTATGGTAATGGACACTTATGCTGGTGTGTGTCTGTGTGTTGAGAAGGGATGGGAGGTGGGGAGAACGAGCGTGTTTCCAAGCTGGTGATCTGTAAAAGAGAAAGCATGGCATGCCAAAGAATGTGGAAATCTACATGGAAATCCTGTAGATAGTGAGGACGTAAATTGGGCAGAAGTCAGTATCAGAGAGGTCGGCCAGGGCCAAGTTACGCAGAGCTTTACAGAGCGTGTGCAGGGCCACAAGCTTCTGGACCCATCTTGCATCCTCTTGGCTGCCTCCTTCTTTCCAAAGGTGCCATGTGTCTCAGGCCACACTTCATGTATCTTATGGCCTTTGTCTAACCAACGCTCAACTGTCTCCTAAGACAGCCCTGACTTTGTTGAGGAAAGTGGTGTGCCCAGCTTGAAAAACTCCATTTTCAAGCTTCCCATACAGAGGGAAATATGCGTAGCTAAATGCTGGTCTTCACTGACACTGATGTGTACAGCCTTGAGGTACAGTGACCATAAGACGCCAGAGTGTGCATTACTAAGATCTGTGACCCACTTCTGAAGAATCAGTAGTAACAAACACTTGAAGCTTTGAGAGATGTGTTATCTTATGCAGTGGCTAACTCAGGATAAATCCTTTATTGAAAACATTTTTGTAAGAGCAGTAATTAAAGAGAGAGTGCAGAATGGCAGGACACAAGAGACCTGAATTCTGATCCCAGCTCTAGAAAGTCTAATTGTAATTCTGAATGAGCGATTAGCTATCAAATCATACAGTTCCCTGGGAAAGTGGAAACAAAGTCTCTACTGTAGTACTATTGTGAAGATCAAATGAAATATGGTAATAGTAATGACGCTGGGTAATAGTCATTGAGTTTTTCATGTAGTCTAGGCAGTGTTTTATGCATTTTACATGTATCATTTCACTTAAAACACAAAACATTATAATAATCTATGAGTGCCACCATTTTATAGATACACGAAATGAAACAGAGACACTAAATCACTCTGACAAAGTCAGAGCTTCTAGCCGGTTACAATCTCTGCCATCTGACTCCAGAGTCCAAGATTACATTCTTAAAACTAATCTCATCATGTAGTAGAGATTTTGAAAAGCTGTATACGACATCCAAAGGGAAAGATTGTGGTCATTTTCACATGTGACTTGCGTGGGCCACTACGAATCGGAGCAAATAGAATATGCTAAAACATTCACCTTGTTAGCGATGCCAGGGTTCAGTCTTTCAAAATCTGAAATAGTTTCACGTTTCAAGTTCTTTTGTAGTCATCTTTCTTTCTCTCTGCTTGCCTTTAGCATCTTTGACTTGGAGTTTTGCAATTTTAATAAAGATTTTTCATCTCTGAACTCCACATATTTTTGAATCTGAGGATTCATATCTTTTAAACAATTCTGGAAATGTCTTAGCCATTACCTATGGAGAATAACCTCTCTTAGTTTCTATCTGAAATGCTTTTTAATTATGATGAAGCATCTCACTGATGTCTCAGTTTCTTAACCTCTCTGTTGTATTTTCCATTTCTTTTCGTTCTTCACCACAATTAGCTATTTGATCATATTTACATTCCAGCTCACAAACTTTCTCTACAGAAACCTTCTTAATCTGCTCGATAACTGTCTATTAAGTATTTCATTTCACTGGCTATTTATTTCCAAAAGTTATTTTCCCTTCCCCCTTTTTAAAATCTGCATTTTCTGTTTTGATAGTGTCTAATTCTGTTCCTATACTTAAATGTTATTTTTACTGGGGATTTCATCACTTTAAACATACTGATTTTATTGTATCTGACTATTTTATTATATGAAGTTTTCAGTTTTCTACTGTACTTGCTATATCTACTAAATCTTGCTCATGATACATAATTTTCTTACGTGTTTTGCAATTTCTAATTGTGAATTCATGTTAGGTAATATTTTTCTGAAAGAGTCTAATGAACCTGGATCCAGGGTATCTCTTTTTGAGTGGTTTTGCTTTTGCCAGGTACCCCAGTGCTTTCTTTGCCATGATCATTTTTAAAGTTAATATCCCACTTTAAGAATTCCTACTGGTTTAAAGTAAAATCTAAACCGGTGTGAATATCCTCTCACTGACAAATTCTGAGGAGACTCATCCACAACACCCCATCAAGAGCATGGGCCAAGGTGAAAGAGCTCCGTGTCATTATCTTTCATTAATAATAAGATTTTCCTATTTTGTTTTTTTCATGGAAGGACCAAAATGTATGTGTGTGGGGGGTGTCCATTCTATCTCTCTGTCTTTGGTGAGGACCAGATGGCCTCATTTTTTTGTCCTCCCACAGCTTTAAAACCCAGACTCTTGGTGATCAAGATGGGCAACTTCCCATAAGGCAGCCAAAGTGTCAGCTCTTCTCCTTACTTCTGTTTTCAGTTCCCATGTTTCTGCCCCTAACTATGTGTTTATATTTTGTGGTGGAAAGGTTAGACTATCTAATTTGCCATACTGCTGTCATCATCATTATAAATATCAATTGTTTTGTAGTCATAGAAATTATTCTCTGATTGGACCCTTGATAACAGAAAGTTTAGGTTAATTCTAATAAAATCAATTAGTTTCTTCCTTTGTTAGGTGATTGAAGGACTAATTAGCATTATGGAGTAATTTTCTGTGCTCAAAATTATAGATTAATTCATATCCTTTATTTAATTCTGCATCTTATAATGGGATTTATGACCATTTGTAGCTATATCAGTTTCAGTCTAGGTCCACCACTTACTTGCTATGTGAGTTTGGTCAAGTTACATATATTCATTGTACCTCTGTTTTGTCATTGTAAAGAGGGCTATGCTAATAGTATCAATCCCACCAGGTTGTTATGAGAATTATGCAATAGATATACAACATTTAGGAAAGGTCTTAGGCAGATAGCATTTAACAATTGTACTTCTTCTTATTATTACTGTCTGTAGATGCAGTATAGTCATCATACATTCATTTCTGAGGACGTGTACATTGGTGCTAGTTTGTGTCCATACTACTTTGTATACATGCTTTTAATCCAAATAAATTAACTTCAGATTTTTCTCACTATAATTTTCCTTGTCTAAAACCTTAAGGAGTGTTTTCAAGAGTTTGAGTCATCTTCCTCATTATGATAACGTGTTAAGACAGTTCTTGATGTGGGATTTCTTCTGTAGTTTCTAATTACTTAGATATTTCCACCCTTCCTAAGGAAGCTTTTACTTATGTTTAAATTGAGCTTATATTTATAAACTAACTCTGAGGCTCTGCTTTCATCTGTTTGTTCCAGGTGTTCTTTCTGTTCCCTTGAATCATTTTCCATTATGAGCAATTTGGTTTGTGATTTAGATCTTTGTGTCAGGTCTTTACATCAGTAATAGTGATGAACGATATACCCATGTTAGTGTTCTGGTCTTGGCATTGTACTTCTGTTACATAAGATATGACCATTGACAAAACCTGAGTCAAGTGTTCAAAGAACTCTCTGTACCATTTTTGCAACTTCCTGTGGACCTATAATCGTTTCAAAATAAAAAGTGAAAATAACCATGTTTCAAAAGGAAAGTCAAAGTGGGACTTCCCAGCAGTCTAGTTGTTAGGATTCCTCACTTCCAATGCAGAGGGTGTGTCTTCGATCCCAGGTCAGGGAATTTAGATTCCACCTGCTACACAGTTGATTATGATGTGTATAATTCTATGCAGTTTTATTCCATGCATATTCATATAAGCATCATGATGCAAAATATAGAATTGCTTCATCACTACAAAGGAACTCCCACATGCTATCACTTTATTGTCTACCTACCTCGTCCCTGTCCCTTGGCAACTACTGATCTGTTTTCCCTCTCTGTAGTTTTGTTTTGTTGAAGGTGTTATATAAGTGGGATTGTTACAGTATGTTACCTTGTGAAATTATTTTTGTTTATTAAGTGCAATTCCCTTAAGATCCATCCTAGTTTTTCACCTTTTATCTGTAATTTGACCCGCTTTATTGATGGAGTGGTATTGCATCATACAAATATGCCAGACTTTATTTTTCCACTCCCCTAGTGAAAGAGACTTGGGTTGTTTCCACTTTCTGGCAATTAGAAATAGGACTACTGTGAACATTCCTGTACAACTTTTCATGTAAAAGTAAGTTTTCTTTTTTTTTTTTGATAAATGCCCCAAAGTACAATTGCTGAGTAGAATAGTTGATGCATATTTAGTCTTTTTAAAAACATTGAAATGTAGCTGACATACATTTATGTTAATATATATTTAATCTGATAGGACACAGCCCAGTTATTTTCTGGAGTCACTGTACATTCCTCAACCAACAATGTATAAGAGAACTGCTGTTTTTGTTACAATGATATTTTCTCCTTTAAGAAATGTCTGAAAATCCAGATTTTAAAAAATAAAGGACCTGTCTGGCAATGAAAACATTCTCCATTTAGATTGTGGTGATGTTTGTATAGCTCTGAATATGCTAAAAATCCCACCAAATTGGGTACTTTAAATGGTGAACTTTATGGCATGTGAGTTATAGCTCAATAAAGATGGTTGAAAAATTAAAAGGATATTTCAAGAAGGGATCTAATTATATTACCAAAAAAACTCATTCCTTCACTAAGTCTCTGGTATTAAGAACTGACCATGTGGCAGGCATTACATGGAATGCTCAACAGTACACACATCAAGTCCTGACTTGTCTATTGACAGCTAGCATGTCATTTAACCATTCTCAACATCTGCATCCTTTTCTGTAGTAAAATCACCTTCCTTTGTGAGGACTAAATGAAATAATGCATATAAAGCCATTTAGAATGCTGTCTGCCTTGTATCATCATTCTCATATTAAATTCATGGAAAGACATTTTCATCTTAGCAGTTCATGACAGTCTAGTAACAGTATTATGAGAAAAAAGAGCCATGTGTATTAATAAAAGATGACATATTTTCCCATTGTGTGTACAAAAGGACAAAGGAAGCAGCTGGTGTTTGCTGATCACCTACTATGCACCAGGGACTGTATTTATGAGCCACTCTTCTACGCATTTAATATAAATATTGCTCCACTATGGGAGTAGTAGTATCTCCATGTAATGGAAGAGGACACAAACTAAAAAAGCTTAAGAAAACTTTCCAACTTCATAAAGTATTTGATGTACCCAAGGTAACAAACCAGGTCTGTGCCCCAAGTTCATATTTTTCTACTTTTCGTGGATGAAAGGAATTACTATAAATTAGACTTTTCTTCAAACACTGCTATTAACTTAGGGTATATAGTCCTTGTAGCTTTTCTTTGCTATTTATTCAGAAACTAAAACTCAGCATAAATTGTTGGTTGTTGGGGTCTCAGTTTTAACATTTTTAATTTGGACAAAATTTGTATATCCTTATGGGAGTTCAGAAAAAGTACCTAAGTTTTGTTCATTTTTGAATTTCCAACTGTTTGGAGCTTGAATCCAGAGTTAAAGTGCAAAAAGCAGAAGTGCTAGTGGGAAAGCCCATGGCCAAAAGTGCTCAGGAAGAAGTGAAGAGAGAGATCCCAGATACTGGAAAAAGACAAAGCACCCCCTGCCAAAATGAATTAGAAAACGAAACAAAAACAAAAACAGAATCCCAGGCCAAGAAGAAAAGAAAATTGCTTGCAATAATATGACAGCAAAGCCATTTCTCAAGTTTATTCACCCATGGATTAGTCTTGAGTTCTTTCTCTTTCTTCTGTAAATTCCTTTGTCTTCAGAAGCTGCCAAGTGTTGTAATGGAAGCAAAGACAGGCCTCTAATGTCAGCCAATTTATTGAGGAAAGACAACAAAGAGAAGCTGTTTCTTTGTAGTGAGTCTCAAAGATTATACCACCCATTCCTCAGGTTTATGGAGGAACTTGGCTGCAGTTTTCTGCTGAAAAGAAACAACAAGGGCTTGGAATTCCTCTTGGAAAACTTTGCTCTTCCTGATTTCTGGATCAGCACAGGGGCAAAAATCCCAGTGAGCACTTGCATCAATGTGAGACAGAAGATCTTTGGTTAGGAACCCAATAATTGATTTTCAGGGCTCTAAGTGCCTGGTTTTGTGTGTTGGCATGTTATAACTTATCTTATCTTCCATTATTTTATTTACTGTGAGCAGGAGAAATGAGGTTTGGTTCTCATATGATTCAAAAAACCAAACCAAACAGCCTTGGATTAGGTTAGGAAGTTCTCTGAACCATGAGAAATGACCTCAAAAGTGGCCGAAAAACCCAACAAGAATAAAAAGTGGCATGCTGCAATTTCCAGGATACTGGAGGATACTGGAGAGATCGGCTTCAGACGCATTTTATTTTGCATTGTTATTAATGGCTTGGAAGGCGGATGTAAACCTATTATGGCAATTATAGCTGCAGATGAGGGTAAATAGGATGGTGTTAGAGACACTAGTGAGGGAGAGACATAGTACAGAGCAACCTAGAGAGATTAGAAATATGGACAGGAAATGAACAAATGAGATCAGCCTGGAAAAGTAGAAACATGCATCTGGAGAAATATGTAATTTGAAAAACAGAGAAGTACTTAAAGGAAGGGTCATACTTGGAAAGCAACAATGGTAAATGAGCTTTGGAGCGGATATCAATTTGGGATATGTTTGTAACATAATGGAAACATAATACTAAGGCCTGGTGTTTAGATAGCCTTTTGGAGTGCATTTTAAAAAAAAAAAAAAAAAACAAGGGCGTTTCCATTATCTCATTTGATCATTGGCCCAAAGAAGCTGGAAACAAATAATTTATTATCCATTAAAGAGAAAAGGAGAGGTTAAGTGAGTTGCTTAAAGTCAAGCAATTAGTTCATAAAATAGACTTGGCTAAAAGGTGGATATCTTGACTCGTTGTTGTTGTATTTTTTTCTCTTTTCATGACAACACCTTGTTATTATATCCTAGAGCTCAGAATAGTAATTGTTTCTGGGTTAGCATTTACCCATCTCTTTCTGATATTGTACATGATTTAATTTCATCTGAGACTGAGCTTCATGTTACCAAAGCTTTAGACAAGGTATGAACCCCACCCACGCCCACACCCCTACCTGTCTTTCCAGGATGAAGTGCTGCAGTGTGGGATGGATGATGGATCTCTGGCTTAGGAGTCAGAACCCTACACTAACAGTGTAGGTTTCTAGGTGGGCAAGCCGTGTGCCTTCTCTACTTGTGTGTGTTTTACCGGTAGGACGGAGGGGGTTGATTGCTATTGTAGTCTCAGGGAACTGATCTCTTTGAAGATCTTAAAATACTGACAAAAGAATGAAACTAGTGAAAGCAGACAAAAACAGAGAAGCCTGAGAGGTGGCGGGGAGAGGGGGAGAGATCTTGACACAAATGTTTGCGATGTGTGGACTGTGGACAGGTATTAGCATATGGCAAGCAGGCAAATTTACATTCTCAAGGATCATCATTGCAAAACCTACCTCAGGCTCCTGTCTCTGCTCTTGTTCTTCCCTTCAAGTTGACTGTCATTTTCTTTTCTTTGGTGATGCAGTGTGAGTTTTGGTGCACGGCAGGTAGCAATCACTTACCTTTCTGGGTTCTGCCAAGGTCGTGACGGCCTCTCACACATGGGCGGGCTCCTTGCAGCCGAGGAGCGGATTCCTTCATCCCGTCCCCTTAGTTGATTAGACTGCAGGGTAATATGTGGTTCAAACAGAGCAAGCTCCTTCCAGTTGGGACTTAGAACCAAGAGAAACTCATTGGATCCTCTCAGCGTGATTAGAACAAAGAAGTATGGAGTGACTGAATGTTTAGAGAAGTGTGGCTGATGTTAACAGTGAATGTCTGGGAGGCCACAGAAGGGAAAGGAGGTGCTTGCTGACACATTCTGATTCTAGTCTGGCTGCTTACACTGAATCTTTTTAATACCATCTCTCCCCAACCCTCCTCACCACCACTTAAAAAAATTGTTTTATTGAGATTTCCTGTAACTTTTCAACAAGATGTTTTCACTAAGAGTCAACCAAATTGACATTTGTTGTATGTATGTGTGCATGGACACATGTATGTATATATTTCCGTTGGTATGTATCCATCCAAGGTGATCATTGAACAAGTGTCTCCTGAGTGCCTTTATGTGCTAGGCACTGTGCTGACAGCAGGACACAGTAATAAATAAACAGAGCCTGACCCTCAAGGATCATGAGGAAGATGGTGAACAAAACAGATAATCGTAACACGCCCATAAGCACGGAGCTGCAAGCTGGCAAAGGCTCAGGGAAGCACCAGAGTTCACTGGATAGGGGTCAGGGGAACCTTGCTGGAGAAGATAGGGCCCGAGTTGATCTTAAAGGATTATTTGAAGATTCCCAGTTTAAGAAGGGGATGATTGCTTCAGGCAGAAAGTATGACATGGGCCAGCACTTGTAGGCAGGAAACAGCATGATCTGAGAGGAACTCGTGGTTCTTAGAGTGATGGGAATATAAAGTACAATCAGGACTGAAAAATGATGAAGCCCAGAGATGAGCAGAGAGGCCAAGGATGGGAAGTTTTGTCCATCGTGTTTGGAATCTTAGACTTTAACCTGAGAGGACTGGGGAATGATTGGAGGCTTCCATACACGTAAGTGAAAAGAGGACATTTAGGTGAGACCAGAATGATAAGAAGGGCCCAAACTGGTTGAGGCTGATCAAGCAGAGGGAGCAGACAGTGCAGAAGCACCAAGGACTAAGACTCAGGTTTCTGGTTAAAGACTAGGTGAAGTGAGGTATCACTAGCTAGGTTACAAAGCATTGGAGAAAGTGCAGAAGGTTCTGGAACCTACTTGAGACATGAGTGTTTCAGTTTCCCTGGGAATCAGATCATAAGACAAGATTAGCATGCAGAAAGGTTTCTATGGGATGCCTTTGAGATCAACAATAGTGGATGGGAAAAGTGAGGAAGGGAAGGAAGCAGAATTGAGTAGAGGGAAAATGCAGCATCAACAGAAACCAGAACTGACTCTGCCAAGAGGTCTAGAAAGAGGATGAACCTTCAGCTCTGAGTCAAGTTGGGCTCAGAGGGCCAGGCCTCAACTTCTCATCTGTGTCCTTGGATGTGGGCCACCCCCAAGGCTGTGTCGTCTTGGGCGTGGACCGCCTTAGGTGAAGCAACGTGCAAAGGTGGCTGACGAGTAAGAACCTCTGCTGGGGGCACCTGTGTAGCTGGGATCATAAGCCCTTTCCTGCTGAAGAGGGATCTGGATGGTGGACCGCAGGGCCCACTGCAGGGAAATGGAGGTTCTGGTGGTTTCTCAGGTAGAGACACCCCTTTTGCTTTTGGATGTTAGAGCTTGAAGCCAAGAGAGGAGGTATGGCTGGAGAGAAGACTAGGAGGCAGTGTCCTATCAGTGATCACAATGCTTGACCTTTGGGGGGTCATGTGCACCCTTTTGAGAATCTGAAGAAAACCAGAGACTCACCCTCTCCTGGAAAAAATGTGTCAAAATATATACCCACAGAATTTTGGGGCTTTCTTTGAGTCTGTTTCTGTCTTGTATATAAGTTTCATTTGTGTCATTTCTTTTTATATTCCACATGTAAGGGATGTCATGTGATATTTCCCCTACTCTGTCTGACTTACTTTACTCAGTATGACCCTCTCTAGGTTGTTTGGCTTTCCTTGGACTGGGTTCACTCAATAACACTCTCTACCCTGAGCAACATCATGCAGTATTTTAATTAATCAGATTAATCAATCCAGTTTCTTAGAACATTCAGAGAATATCAGATACTGTCCCTTTATTTCACATAAAATGAAAATGTTAATTGCTCAGTCATGTTCAGCTCTTAGTGACCCCATGGACTGTTGCTTGCCAGGCTCCTCTGTCCATGGAATTCTCCAAGCAAGAATATTGGAGTGGATAGCCATTCCCTTCTCCAAGGAATCTTCACAACCCAGGGACTGAACCCAGGTCTCCTGCATTGCAGGCAAGCTCTTAACCATCTGAGCCACCAGGAAAGCCCATTTCACATAATCCTCATGCCATATAAGTTAACCATATTGCCCCATTTTACAGAGGCAGAAACTGATTTTAAATAAACTTATCTGGAGGCACCATTGTTAGCAAGCACCACAGAGCTTAGAATTGCAGTCTGTGTCACTAGCATTGTTGGATTCCATTTCTGAGCTCCATAGTTGGCTCTTGTATCCCCACTGGCCGTTATTGGGATAGCAGTGGATTCTTGCTGTAGTGAGGAGGAAACCCAGCATCCCTGGGGACCAGTCATCAGGTTTATGGACAGACACTACCTTTCAGCATCTGTAAGGGTTCAGAGACCTGCATTCCTGGGAAGGAGAATCTACGGCTGGCATCAAGCAGATGGCTCCAGAGTGCAGGGGAGGGTGGCACTGGCTAAGACTGCCAGGGTTATGTTAGCTTGAAGGTGGCCCAAGGTCATAGAAGTTTGGCAAGGGAGGGGGACCAACCATTCCCTCACTCTGTCCCTAGTGGTGGGCCATTGCTGCCTCAGATGTTTTTCTCTTGTATGGGCGTTGTGATGGAAAGTAGCCTACCTATGTTCTCAATTTCACTGGCTAGTTACTTTCTATGTTACTTGGAAAAAACTGCCATAGAAGTGTCATTAGTTCTGCCCTTACTTCTAAGAGCATTTACCATCTTTTTATAGTAATTAATGAAAAGTCATTTAGCAAGACCACAGCAAATCAGTCATCACAAAGTGAATGAGTCAAACTGACCTTCTGTGGCAAACATATTGGGTTGGCCAAAAAGTTCATTCAGGTTTTTGTGTTACATCAAGTGGGAAAACCTGAACGAACCTTTATATCTGCATAGGATCTTTTATAGCAAACTTTGTGATAAAGTAGTTTCCTATGAGAACCTTTCATAGTCCCAAGGTTTTAAGTGAGGAGACCTTGCCTTAAAACATTAGAAAAGCTTGAGGATTTAGAGAGAAACTCAACTTGATGCTGATAAAATAGACACTATACATTCATTTTAAATTTTATTCTAAATGTATAAAATATTCAGTAATCTTTTTCCTTAAAGCTACCCCTATGAGTGATTTGAAGAACTCCTGCTTAGAAAAAGAAAATGGCCCTAATTTTAACTTTAATTTTAATCAAAGCCAAGTCAAGGATATGTGGGTGTTTATGTACTTGTTTTCCACAGTGTCATTAGCTTAAAACCCTCATTACCACAGATCCATTGTCCCACTGTCCAGCATCTCATTATACATTACTTTCCCTCTTGCTATAGAGAATCCCCATCAAATGTATAAAGTAGGCAAGTGTCAATAACAAAATGTCTTTATCCATCTTGTCAGCAATTCTTTAGGGTTTTTGGAGGTCACTGGAAATTATTTGTGGCTACGAAATCATGAAAACAGGACTTGGTTACATTTAAAAATATGTATTAATTAATTATGCATACCTTGGAAGATGCTCAGTATACAGTACTATAAGTCCAGACAGTCCTTATTTGTTTTGGTTCTGATTACAGCAAAGAAGCAAGAATTAAATTTGACTGGGGCCTAGGGTGATCAGGGGTTCTCCATTTTTATCCACTCACCAATATAGAGACTCCAAAACCTGTTCTTTTAATCATTCTGTGCCACCATGATGATATGCACCAGCAACAGCTTTTAAATGAATCAACTCATCTTTTTGTTTCGTCGGACCTGTTCTTTCATGTTTGTGTCAACTTATCTGCTCAGCTCTTCTACTGACCCATTTTACAGATGAGGCAAACTTAGAAGATATTCAGACTCATTCCAAAGTCAACTAATTGGAAATGAATTGGGAAAATCTAAGTTTTTCCTCTATTTCACTCTCTGGCTCTCGCCTCTTATGTTTACTGTCTCCAATAAAAAATGAGTGCCTGGACCTTAAAAAGTGTCGAGGCACTCTGCCTGGGGCCAGGTCAGCATTTGTCTGGAGTCAGAAATCCAGGATCTCACTTGGGATCAGTGCAAACAGGTGACCAGTCCAAGAAAGAGTGCTCATTCGTTGACATACCAGTGAGATGCTAGAGGAGCCTGTTCTCCACTCCACTGTTCCTTGGGGGATTTGCTCAGAGAAACCTGTGACTGCACCCTTGGGCATATGTCTCTGCCATCCCTATTTCTCTGAAAAGATAGGGAGCCAGAGGTTGTTGAGGCCCTAGAGCATTTGCTACAGCCAAGTACAGGAAACCAGAGGGGGAAAAAAAACACGAAAGACACGCAGCCAAAGTCCCTTCCTGGAGACGGGTGGGAAACCTGGAAAGTACGAGCTGGGGTTGCAGCCTTGCACTTGGGGGTTGGCTTGCTGTTTTGAGCCTCCGTCCAAGAGTGAGTCTCACATCCCTCATCTGGGGGTGAGCTCTTGTGCTGACCTGGAGAGATCTAAATTCAATCACATATGTTTCCATTCAGCACAGAGGTGAAACATGATTGCATGTAACCAGAGATCCGGCAGCATCAGCCCAGGCTCTCAAACTGGCTTTTAACAGAGGATCAGGGAGTTTGAGGACTCAGTCTTGTGGCTTAGGGCCCCCATGGTGGTAGAGTGAGGGTGGATGGGGAGGAGGTGGTTCCCTGGAGATAACTCATTGCTCTCTCAGTCCTGAACAGGCATCATACTCTGCTTTGGGAAAGAACAGCCCTCACTTTGAGACCAGAGTCCCTATTCCTTAATGCCTGAATAACTCAGTCTCCAAAGGTACTGATATCAGAAACTCAAGTGACTCTGAGCCAGGCAGGTGGCATAAAAATATGGAAGCCAACCCTACGTGAAGGATGAGGAAGCAGCAGTCATCATAGCTGATTGGGGAAATATAAATTCCTTACGTATGAATGGGTTCCATTCCAAGAGCACGTTCGTAAGTTCAGTTTGTTCGTAAGTACAACAAAGTTAGCCTAGGTACCCAACTAACACAGTTGTCTGTATACTGTAGTATAATAGGTTTATAACACTTCTCACACAAATATTGCATAAAAAATGAACACAAAAAATAAAACATTTTAAATCTTATACTATAGTACCTTGATAATAAAAGGCAGGGAAACTTGGTGCGCTGCAGTCCATGGAGTCACTGAGAGTCAGATATGACTTAACACCTGAACAACAACAATAGTACCTTGACAAGTATAGTGGTACAGTACAATAGCTGATACTTCCTAGCAGTACCAGCTACATCACTGCAGCTTTCATGCTTGCTTCCAAATAGCCTGGTCTTGAAATAAAGATACTACTCTACTCTATTATTTAGTTGCTGAGTCCTGTCTGACTCTTTTGCAACCCCATGGAGTGTAGCCCACCAGGCTCCTCTGTCAATGGGGATTTCCCAGGAGAGAATATTGGAGAGGGTTGCCATTTCCTCCTCTGGGGGATCTTCCTGACCCAGAGATTGAACCTATGGTTCCTGCACGGGCAGGTGGCTTCCTTACCACTGAGCCACCAGGGAAGCCCACTTTCTACAGTACTGTACAGTAAAGCATACAAAAGCAGAAGCACTTACAGAGAATGCACGCACGTGAGAAGGCACGCCAGAGACCTGAACCAGCATGTGCTTGGGCGTGCAAACACACGTTTGCAACATTGAAAGTTCTTAGGTAGGGGATTTATTGAGCATGTTTGTTCCAAAGAGCAGCCTGTCTTCAGCTCTAGTTGGTAGGCACCAGTGTGTGTCAATGAGCCCAGAATTACCAAATGTCCCAATTTTGTAAAAAAAAATCTAGATTTGAATATGAAATCTATACATTTAAAAATATTGGCTAAATGAAAAAAGCCACTTCACATGTTCACTGGTTGTCCTGGGAAGCAGATTCTAAGAAGAATAAAATGCAGAAAGTGTATTAGGGAGTGTACTTAGGCTCAACGTCTGTGGAAGGGAAGGGAAAGAAAGGACTGGGCAGAGGGGC
Organism: Antilocapra americana; assembly: GCA_007570785.1. Taxonomy (NCBI): domain Eukaryota; kingdom Metazoa; phylum Chordata; class Mammalia; order Artiodactyla; family Antilocapridae; genus Antilocapra; species Antilocapra americana. Next base: position 5,447,315 of record ML661893.1, read on the forward strand.
AAGCTGTGATGTGGTCTTGACAAAGACTTCAGTGGACCTGATAGGCCTGAAACTGGAATAACCCCTTAGAGTTGTTGCCCTTTTGTATCTGGGAGGCCAGGCCTTTATATGCTCACTTTAGCAGTCACTGGATCAGGCTGCTCTTGTTGGGGTGGGTACCGTAGACAAGGACAGTTTCCAGGAAAGGGTTGAGAGCACCCGGAATGGGGAGCATGGGCTGAGTCCTTCTGCCCTGAATTGGGGGTTGGGTTGAGATCCATATGTCTATGCAGATTCTTCCTTGCCCTGCTCAGATTCACCTCTTAGTGTAATTTCTGGAAGCAGAAACTCTAGGATGTTAGTGTGCCTCTTTTCTTGGGGGTCTCAAGACCTCTTTTCCCACAGCTGCTCTTAGGGCCCCATTAATGCTCATTAATGTCCTCTCCTAACCATTCTAGATTCTCCTTGAGCATGTACATGCTAAGTCTCTTCAGTCATGTCCGAATCTTTGTGACCCCATGGACTATAGCCCGTCAGGCTCCTCTGTCCTTGGGATTCTCCAGGCAAAAATACTGGAGTGGGTTGCCATTTCCTACTCCAGGGGATCTTACCAACCCAGGAGTTGAACCCTGGTCTCCTGCACTGTAGGCACATTCTTTACCATCTGAGTTACCAAGGAAGCCCCTGGAAGTGAAAGTAAAAGGGGCCACTCCTGCTTCTTCCCCCAGGTTCTTGGATCCGCATGTTCTTCCTTTTGAGACACAGCAGTGTATAAAGGGCATCGGTTGACAATGCACAGGACATCCTGGAGGACAGTGCCTTGTCCTTGCAAGGGGCCATTTCTGAATTGGTGTCTTAGTCGTGCCTTCAGTAGGCCATCCCTCCTTACTCAGGTTGGCAGCTTCAGGGTGATACGGTATTTGCTGCAACTAGTGGATCCCACAGTCATGTGGCTTTTCTTGCATCTTATTTGTTGTCAAATAAGTCCCTTGGTCTGATGTGATTGCTATGTGAGTCCTTGCCAGTGTATCAAAATCTCCTTTGCGAATGACATGAGAGGGAGGGCCACTTGCTCAGATAGTTTACTTGTTCCCTTCAGCCCTTCTCACGGTCAATTGCTATTTGGCCAACTTGCTCTAATGACTTGGCGTGTCTGATAGAACCCAGCTCATGGTGGATATTTCTGACTGCACGACCACTTCATGACCCAGGTCAAGTCTGTCTCTACCAAGGTCCAGTAACATTCAAGGATTTATTTTTCAAATAGTGCATAATTCTCTTATCCCAGATCCCTAAGAGTGTCAACTGTGAACTCTTGGAATGTTGGAATTGCATAACCTTCACGTGATGACTTTTCCCAGCACAAACACCCCCAGTGCAGTACAATGTATTGGGACCTATGGCTAAAGGGGCAGGGCCATTTGTATTGCATCCTGGACCTTCTGTAGAGCCCTTTCCTGCCCTAGGTGCCACTCAGAACTGACAGCCTTTTCAAGTTGTCTTTAAAAAAAAAAAAAAATAATAATTTACCTGTACTTTCTTGAGGCCTCAAAATACATCATCTCGATCTGTAGATAAAAACATAATCCCAATAAAAATCCCAGTGAATTATCTTGTGGATATTGACAAACTAACAGATTTAACATTCATATGGAGAAGCAAAAGACTGAGAATAGCTAACACAATATTGCAGGAAAGCAACAAAGTCAGGGGACTGACACTACCGAATTTTAAGACTTAAACTGTTAATATAAAGTGACGACAATCAAGATAGAGTGGTATTGGTGATATTAGCAATATGGTGGAGTGGAAGGTTCCCAGCCCACATTTCCCAGGATCTAGGAAGGAGGATGTAAGAACTCAGTAAAAAAAAAAAAAAAAAAAAAACCTAAAGAGGCCACCCAGGCTTTGTTTGGAAAAAGCCAGAGGCCTGCAGAATCATCCTCTACTCAGGAAATCAACCAGAATGTCCATCCAGGAAGAAGTAGGTTTGGTGGCTCATTGGTAAAGAATCTGCCTGCAACTCAGGAGAAGCAAGTTTGATCCCTGGGTCGGGAAGTTTCCCTGGAAAAGGATGTGGTAACCCACTCCAGTATTCTTGCCTGGAGAATCCCGTGGACAGGGGAGGCTGGCAGGCACAGTTCATGGGGTTGTAGCAGGTTTGCACACCACCACAGGTTTGCACGCCTTGCTCGTGCTGATAGAAGTCTGATTTGGAATAAGCCCCTGAGGATGCTTTTCTGTGGCTATCATATTTTTTTTTCTTTTTTTGGCTTATGTGTTTCAAGGATAGGATTGTTTTGTCAGGTTATTTCTGTGTATTTAATATGTAAACATCTAATAATAGCAGGTGAATCACCGCTTTGATTTTCATTCTGTGACACTGGAAGTACATGACTAAGGTTTCCTTTGTTTGAAATGTAGGTGAAATTAATGGACTCAGATGACTTAAAGGGCAGTTCTAAGATTAAATGTTTATTCACATTAGAATAGCCTGTATATTTCACAAAAGCCTTGTGTGTGGCTTTTGCCCCCTCACAGCTCTTCTCTGTTTTTCTTCATCCCTCAAATCAGGACCAGGGGGAATGTTTACCCGTAATTATATAGCAAAATATAAATGTATTTTTAAAAAGTAGAAAGTATTTTCAATAGTCAAAACTGTGTAAGTTACCAAGCATTTATTTACATATTTTGGAGATTAAAGGGAAAACAGAATATCCTTGACTTTCCCTCCGTTCAAATAATTTTCCCTCCCTGATTCTACTCTTCCAAACCTTATAACAGAGCTGGAGACCACAAAGATAAATAAGACATAGTCCCTGACACAAATGAGTTCAGCAAATAATAATCAGAGCATTCAAAGTAATGGTAGGAATGTTGTCATTGTGCTTAGTCGCTCAGTCCTGTGTGACTCTTTGTGACCCCATGGACTAGCCCACCAGGCTCCTCTGTTCATGGGATTCTCCAGGTAAGAGTACTGGAGTGGGTTGCTATGCCCTCCTCCAGGGGATCTTCCTGACCCAGAGATTGAACCCAGGTCTCCCACATTGCAGGTGGATTCTTTACCATCTGTGCCATCAGGGTAGCCGGCTGCCATCTAATTAATTTACATTGTGCTAAGAGCTTCACGTGAATAATCTTACTTAATCTTCATTACATCTTTTCTCCTTTGCCCACCACACCCCCCCATCCTTGTGCCCTGCTTTCCCTCACAGCCCCCTTAGATACCATGCTTTACCTCAATTCCCTGAGTTTCCTTCTCCCTTCTCAGCACTCATCTAGCAAAACCCTGGTGGCGTTCCGCAGGCTGCCCGCTGCATGTGTACAGCTGTATACGATAGAGGCATGCCTCCAGATCTCTCTAGAAATTTATGGCTACTGCCCAGGACAGGGGGAGATCCTTAGTCCTGCCAAGGAATCATCCGTATTTCTGTAGTCCCTTTATTCTCCTAAAAACTGAGTTTATCCCAGCTCCTCACCCCTCTTAACTTTCACAAACTTGTCTCCCAGACTGTCTTGGCTGATGGCAGAGAAAACAGACACAGTCAGAAGAGAACTGCTATACACTCCCTCCATGAAACGTACCTAGCTGCCGTCTCTCTGTCACTGCACTCTAGCCCTCTGATTGAGTAAGGGCGCGCCCTCCTTGTGAGCACCAGATGTCACCTGTGCCGTCCCATTTCTCTCCTGCATCGTGAAGTGACCCCTTCTTTCTGAATCAGCCCCACTGACATTAAACCATGCTGGGCCATTTCCTTCATGCTGGATTCCACTTTCTCTACTAGTTACTGCTCTGTATCCTTGTCCCTCTTTACAAAATATCCCTTGAAAGTGTTGCTTATATTCGGGGTTTTCCATTTATACTTTAATTTTTCTCTTGGAAATGCTCTAATCAGATTTTTTTTTTTAAAGAATAGTCCTCTTTTTTTTTTTTTTAATTTTGGGGCCTATATCAGGTCTTCATTGTGGCTCACAGGATCTTCACTGTGGCTAGCGGGCTCCCCAGTTGTGATGCTCGCTCAGTATTTGCAGACTTAGTTGTCCTGCAACATGTGGAATCTTAGTTCCCAGACCAGGGATCAAATAGCATCCTCTGCATTGGAAGGCAGCTTCTTAGCTACTGGACCACCAGGGAAATCCTTCCAACCAGATTTCATCCCCACAGCTTCGTTAAGACTGCTCTGACACCACACACACATACACACACACATGCACGCATACATGGTGGATGCACAGTAAATATTACCTGAGTAACCTACTGCTTGCTCACACACACACACACACACACACATAAAACACTGTAAGATGGGTATGAAGATACTCATTCTATAGATGCTGTGGACAAGGCCCTTGGTGATTTTACACACTGACGAATTCTCAGCTCCCCGTAGTGCTTGACCTTTGAACAGCACATGAACACTTCTTATTTGAAATAATTTTTATTTCTTGACTTTCACAGCACTGTACTCTCATGGTGTCCAGGCTGTCTCATTGACTTCTGTCCCTGCTGGTCCTTATGTTAGCCTCAGGATGCTCACTTATCTCAGAGCTCCATTTCTGCTCATGTCCTTGGCTGGCTCATCCAGAGTCGTTACTTTAAATAACACTCAGAGGTTAACCACTCCCAAATTTGTATCTCTGGCCTAACTCTTCCCTTCGATTTCTGGTTTCGAATATCTACCTGCCTGCTCCACATCTCACTTGGCTGTTGAATAGGAATGTCCACAAACATATTCATGACTTTCCCTCCCAATCGCATTTCTCCTACAATTTCCCCTTCATCTTTTCAGTAGCTCAGGCCAATACATTTAGTATAATCTTTGATTCTTCTTTTTCTCATATCCCAATCAAATCCATCAGCAAATGTTATTGGCTTTACCTTGAACTATATCTAATACCTGACCATTTGTCACTGCTTCCATTGTTACCATTTGTTCTAAGAGACCAGATCATCATCTCCCCTGATCTTCTGTGACCCCTGATGTGGAAAATTCGAGCCCATCCTCAAGACAGTGGAATGACTTTCACTTCCCTATCCCTATCTTATTCCCAGTGTACTTGCTACCATTTTAAACACTATGCTTTTTTTAAAAACACTATATAATTTTTTATTCTTGATTTATCCCTTCCCTAGGATGGAAGCTTCATTAGGGCATTTTGTCCATTTTATTCAAATATTTGTATCCCTAGTGCCTGGAGACCCATAATAGGTACTCAGTAAATATTAGTTGAATGAATTAATAAATCATCACAAAAATACTATGTGGTAGGTCATAAGATACTCATTTAGAGATGAGGTAACCAAGACTCAGAAGGTTGAAATAATCTGCTGAAGATCATAGATATAGGAACTGGATGACTTAGAATATGGACTGAGTTTCCTCTATTTCCAAGTCCAGATCTTTAAGCAGTATAACTTACTGGGCTCTAGTCCATAGTTTTCTTATGAACTCAGTATCAATTTTTTAAAAAGAAAATTTTTAAATTAACATAAGGCTTTTGATCTTCTCTTACACTTTGATGGCAACTCATTTCAAAGTCACAGCTCTCTAATCACTGTTCAGGTACCAAATCTATTTTACAGTCATCCCTTGGCCCATGTGTTGCCTTGGATTTAGCAAAATGATTCCTCACCATCTTGAATTCAGTTGCTCTGAAATCTAGAATCAGGAAACCCTAAGGAGGCTTAGAGGAACAAAAATAGATCCCTTAAATGCCCTTTAAGGACATTTTAAGAACAGGACATTCTAAGAACTTTAAGAACAAGAAGGTTCTTCTTCCATCTATTTACTCTTTCTTCAGACACAATTTGAAACATTTTTCCATTCGCTCACCTAAGAATTATTGAGCAATTTCTGTGGGCATGGCCCTGTTCCACATACTCAGGACCCCGCAGTAAATAAAACACAACACATTCCTTGCCCTCAGGGAGTTTACATGCTAGTGATAAGGAAGGTGATAATTAATATATCATGTGATCAAAAGTACTGTGAAGATAAGTAAAGCATAGAAAAGGACTAACAGGTGGCACATGGTATCCTCTTGAATAAGGGTATAAAATAAACTCCCTGAGATCCAGGATATTATCATCTTTCAAAAAATTTATTTATTTGGCTACATCAGGTCTTAGTTGTGGCACACGGGATCTCTTCATTGTGGCATATAGGTTGTGGTGTGGGCTCCAGAGAACACAGGCTCAGCAGTTGTGTGTGGGCTTAGTTTCTCCACAAGACACGGGACCTTAGTTTCCTGACCAGGGATTGAACTGGTGTCCCCTGCATTGCAAGGCAGACTCTTATTAACCATTGGACCACCAGGGAATACTTATCATCATCAGTATTATTCATATCTGTAGTACTAGATCCTAGGAAAATAAGGAGTATACACAGGATAAATGCTGAATATTGTGAGAATGAACGAATGCATAACCATGAAGAAGAGAGCCCAGTTAGAAGGTTACTGAAGTAGCTCGGGTGGTAGCTGGTGGTGCCTAAACATAGAGGGAAGCTTTGTAGATGGAGAGAAGAGATCATAGTGTATACATATGTAATAGACCCAAGACTGTTTCCAACCTTAAGGTTAGACGTGAACTGCAAATTGGATTGTACTAAGGAAGAGAAGTCAAGGTTTGGACAATGCCAATCAGGCTTTGGCCTGAGCAGTAAGAATCAAGTAGCCTTGACTGAGGTGTGGAAATCTGTGGATGTGGTAATTTTGGTAGCCAAAATTAAGTTTCTTTGGGACCATAAATAAAGTCGCTCTGCATCTCTGTCTCATTCTCTCACAGTTTCCTGAGATACCTAAAGCCAAATACTGTTGTGTATCCAAGGAAAACTATTCAGAGTCATTCTGCTGTGGAAAAGAGCAAAAATCCATGCTGGTTCCACCCCTCACTCTCTTGGCTAGACACAGAGGCATCTTGTGTTGATCGCTGCCTTTCTTCTTACTCCTTGAATAAGAAGGGCAAAGCCAACGATGGCTTTTCCTTTCAAACTCATCTCAGATGCTTGATTTTGATTTTAAAAAGAGAAAGATGATTGAAGGGGATGAAAGAGGGGAAAGAATAGGGTTTGTTGTACATTTCTGCTCGTGGCAACAGCTTGAACCGATTAGCTGGTTGTTATGCATCCCTGTGCATGGCTTTTCACAGCAGTCTGATCCAGAGAAACAGCTCAAGTCCTTTTCTGCATGGCTTCTTGCAGGCAAACCTGACCTCAAAGAGACTAACCAAGGCTTGTAATTTGAAAGAACAGACGCACCCAAAATCATCAAGTGATCAAAAATATGGTATAAATAAATCTATTTAGCAGAGAATGTTCTGGATTCTAATGACAGTAACAGAGAAGATAATTAGCATGCAAGAAAGGAAAAAAAACCTGACAAACCCGCGAAATTAAAAAAAAAAAAGGAGGAAGGCAGTGATATTTCTTTAGGATTTTAACTGTCCCCTACATATATATATATATATATATATATATATATATATATATATATATATATGTATTTGCTTTTCCTAAGAAGAACTTGCAAGTTCCCTTTAAACAAGTTTGGGGCAGTAAAATCATTGGGGAAGATTCAGACCTCTGCAGGGTTGCAAAGTATGTAGTTAATTCTCTTTTTACTCTGTTCTAAATATAATCCTGTTCATTTGCATGCCAATCCCCAGAATGCTTTGTAATTTCACAACTCTTGGCTAGTGGTCTCAGCACTTATGCTTTCAGAACAAAGCAAAATGTTTAGGGCGTGTCTTTGGCTTTAGTCTTTTTTTCTTTTTCCCCCCTGTGCTTTGCAAAGAGTACGGAGAGGTGACCTTTTCTTGGCATTCATCCTGCAAGTCAAAGGATCACAAAAATAAAGCGGAGAATGCTGTGGACTTTTCCTGTGAAGACTGCATTCAGTCTAGTTACCCATGAATAACCAGCCACTTGGATTAACTCACTCCAGTGAGTTTCAGGGGGGCTTGGCCTGCCCTTTAATTATGTGACCAGGCTGGTTCATTTTAGGTTTAGGGAAAGCCTAAGCCGCAGTATTCTGTACCCTCATTCTGTGTATGCTTTATGTAGCTTCTTTATTGCAAAGGAAGCCTTCAACTTAATGAAAAGATGTCCCAAAGTGTGGTTGGTGGCTTGCCTTACAGAAATGTGAATTCAAGCTCCCTAACACAGACCTAGTAATGCTTACTGATAATCTGCGATATTTCTGTGGGGGCGGGGGGCGGTTAGGATTCATAAGGGGTGAAGTGATCATAAAAGACTTGAGAGGGGGGCTTTGTGGTTTTTGCACAGGAAGCCATGGTTGTTGTTATTCAAATGGTGTTTTTGGGTGTGTCTTTTTTTTTTTTTCTGGAGAGTTTAGAAAGCTATCCCATCTGACCATCCCTCAGCCCCCAGCCTGTTTCCTCCAAACGTGCCTCCCTTGGCCGTTTAATTGAAGCGCATAGCAAAAGAAGAATATATTCCAGCGCCGAAAGGTCGTGTCTTTCGCTCTTAGTAGCACACTTACCTTTGTCTCTCAGCCCTGCCTAAAGTAAACTCGGGATTGTGACCAGCACACATCGGACCGCTCACAAGAACCACGGCTGCGCAGTAGCGCGCCCGGGCTTTTGCCTTTTCACTACAGGTGCTTTCTGCTCCTTGTTCACGGAGCAGCGTTACTGCTGTTTCATTGATTCTGATAGCCAGACAGTGGAATTCCTTTAAAGCACATTATTTCGAGAATTATGTTTACGAGACAGAGAGCGGCTGATGGGAGCCGACACGGGGCCCCCTGGCGACCCTCCGAGAGTGAGGGGCGCTTCGCATTTTTTGGTCCCCATTTTCACGGTGGCGGGATAGCAGCGGCAGGCCAGGCTGCACGCAGTCGGCGCGGTCCTCGGCTTTCTAAGGGGATCGCGCCGGCTGTTGATACCCTCGGCGACCAGCAGAGGCGGCGCCCGGCCTCCGCGGCAACAAAGGCGGCGGCTGCCGCATTCAGCCCGCAGGGTGGCGGAGGAGAGCGGGTGCCCGAGGAGAAGCCCGGAGCCGTCTCGTTTCTGAAACGAGGCTGGGGAAGGTGGGGAGTCGGGTCGGAGTCAGGTCGGAGGCGTGGGCTTGGCCCGCGGGGACGAGAGCGCGACGCGGGGGCTTCTCTGCCGACCCGGGGGGCTGCAGTCTCCCGCCCCGAACAGTCCCTCGCGCCCCCTGGTGGCGGTGGAGCAGGCTGACTGCTGCACTCGCAAGTCTGCAGAAGGAAAAAAAGGAAGAAAAAGAAAGAGTGGGTGAGGCAGACGCAAAGAGGAAAATCAATAGGGATAAGAGAGAAGAGGGAGGAGTCGCGGATCAGCCATTCTTGTCTTACGGGGTCCCAGCTGGTACCGCAAAAGAAAAAAAAAAAGCCCGGGCGTGAACGCGAGTGAGGAGGGTGTGTGTGTGTGTGTGTGTGTGTGTGCGCGCGCGTGTGTGTGGTATGGAGCGGGGGGGAGGTCGGGGGTGAAAGGGGGACCAGGGAGATTTACTATTGTCTCTGGCAGCCGCCGCGGGAGCCGGGGAGGGGGGCGGAGGCGAGAGGAGGCGGCGGCCGCGGCCAGCGCACCATTCGCTCCACCTGATCTCGGGGCGCTGTGCGCTGAGGAAGGCGCGGGCGAGCAGGAGCAGGAGGAGGAGGGAGGCAGGCAGCTGCCGCAGCCACCGCCGCCGCCACCATGTCCTACCAAGGCAAGAAGAACATCCCGCGCATCACGGTGAGTCGACGCCACTCCGGCTCGCGCTCTCGCTCGCTTGTTCCCGGCTGCGCTGCAGGGGCTTGGATCCCGCCGGCTTCCCCGGGCCAGTCCCCAGGGACGGACCGGGACCCGGGGTCCGAGGGGGTGGAGAGCGGCGGTCAGTCCAGCCGGCGCGGCGGGGCGCCACCCAGACGGAGCGACCCTGGGGTTTGGGGAAAACCAAACAAAGAGGAAACCCAAACAGTGACAGTGGCGTGGAGAACTTTGGGCTATTTATATTCCTTTCCACTGCTCGGTAGTTCCCAAATAACAGGCCCTCAGTCGACCCCCGAGCCACCTGGGTCGTGGCGTGTGAGCTGCCCCAGGCGAGACGTGATTGTTTTTTTTTGTAGAAGGTTCCTTTTTGGCGGGGTGGAGCGTGGAGAAATGACACCTTTTCCCAGAGGTCTTGGGCAGCCCGACCGCGCCCCTCTCTGAGCTCCAGCTCCTCGGCTCTGATGGGGTGCCTGACCATCCGTCCTCACCTTGGCCACTGCTTGCTCGTATTAACTCCAGTTCATATCTCGGTGCTTCATACTCGGGACTGGACAGCTAACGTGGCTGTTGTGAGAATAACCAACTTTTTTTTTTTTTTTTTTTGCTCTGTGCGTTTGCATTTTTTCCTGTAATTTCTCCCCTTCACCCCAAGAAAAGGCTGAGTTTTTAGAGTACATTTTAGTTTGCAGTGGCAGGCGCATGCTATGTGCATGCCGCGTCCAACTGCCATTGTGTTCAGAGCCGAGCCCCTGCGGCCAGCGGGTGTCGGACGCGCTGGGCGAGCCCCTAGGGCGGGGTGGAGCGGGGATATGCCATTACCAGGTAGAGAAGCCTCATTTTCGCTGGCGTCCAGCAAGCAGCTCTCGCGGCAAAAATACCGCGCCCGGGTCTGGGATTTCTCCAGAATGCGCTGAAATAACGCCCCCCTGGAAAGGACACACGACAGGCTGGAATGGACAGTTTTTAAAAAGGGCAAGACAAAAGCAACAGACTGACATTTGTTAGTTGAGCACGAAGCAGTGCGGTTGTGCTTTGTCTGTAGCGAATGAGTTTTTTTTTTTTGTGTGTGTGTGTGTGTGTGTGTAGTATGTAGTAGGGGAACGTGTGGCTACTCCATCTTTGCAAGACGAACAAAGGAAGTGATGAGCTGGCCCCTGGGAGGCTCTACAACTGCCCTAGGGCTGTGATGTACCTGCTTCTGTAGTTCATTTGCCCCATCCACTAGGTTTTGCTGTGGGCACGAGTCTGCACTTGTTCCCTTTAGGCTTGGAACAACCTGATTGCCGTCCAGGACCTTCCCCTCTGCAGGCAGGAGGAAGCTCTTCTTGCTTTTAGTGCACTTGATTGTCAGGTGGTTTATTTCTCTTGCAGTATCTACCTTTTCATGCACCTGAGCTTCACTGGACACACATTCGCCACACCCCTACCTGCTGTCCACATGGTCCCAGGGGAGGAACACTCTCTAGGGGGATAGAGTTGGGATGGGTAGGGATTCTTTCCCCAGGTAGAGGCACTGGGCTTAGGTCCATCGTCCTTGACCACTACCTGATAGCGTTGACTTCACATTATTATAAAAACATTCACAGTATTTTCTTGGTGCCAATTGGCTTTGCAAAAAACTGTGGTGATACTTTTTTTAAAACTGATTGGAACAAAAGCACAATTTTTCTACTTATTTCTCTAACTCTGGAGAGATGAACCACCGCTCTCATGCTATGACGTGTGACAGCTATGCTGTAAATATGCCATTTGCTGTATATCCAGTGTGCACTTGCCGTTTCTGTTTGGGATAAGCAGAGAACAGATTATTTTTTTCTTCCCAGTCTGACCGCAGTGGTTCTTAGATTCAGCCTGTGCCCTGGTATTGAGGGCCACGCCCATTCTTCTAGGTATCCCTTAAGCCACCTTCAAAGAAAGAGAACAGACGTTTAGCCCATAGGGTACTAGCCTTACAAGCCCCTGTAAATGTGTCGGTGCCCCAATCCCAGGGCCCGGTTTGCAGGGGGCTCCCTTTTGTTCCCGCTTGGATGCTCTTCCCTGGGGCGCATCCTTCATTTTCAGTGTGGCTTCCATCCTTTCTCTGCGCGTGGGGCGTGGCGCTGCATAGCAGCCTCCTCCGCTAAACCGGGCTGTGCCTACGGCAACTGAAGGGCAATAGACGGCGGTTGTGAATGTCTTCGAGCCAGCCTGCCCTGCGTTCATTGTTGAGAGGGAAGTGGGGTGGGGAGAGGCAGAAGGGCAAGGCAGGAGGGGGCTTTTGATCTTTGGGGGAAAGAATCCATTTGTCGATTTTCCTCACGCTTTGTGTTTGTATTTCTTAGAACACGGATTCTGTTTTAGAAGAAAACGTTGTAATTCTTGTACCCTTGCATGTCCAAAGAAGAGTATGGTTATCTACATACTACCAGAGGCTAACTAGCTGTAGGTAAAAATATAAAAATATGGACATAGGTTTATGTATTACAGAAAATATGATTAAAGATCTAAATATAACATATATCCCCTGCTGTCAAGTCTAGTCCAAATTTTAAATGGTAGGATTGTGAAATTTGACTTAATTTCCTATCCTCTATATTCCTTTCTGTGCAGACTGCCCCACCCAGTAGCTAAAATGTCACTGTAATCTGAGACCGATGGGGGCAGCCTTTCTTGCTGAGTACCTGTGCACCACCCTCTGCCACAGCTGGGGGACATAGGAACGTTTTGTTTGTTTGCTTGTTTTCTGCTTTTCCTGCCTTCTTGCTGCTTCCTGAGAGGAAAGCATTGCTACTACCCTGTGTTTATTGGTTTCCTGGAAAGGGTTATTTCTCTGTCGCTGGTATAATTGACTGGGCTTTACCTGGGAGTAGCTCCAGCCCCAGATCTCATTGTTCTTCTCAGGTCACCCTCCTGCCTGACCTGCATGTACTTATCCCAACACTAGCCCTTGCTTCTAAATGTCAGAGACAGCAGTTTGGGTGGTCCTGCCAGTCAGAGCAGGGACCTGGTATTGTCATCTACCTCTGTCTCTGTCTCACACAGTTCCTGGCATACAGATGCCTAATGAGAATTGATTAAATCAATACATGAATTAAAAATTGCTCCTACAGAGAACAGCTCATACCTACTGAGCGTTTCTTTGGTTTCAGATATTGTACCTTACATGCATTGTTTCATTTAATCCCTCAAATCAGCACTGTCTGAGAGGTACTATCGTTATCTCTGTTTTATAGATTTTTTTTTTTTTCCTCTCTGCCCAGGATCAGAGATGTAACAAGTATTCTGGGCAGGACTCAAACTTCCACAGCTGACTGAAATCAAACTGCCTCACTGCCACACTGGTCTTGGTGGCTCCACCGCGACCATCATTCTGAGAAGGTGACAATGGGGCAAATGGTTTAGATCTTATAACATGGTCTCTCTTATTTTTTACATTGAATAAATGTAAACTTGAGGGATGGTAGCTGACTGTCTCAACTCTGCAGGTAGAAAGTTCGCTAGTTACCCTCTCTTGTTTTCTCCTGAGAGAGGCTGCAGCTTGAAGCTGGCCACAAGAGTGGGTGGAGATCTAACGCCTACGTTCCAGTGCTTTCCAGGTATTCTCTTATCGGGGTCTCTGCAAAAACCCACTTTACAGTTAAGGAGATTGAGACCTAGAGTGAGGAAGTCAGTTATCCAGAGTCACACACAGAGAATAGGAGGCAACGCTGGAAATCAAACACAGGTCTTGTCTGACTTCACAGCGTCAACTGCCTGCCTTGTAGAGGCATCTGCAGTGGGGATTTTGAAAGGTGTGGATTAAGAGCTCTAGAATTCCCTCTAGGAGACAAATCACCAAGAAGTGTCTTTTTGCAAATGCTAACTGGATTTCTGTAAATACAACCTTGTAGCTAATGCATTTCTGCTGCATTGGAGATCCGGGTGTATGTGTGTGATGTTTGAGAATTGCCGGAAGGCACATACTCTGTCTGGAGCATGACCTGGAAGGTTTGACCTCTAGGGTGTGTAGTCAGGGACCCTGTGATCTCATCTGAAAGGTGTGATTGTGGGTGTCATGGGAATTTTTCATTTGGGAGGGGAAGTGAAGGAGCTGTGTGAACTGGAGGAACACCCAGATCTCTGTAGCACTTGAGCTGGGGGCCTTAGGCTAGACTACAACCCGGGAAAGGGGCCAGTGAAACCCCATCGCTAGATCTGTTTCTGTCTCTTGCTTCAGGAAGTGTCACTTTGGATTGGGAGCAAATATTAGGAGGTGCAGGACAAGAGTTTGGGAGACCAAAAGAAGAGATGTCACCCCAAACCAGCTTGATCTGTGTAAGGGGTCTTGGAAGGGAAGTTCCAGAGAAAAGGCAGGAAAAATATCAAAGACTTAGAAATGGGAAGCATCTTAAATATCTGATCATGAAAATAAAGCCCTGACTGGGTTGCTCATATGTTACTTTATTCTTTGGACAGGTTTGTGGTGACGCGCAGCCAGGTTAGTCTTGCTCAAACACTAGTGAAATGCCTCAGGTGGATAAAGAGAGCTCTGACTATGAATAGCTGTAACTGAGCCAGCTGGGCACTTGGGGGAATTCTGGAGAATAGATTTTCTGAGAGGATTCAAGTCTGCATAGTTGAACTGTCAATTTACAAATGAAAATCCTCCCTTCTTATCTCACTGGGCTCTTGAAAGGCTCAGATGAAGGAGTGACTGTGGACAGTGGTCTCTGAACCCCGGATGTATACAAGCTGGGAAACATTTAAAGTCTTAACTACTTTGGAATGGGGAAATTAATAAAGGAATATTGACAAAGGTCTAGCTTATTAAGAGACGACTTTAGGAATCAATGTTTCAATACCAGTTTTCAAAAACAAATGCAAATCAGTGCAATGTTTTAAACAAAGTGTGTTTTCTGGTTTAGTTACGTTATGGTGTTTCTCAGAGTCATGCTTACCTTTCATTTCTGACAAGCTACTCGAGGCTATTAGACTGCATTTGGACTTTGATACGGAGATTCACTGTTAACCTAGAGAAAGGGCATTTTCCTTATTTAGGATGAATTATATTGCTTTCAGTCCTAATCAGCTTCTAGCCTACACTGACACAGGTTATGGATACCCTTTCTAGCAATTTCTTCACAACTCTCAGTTGAAGGGCATTTTCTCTGTCCTTTCTTCTTAATTAGAGAAAAAGTAATAAAGTTGAGAAAGAACCGAAAAAGGCTTAATGTCCTAAAGAGCTCTCTCTTCTTTACCCACTGACATATTTCCTATAACTGTTTGTCTGCTTATTATATTTGAAAAAAAATCGCAAAATGCTTACAACAGTAGGAATGTCTCCCTAGGAGATAAATGTGCCTCTCTTTGATTAAATCACTGCTTGTAATCATAAAAGAAGTGGAAATGTAGTATGCCATCCTCTCTAGGGACAGATGCTAATCGAAAGACTGGCCTCTCCCTGTCACTCCCTCCTCAAGTCAGTACTGTTTACCTTTTCTCCCATTTTCTGTAGCTAGAAGGAAATAAATGAGAATGACCCTGGACAACCCAGAGAAAGAGATTCCTCTGTTTTCAGACTCTTCTACTCTGAAATCCCCCTTTCATCAAATTCAGTGTGTCTATTTCATATATATTCATTGTGAAATAGATGATGATACATATGTAATACACCAAATGATAGTTGGGTAGAATAGGATGAGCCCTTCAACTTGGCCTCTTCTTTGGCCTTAGTCTGTACGTGGAGTCTACTACAAAAACTACTTCGCTGGGGGAATGTTTTTCCTGTTAACTAGATTATAGGGGACTTAGTGCTTGGACTAAGCCTAGTGGCGCTGTTATGTATTTATCATTACCATTTATTGAGAGCCTTAGCACAAGTGACATGGATTATCTCATTTGACTCACAACAGCTCCTGTAGCTTCCATGGTTAACCGTCATTCCATGTTCTGGATAGAGGCTCTGAGAGATTAAGTAACTTGACCAAAGTCACACAGCCACAAAAACAAGATTCTGGGACTGATCCCTCCAGGGATGAATCAATTCACAGGCAGGAAAGCAGTAATTCTGTATTCACAGATGACTGTCTGCACCCCCTCGCCACCAGCTAGCCGCGCCTGTTAGCTCACTAACGGGGGCCAGTGTTCACAGAGTGGGAGGGGTGGGGATGGTCAGGCCAAGACCTCTCATATCACCGTTAGAACAACTGAGTCCACGTCCCCCTAGTAGTGATTTGTGCATTGCTCTGCCTGCTGTCTGAGTTAGCTTCTGGCTTTCCCCCAGGAGCATGTGTGAGTGTAGGGTGGAACCTATCTTGCGTAAGTACAGATCTGGGCCCAAGGTTCCTTCTCACTGTCTGTCCCTGTCCTCTTCCTAGGCATAGAAGGAGCCAGGCTCTCTGTTCTCCTTCAGCTGGGCCCGGGAACACAGCACACGCCCAGCACTCTAAGCCAGATGGGGAGCTCTGCTTAGGAATGGTCCGGGAACGTAGGGGACATCTGGAATTCAGGGGCACGGTTTGCTTGGCTAAGTTAGTCTTTTTTCCTGTGGAAGGGCTGAGAAGTGAGCTTTCAAAGATAAATGAGATTTGATTTTTTTAAAAGAGGGGTTCCTTTGATGGGTAGAGCAGAGGAACCCTTTTGTTTGATGACGCAGGAAAAGGCAGGAAGCCCCTGATGGAGGGTCGGCACATTGTGGTTCAGGCCGCGCTTACATCTGATTTCTCTGTGATTTTGGGAAAACCTTAGTATCCCTCTCAGACTCTGCATCAGTCAGATGAGGGCGTCCAACTATATGGTCCTTGAGTGCAAATGACCAGTGCAAATAACCCTGTGAGTCTTTATTTTGTCTTCTGTTTTCCCCTGAGGTTATGGTCAGCTGTCAATGCTGTGTTCTAAATTGGAAGAGAGGAGTTCTGATCCCTCCCCGGGAAGGGAAGAGAAGGCAGTGAGAAAGTGAATGAGGGCAGTAGTCGTTGGCTTAAATTTAGAGGGAGCAGCCAACATCTGTGTTGGATAGAAGTGTCTTTGGTTGCTTTTTCTCCTTAAAACCTTAGCCTGTTTCTCATTCAGAGAGTGAACTTGGTTAATAGACTCTGTGCAAGAGAGCAATGGAATGTTGATGATCCTTTCCTTAGCAGAGCTTTAGTATTCATTCCAATGAGTATTATTAAAATGATGCCATGATTCATTTGCTGGCATGTATGGTGTCTCTTCTGGATAAGGCTCCCATTGATAAGGCACAAAGGCGCCAGTTGCCCCCAAACTAGACTGGTCAGATAAATAAGCAAACCAACAGGGAACAGCTCCGAGTCTATAGATGCTCTGCAAGCTCTTTTCACTTGCTGCTGCCAATATCTGAAATGCGGTGGCTCCCGTACAATGGAAATAGCCTCCCGCCCAAATGCCAAATAATGTCATGGATGTTCCTTCAGGTAGGGGTGAGTTTTAGTTTCATTGCCACTGAGTTTCTATCACTTTTCCTTTGGCTGGCGCATTTTAAGCCCTCTGTAAACATTTATTGAATGAATGGGTACATTTATTTAACATTTACTTTTCAGGAATAATGTCAAGTGAGCAGATGATCAGAACGTGTGTACATTTGTGCTTCTACATCGTCTTCTCTTTGACTGACAACTTTGTAGAATATTAACTTTTGTTTCTCTCTTGGCTGCATCGGCCAGTGGGATCTTTGTTGCAGCATTAGAGATCTTTTTTGTTGCAATGCACAGGCTTCTTTCTAGTCGTGGTTTGTGGGCTTAGTTGCCCTGAGGCATGTAAGATTTTAGTTCCGTAACCGGGGACTGAATCTGCAACCCTTGCATTGGAAGGTAGATTCTTAACCACTGGACCACCAGGGAAGTCCCTTTTCACTTCCTTATATTTCTGTTATTAGGTTTTATTCTAAAATTCATTTTTGGTTTGAAGGGGGGGACAGTTAAAATACATTTTTCCGAGCTTATCTCTAGCCGTAAGTCATACAATAGATAGTCTCAATGATCTAAGTGTAATTATAATCATTAGATCCTTTAAAAGGGAGCATCTATAAGGGAAGGCAGAAGGGGAGAATTAAAGTATAGTCATATAATCTAAAACTGAGGATGGCAATGGCACCCCACTCCACTACTCTTGCCTGGAAAACCCCATGAATGGAGGAGCCTGGTGGGCTGCAGTCCATGGGGTCGCAAAGAGTTGGGCACGACTGAGCGACTTCACTTTTACTTTTCACTTACATGCATTGGAGAAGGAAATGGCAGCCCACTCCAGTAGTCTTGCCTGGAGAATCGCAGAGATGGGGGAGCCTGGTGGGCTGCCATCTCTGGGGTCACACAGAGTCAGACATGACTGAAGTGACTTAGCAGCAGCAGCAGCAGCATATAATCTAAAATACTACATTTGAAGTACCATGTGTATAAAGATGTGTCGTATGTAGTTAATCAGGTATGATAATACCTTTTCCTTTTTTGAATGAATATTTTGCTGACGATCATCTCTTTGCCTAGCAATGTAATGCTTGTCACAGGAGCATCTGAAAATAATAAGAATTAGCATTTATTTAGCCTGTATTACGGCTTCCTTGGTGACTCAGTGGTAAAGACTCTGCCTCTTATGCAGGTACCTCGGGTTGGGTCCCAGGGTTGGGAAGATGTGGAGAATGAAAAGGCAACCCCGAAACCCACTCCAGTATTCTTGCCTGGGAAATGTCCGTAGGGTAGCAAGAGTCGGACATAACTTAGCAAGTAAACTAACGTCACCATATTCTGTATTAAGTGCTTTTTATTTCTTATCTCATGCAATCGTCAAAACCACTCAGTTAGGTAGATGGCTTTCCAACTAGGTCTTCCCATTTGATTGTGAGGAAACTTCGAGAGATCAGGCAATTGGCCTAAGATCACAGAAGCCTTTCAGTGGTGGAACCAAAATTCATACTGACTCAGAACGACATTCTTAACCCCATTCTACAGCACTGCCTTAAATTCTGCTTTCTTTTATCTTCTTGTACCTATGGGGTCAGGACACATCTGTCCAAATTGGAGTTAGTTACCGAGGACGGTGGTGACTCCTTCTCCACACCTCTTTCCTGAGGGGCAGGTTACGAGAGATTGGACACTCGGTCGTCCCCTTCTCTGTGTGGGTTTGGACGCCAGGGCCCTGACTGGCTCCGTAAGCTCCCTCACCGTCCCCTCGGGGCAGCCTCGCTTCCAGGCTTGTCAGGAGCAGCTCCTCAAGGTGGTGCTTATACACAGCCAGCTTTCCAGGGAGGTGCTCAGCACTTGAGGCTGTTGTGCCTTGAATTAGCAAAGGATACCGCTGAGGGGGCCTCTTCTCCAGGTGGACTCGAATGCCTCCTTCTCATTCTGTGTCCCCTGCTGCCTTCCCCAGCTTCTTTAATAAATGCTAAGCAAGATCCCGCTGAAGTGTGGACTTAATGGGGCTCTGTAAAACTCAGAACAGACTCGTGGACTCCGTGGATGAGGGCAAGGGTGGGATGATATGGGAGAATGGCATTGAAACATGTTAATTATCATATGTGAAATCAATTGCCAGCCCAGGGTTGATGCTCGGGGCTGGTGCACCGAGATGACCCAGGGGGAGGGAATCGGGAGGGAGGAAGGAGGGGGGTTCTGGAGGGGGAGCATATGTAAACCCATGGCGATTTCATGTCATTGTATGGCAAAACCAATAAAAAAAAAAAAAAACCTCAGAGAATCAGAAGATCCTAAGAGAATTTTTCAGTCTATTCTCCCTTTACAGATGAGGAAACTCAAACCTCAATTTGAGACTGAATTAGAGCTTTCTCTACTCTCTGATTTACTGTAGGGTACTAAAATTTACAAAATGAGTAGCTTTTTTCCCTCAGTTATGACCAAAAAAAAAAACCTTGATGTTTGTAGAAAAATTTACCAAAAAAAAATGAGGACAATAAAAATAAGTGAAATTACAAAGTTTGAGTACACTCATTTAAAGTGTTTCCTTTATACTGTATATACTGTTTATTAAAATAGCATGGCATCTTATTCATCCTCTTCTATGTACTCCTTTTCATTCTACAATGTATTATGACATCTTTCCATGTTTTAAATGTTCTTTCATACCATAATTTTATTCTTGTTTAAAATTGAACTGCAGTTGTGTTATAATGTGTTAGTTCTGCTGTACAGCAAAGTGATTCAGTTATACATATACGTATATATATATATATATATATATATATATATATATATATATATACTCTTTTTGTATTCTTTTCCAATATAATTGATCACTGGTTACGGAACATAGTTCCCTGTGCTGTACAGGAGGATCTTGTTGTTAATCCCTCCTATGTATAGTAGTTTGCATGTGCTAATCCCAAACTCCTACTCTCTCCTTCCCCCCACTTCTCCTCCCCCTCTGCTTTGTCAACCACAAGTCAGTTCTCTATGTCTGTGAATCTGTTACTGTTTGTAAACAGGTCCATTTGTGTCATCTTCTAGATTCCACATATAAGCATATCCTGTCTGTCTTTTTCTGACTTACTTCACTTAACATGCTGATCATCTTAAGTCCCTCCGTGTTGCTCCAGATGGCATGATTTCATTCTTTTATGGTTGAGTAATATTTCATCGTATATATGTACCACATCTTCTATATCCATTCATCTGTCAGTGGACATTTAGCTTGTTTCCGTTCTTGGTTATTGTGATTAGTGCTGCTTTGAACATTGCAGACGGTGCATGTATCTTCTTGAATTACAGTTTTGTCCAAATATATGCCTGAGAATGGGATTGCTGGATCACATGGCAACTGTTTTTACATAACATAATTTTGAATATCTACATATTGTCCCCAGGGCTTCAGTCAGTTCCATTTTGTTTGAATTTTTTATTGTTTCTGAGATCTTGTATTCAACAGCAAAAGATGAAATGGCAGGCATGTTTTCAGTTGCTGTTTTTTAGCTGAAGTTAAAAGTTACCCCAAGATAAGTTGAGTACTTTGCCCACAGTTGCTCAGCTTGTGTTAGATTCTTATTTGAGTCCCAGTATTTTTGGTGTTAGTCTCATCTTCTTGTCGTCACTCCACTTGATCCAGCAGTTTTGCCATTTTCAGGGGGAAAACTCTGCTGTCCCTCTCTGTTTTCTCCTGCCCTGCCATGAGCGTGTGCTTGTTCCCTCTCTGCCACCTGTGCTTGCCTCCCTGTCTTGCTGAGGCTGCTGACATCTGTAGCTACACCGTGTCTCAGGACCAAAAGCCACACAGCTGGAGAGGAAATACGCCTGTTCACTTTTCCCCTCCTTCTCCTTAATGGCTTAACCTATAAGCTTGGAAGCTGGTTTTAATTTTACATTTTCTGTGTATATGTGTGTTTGTTTTTTAAAAAATTTCCCCCTTAATTCTTTCAAGGAGAACTTTATTTGGAATTATATTCTCTTTCCCCGCCAAGCCAATCTGTGTCCCATATCTTGATGCGATTACTTTGTTTGGGGAGATTGATAAATTCAGAGTGGAGTTTCTGGTTCATCCAACTAAGTTGGTTTAAATTATGGCCTTAGAATGGGCTTGAAACAACCTAAAACATTTTAGAACAGTTGACTGCAATCCTATTCTGCTTCTGGAAAAATCCATCCTAGGTTTATTCTACAAATAAGGTATGTTTTTGTTTTGTTGTGTTGTGATTCCAGTTATTTCATTGCATGCTCTGTCTCAGATTCTTTGCTGTGAGAAATCAACTTAGCTTTGCTTGGTTAAGGCCAGGAAAAGAAATAAGAGACCCATTATTCCAACCCTCTTATTGTAAGGATTAAGAAGATGTGGACCAAAGAGGGGAGATAACTTGCCAGAGGTCATGCAGAGAAATAGTTTTTGAAAACATGAGGCAAAGGACTCATTTCCTTTGCTCTGGTTCAGTGCTTTTCTCAGTTCCCCCCCCCCCCCAGGGATAAAATGTGGAGGGTGTGTTAGGAGTAGATTTGTATCCACTTGAAATTCATGTGTTAAAGTTCTAACCCCTAGTACCTCAAAATATGACTGTGTCTGGAGATAGGGTCTTTAAAAGAATAATTAAGTGAAATGAAGTCGTCAGAGTGGGCTCTGATCTGGTGTGATGGCTGTCTTACAAGCACAGATTAGGACATGGACATCCAGAGAAGGACACAGGGAGGAGAAACTGGGCAAGTCACGGAGGGTGGCCTCAGAAGGAACTAACCCTGCTGACACCTTGACCTTGAACTTGTAGCCTGCAGAACTGTGAGAAAATAAATGTGTGTTGTTTAAGACAGCTAGTCTGTGGCACTTTGTGGTGGCAGCAGCAAACTGATATGGAGGGGAGTTAAGAACAATGACATTTAAAATTCAAAATTTCAGATTTGTAAAGCTCTTAGTGAACAGGAAAGGGAAACCTAGGTAATTAGTTTTTTTTTAATTCATTTATTTTAATTGGAGGCCAATTACTTTACAGTATTGTAGTGGTTTTTGCCATACATTGACATGAATCAGCCATGGGTGTACATGTGTTCCCCATCCTGAACCCTCCTCCCACCTCCCTCCCCTGTAATTAGTTTTTTTAAAAAAATAATGCCATGCCAAAGCCTGTACTAACTTGATTTTTAATCATAATTTTATATATGGCATCTCGTTTCATGCTATAACATGCCTAAAATATAGTTATTACTAGCTCCACCTTATAGATGAGGAAACTGAGGCTCAGACATTTAACTTATATAAAGGTATATTTATTAACTAAGTGGTGAAGGTTCATCCAAATTCATCTCCTTGCCTGACTTTAAAACCTCATCCATTATACTGAAGTTGACCTGAGCTATTTAGTAACCATTGTTAGGAAGTTGCCTAAAGATAGGAAAGGAAAAATTTCAGTCACCTGGAATCCACTTGATCGATTGATCAGGAAATATTTGGCCGTTGATTTTAGGATAAAAATGAAGATTAGGGAAATTTCAAGATAACATATTTGAGTATCACTGCACTCTTCCCAGGGGGTTCACATGTCAAAATGAAACTGCATTCTCTACATAATGAAAAATTCATGTTCACAGTGATGGACCCTAGGCCCTAAAGAAATCTGACCCATCAGAAGAGAATCAGTTACCCATGCTGGGTCACATTTGCTAAGGCAGGAAACCAGACCCATACATATGTCTGTAACACGAGGGGGCATGGAAATAGTCTTTGCCAGAGTTTTACCACTGCATATTTTATTATTTTTAAATTTTTATTATTTATTTACTTATTTTGGTATGGCACTTAGGGTCCTAGCTCCCCAGCCAGGATTCAAACCCACATCCCCTGCAATGGAAGTGTGGTCTTAACCACTGGTCTGCCAGGTCTTATTGCTGAAAAAAGACCTGATAAATGTGTAATCAACCAAAAAAATCAAATGAACTTGAGCTGCTGGTAAAATCACTTGTTAGGATATGGGAAATAGAAGGTGCTTTAACTATTGAACGTTGACAACTCTCTTACAGCAGTGTCTTCCCTGTTTTAAGGTAGTGTGGTCTAGCATTCTTAAACATATGGGTTAAACTTATTTTCATGTCCCCCTGGCAACTCAAATGGGTTAAGAATCTGTCTGCAGTGTGGGAGACCTGGGTTTGATCCCTGATCAAGAAGATCCTCTGGAGGAGGGAATGGCAACCCACTCCAGTATTCTTGCCTGGAGAATCCCACGGACAGAGGAGCCTGGTGGGCCACAGTCCATGGGGTCGCGAAGAGTTGGACATGACTGAGCGACTAACACTTTCAGACTTACTTGGACTTTATCAGTGAGAAGATACAAGCAAGTTGAGAGGTGGCTGGGCTTTGCTTACAGCAGATCCTGGGGATAAGGCCCAGCCCAGCTATATACCTACCCGCTGTGTAACTTACTGGGCTCTATCTTTAGAAGAGAATCTTAATCCAGCCACTTTCCTCCATTTTTTCATCCCTGCCACCACCATCTTGCTAGAGCTTCCATCACCTTATTTCAGGAACCCTCCACTGGTCTCAGTGTCCCCACGTTGCTAGCCCTCAGGTCATTTCTTCATGGATGAGTGAAGTGATCCTTTAAATTGTAAATCAGATCAAGTCACTTCCCAGGTCAAAAAAACCACTGGTGGTCCAGTGGTTAAGAATTTGACCTCCAGTGCAGGGGACACTGTTATTCCTGTTTAGAAAGATGGTAACGAGAATCCTGTATGCGAGACAGCAAAAGAAAGGCAGATGTATAGAACAGTCTTTTGGACTCTATGGGAGAGGGCAAGGGTGGGATGGTATGGGAAAACGGCATTGAAACATGTTAATCATCATATGTGAAATCAATTGCCAGGCCAGGTTTGATGCTCAGGGCTGGTGCACTGGGATGACCCAGAGAGAGGGAATGGGGTGGGAGGTGGGAGGGGGGTTCTGGAAGGGGAACACATATATACCCATGGCAGATTCATGTCAGTGTATGGCAAAACCAACATGATAATGTAAAGAAAATTAAAATAAATAAATAAATTAAATTAAATTAAAAAAAAAAAAGATCCCCTGTGCCTTAGGGCAACTAAGCCCACATAATGCAGTGAAGACCCAACATAGCCAAAACAGACTCTGCTGCACTTGGAATAGCACCCAGATGACGGCACTCAAGGTTCCACGTGGCCTGGCCCCTGCCATCTCCTCCGCCGCCGGGGTCTTGGCATCAGCCGTCCTCCCTGCTCTCGCTCTCTCTCTCACCTAATGTGTGCAGCTCAGAGCTTCTGCACTCTGCACCCTCGGAGAAGGCAGCAGTCTTTTCTAGGAGTCTTTATTTGTGAAGCTCAGTTCCGCAGACAGCTTCCTAGATGTGCCTTTTCTTGAAAACCTAGTCAGAAGCAGTCACAGACCATTCCAAGCCTCCACCACCCCCTCACCTTCTTTCTGAATGTCACTTACCACTGTTGAAATTACACTAGTTAGTTAGTAGCTGACTTAATCTTTGCTGTTTCAACTGCTACAGTTGTAATGGCAGGGATTTAATTTTGGGCACGTGTGTGTCCCTAGTACTCTGAATGGGAGGCATTTACAAACATTACATGAAGGAATGAGTGGATAAATAAATGAATGAATGAAAAGGCACACTGTTCCTCTACCTTAAACTCATGTGCTTTTCCTCAGCAGTCTGGGGAGGACAGGTGTCCAGGAAACAGGGTTATCAGAAGACAACTATGTCTCTGAATCTGTCTCTATTTTTATATAGATGCATTCATATTATTTTTTAGGTTCTATAAGTGATATCATCTAATATTTATCTTTCTCTGACTTATTTCACTAAGCATAATATTTTCTAGGTCCATCTATGTTGCTACAAATGACAATATTTCATTCCTTTAAGGCTGAATAATATTCCATTGAATTAATGTACAACATCTTTTAAAAAAAATTTATTGGTGTATAGTTGGGTGTTACATTGTGTTTTCTGCTGTGTAGCAAAGTGAATCACTTATGCTGTATGCCCAAAACTAACTCAATATTTTGAATCAATTATACTTCAATTAAACAATTAAAAATTTTAAAAAAGACAGCTAAACTATCTGTCTCATGGTCTACTCTCAGGTGAATGAAATAATCAATGAAAGATGAAAAGACTTGGGTAATGGACACAAATCCTAACACATAGATGAAAACCTGCTGCTTCTGAGATGACTTGTAAAGACTCCCAAAGGTTGTAACTCGTGCTGTTTTTTTAGACACAATTTAATACATGTCACATTATACATCTAACTCTAGTATGCAGAAGATACCTGCAGCTCTACACTTCAGCAGCCCAGGCACTTTTGGAAACATTCCTGAACAGAGACATGTCATAAAAGAAGGGACTAGTGTGGAACTATTCCAAAGAAGGCTGTTCTCTGGTGTTAGAATCACAGAATGTGAGAGAGTGACCACTGGGAAGAGAAGCTTGTAACTCATGGCTTCGCAGGTGGGGATGAAGTCGGTGGGCCCCCAGGCACAGGGAATGTTCCTGAAATGTGAGCATGGCATTTCCAAATAGAAAGCAGTCTTGAGTATATTCCAGGAGGTACCTTTTGGGTAAGCCTTGGATCTACCTTGAAGGTGAAGAATCCTTTTCTTATAGGATTAACTGCCTACTCATCTCATTTTCAAGTTCTGGTCATTTTCAAGCGGTGCCTCAATTGTATTTATTTCAAAGTTTCATTTCATTCAAGGTCTGACTGATCTCTTGAAGTCTTTGTTCTCAGGAGTGTCTGCAGTTTTCTTTGTCAATAGAACTTGGAGAAGTTTGGGGCTTCAGAAATAGTCAGAGTCAAAAATAGTGCTTAACCATCTGTTGATCAAATGGAAGCAGAGCTATGGGTTTGCAGGTTCCTAGGCAGTCAGAAGGCATGACCCAGAGAGTCAGCCATCACCATTGCTGTCGTCTTGTGTCAAGAAAGAGCCAGAAAAAAAGAGAAAATGCCTCATCCTCTTTGTTTCCCTTACTTCTTAGGAAGTGTGTTTGGGTTCTGATAGGAAGGTAGTTAAGGCATATAGGTTAACTGAAAAGAGGTGGAAAGTCAGACTGCTTTTCAAAGACAGAAACGAGTGGGTAGTCATCCAGCTGAGAGACATCGACCTGAGAAGATCTGAGTCCATCTTGTAAAGAAACATGCATTTCTTGAGCACCTACCATGCACTGGGATTTGGGCTAGACGCCTGACCTTAATCCTTTGGGGCTCGTTTTAGAGCCAGGGCTGTGACTCCAAAGCTCTTCTCATTTTCATCATTCCTTGGCGCTGCCCTGGCACTGACGCACCACCTGGACTTCACGACAGAGCGAACTGGGAGCCTCTCGGCTCTTTGAAACAGCTCC
This sequence comes from Antilocapra americana, assembly GCA_007570785.1. Lineage (NCBI taxonomy): Eukaryota > Metazoa > Chordata > Mammalia > Artiodactyla > Antilocapridae > Antilocapra > Antilocapra americana. The sequence continues at coordinate 5,473,795 of ML661893.1, forward strand.
TCCCTCCCGCACTCTCTCTCCAAGGGCCCTTTCCCGGGCAGCGTGGTGTGAGCTACAGCAGGCAGCTGTACGTTCCTGACGCATCCGCCCCGGGCCAGGGTTAGGAAGCTGCAGAAGCCGTGGTTGTGTCCTTGCAGCCGCAATCGCCAGGTAACCCCCGCCAATTTTAGACGTGCAGGGTCAGACTTGGAGGAGAATCCCCGTAGCGTCCACACATAGATGTGAACAGTTGCCTGTCATTTGCAGGTGCTGCTCACACATTCCAAGGCCCAAGCATGATTGCTTCTCTTGGAATTGCATTTCGGCTGGCTTTCAGATTTAGTGAAAGAGATTTTTGTATCTGAGAAGCAACAGGGTGGGGATTCACTAGGCTTTCCTGTCAGTCCAAAGACCCAGTCAAAGCCAGCTGCCAGGCCCCGTGATCAAAGTGCTTCTAAAAGAGGGAAGTGGGTCCCATTCAGCAGACAGCAGCCCCAAGAGGCGAAGTGCTTTGCTCAGAGTCGCAGAGCTGGGGCCAGAATCCAGGTCCTGACTGCCATTTCAGGAGCCTGGACTATCCTTCATTCCCATTCAGTTGGTATAGCCATCTCAGTGTGGAGTTAACTCATTTCCAGCCATCAGCTCTGACCAATTTCTTAAATCTCAGGTCCTTTTTCCTACCTATTTGGTGTGTGACTGACAGGACCTCAAAGTTATTCTTCATGTTCTTGCACCCCAACTTCATGACTATCCTTTCAATTCTCCGTTTTTATTAATGGGTTCTTTCTGACCAACTTGCCTTGACAATGTCTTTCACCTTTGGCACATTACTTCCAATTTGTTTGTCTGTCTTTCTTTCAAAATATAGTTAATTTACAATGTTGTGTTAGTTTCAGGTGTCAGCAAAGTCATTCAGACACACCCGCGTGTGTGTATATATACACACACATACATACATACACATATATATTATTTTTCAGATTATTTTCCATTATAGTTTATTACAAGATACTAAGTATAGTTCCCTGTGTTGTACATTAAGACCTTGTTGTTTATCTGTTGTACACATAGTAGTTTGTATCTGCTAATCCCAAACTCCTGATGCCTAATTTATCTCTCCCCGACCCCTTTCTCCTTTGGTAACAATAAGCTTGTTTTCTATGTCTGTGAGTCTATCTGTTTTGTAAATAAGTTCACTTATGTCATTTTTTTAGATTCCACATGAGTGATATCATATGGTATTTGTCTTTATCTGCCTTTATCTCACTTAGTATGACAGTTTCTAGGTCCATCCATGTTGTTGCCAATGGCATTATTTCATTCTTTTTGCTAACTGAATATTGTTCCACTGTATCTATCTATATCTATATCTATATCTATGCCACATCTTCTTTATCCATTCATCTGTCAATGGGCATTTAGCTTGCTTGCTGGCTACTGTAAATAGTGGCACATCACTTTCTATTATCCTTCCTTGCTAAGCAGATTCCAGCTTTTCTGTGAAGTATATCATATGTGTTCTAATCCATGCTCTTTCTGTCACCTGGAGCACAGCAAACTCCTTGTTCTTTTTTCCTTTTTATAATTTTCTGTATTAAATCATTTTTGAAAGTTATAAAATGACATATACATTGTACAACTAGTGAAATAATGTATAAATAGAAGAAAAAGAAAAGAAAAAAATTTCCTCTATCTCTGCCCTTTGGCTTCCTGTCTCTTGCCACTCCTAATGTTGATGATTTGATATGCATCCCTCCAGACCGTTATGCTGCTCACATAGAAACATAATAAACGTATTTACATGTAGTATATTGGTTTGCTTTTGCAAGAGCAGTATTGTATTCTACTCATTGAAATGTACTTATGTTAGATATTTCTTCAGTTCAGGATTAAATTTAACCTTTTTAAAAGTATCTGTGTCATAATCCACAGCGTGGCTGTGTTCAGTTTATTAAATTGTGCACCACAGTTAGCTGTTCAGAGACTGGACTGGATGTGTTCTGTCTGCCTCTCCAGCTGCCATCTCCAGGATTTTCTGTCCTGCTGCCTGCCTTGGACCTGTCTGGGCTGCATCAGTAGGTCCTTTGCCCCTGGGCTCCGGGTTGGATTTAGTTCATGTGGTGCCACTCGGTGTTGAGGGAGAGTGGACAATGAAGTCGGGGTATTTCCTCCTGATTCTGTGCTGCCGGGTTACTGTGGAGTGGCGGTGTGACCCTGCCACAGGTCACATCTCCTGGCACCGCCCTCTCCATATATCTGCCCCCACTTTGACTCCGGTGATAACTCCTCTGGCCTGTTGGGCCTGGGGATGGTGTGACTCCCTGCTGTTGGTGGGCCCTGGGGGCTGCCCATCTGTTTAATCTCCCTAAAGCCTGCTTTGTTAAATAATCCCTTTGTCAAATGCTCTTTAATAATCCACTCTGAGTCTTCCATCTGTGTCCTGGCATCCTGAGCAGTATTCTTTCTTATTCTTCCTTTTTTCCCCCCTTGTCATTTGCTATTACTTTCTAGCTAGTTCCTTCCTTTATCTCCGGCATGTTCATTCTGTCCGTTTTTCTTTTAAACTCTGGGGTTTAAAACACTCATTTTCTCAAACTCCTTCCTGAGCTCCCCAGGACCCATGGGATAAAGGTGAAACCCAAAGCCAGTGGTTGTTTGCATCTCCGTCTTCTAGGATACGAAGTATCAGGGACCCCACCCATTTCTACAGTTTTCCCGCTGAAATGCATTTCTTGCATTGATACATTTGGTGCTCATAGTGACTGGCTATGTGACACCAGACCCTGCGCCCTTCCTCCCCCTGCCCCAAGATGCCGTGCCTTCATCAACTCAGTGGGGAGAAGAACAGATAATTCATTTCATGGAGGAGTAATTGAACAAAATGTACATGGAGCTTGTATGAGTTTCTGGCACGTTGGAACTTTTCAGTAAATACTGGTTACAAATTACTGTTCACCCGTTCTGTTCAGAATCGCCCTCCCTTACATCTAACGCAACATCTTCACAGCCAGTAGTCACACAAGTGTACATTTCAGGAATGAATTATTAAAACTGCTTATCTCTAGAATCAAGGCCTGGTTGAAATTTCAGGCCCTCCTCCCTGATGAACGAGGCATTTGGCTCTCGCACAGGCTGTTGGGCCAAGGGGGACACAGTCTGCTGTTTGAATGTAACTGGACCCCAGTTTCCTAGTCTGAATATGGATATGGAGCTTTCCTCCATAGCTCACGGATTTGAGGCCTCAAAGAACAATGCCGCACAAACAAAACAAACAGAAAAAAAAACCCGAATAACAAACAAAACACAAAACTCTCATATAAATCCAGACCAAAGTTGGCTAGGAGTTAAGTCTCTAAACGACTGACTTTTTGTCAGTCTCTGTTCTACTTTACACTTGTGCTGAACAACGCAATGTGTTTCTCAGATGCTTTATATCTAATAGTAGTAGCAACCTTACATTTGTCCTGCAATTTAGATTTGCCTTTAATTGGACATGTCCAGAATCAGAACGCTAAAATAGAGATGATAGCACAATAGAGAAATTAGTAGAAATATTTGTAATGCCTGCCATTCATGGAGCCTTTTCTATAAGTGCCCAACACTACATCATCATATTTAATTCTCACAGTAGCCCTGGGAGGTAGGCAGTTACCTGTATTTTACAAATAGACAAATGGGCCTTTCACTCAGCCTGAGACGCTGAGGCCCAGAGATGGATCCATTGAGTCACTTGCCTAAAATCACACAGTGAGTCAGTAGCAGAGATGCCAACACAGCTTTGGCTTCCAGACTCCCTTGGTCACACTGCAGTTCTAGGTGGCTCTGAGAACTGCGATTAGGGCTGGTTTCCATCCAGACAGCAGCCTTTCCATTTTCCTCTCCCCTAAGCCCAGCTACGGATGTACCACGTTTTTTTCTTGTGCCCAGATTTGGCACATTCTATTTTCTGATGAGGCATGCTTGTTCTCACTCTAGATTTACTCCACCCTGCCCCTCTCCCTCCTTCCTAACCTTTTGACCCAGTGAGCTTCCCTAATCCCCAGTACTCTCCTCCCTCTGCTCTGCTTCCCAGTATCTGGGGCATCCCTGTGACTCTGCTTTGGGCGCTGCTCTTCTGACAAACCAACCCATGTTGACCCACGTAGGTCCTTGTTTCAAGAGCCAGGGATGGTGGTCCTGCAGTTTTATTACACCATCTTAGGTGATTCTGAAAGAGGGCATTCGATAACATTAAACCACATAGAGAGAAATTTTGTCTCCTTTCTAACTCTTTTCCTAATTTTCTGAGCAGATGAAGGAAAATGTCTTCAGGTAGTGCTGATTTGTCTTGAACACCCTGCCTGCCACCCCAACTCTGGGTAATATACCTTTTAACAGAGGTAGCAAATCTGAAGCTTATCCTTCAGAATCCTTTTGAGGACGGCAGAATGTAGCCAAAATTTCATGAGGTTTTTATTGTGTTCATTCCTAGGTTTACTGTCTATTTTTGGTAAGTGATACTAGCTTAGAATTTATGGGAGTGAGACAATGTTTACTTTTAAAATACATTTATTTCAGGATAATATTAAGTAAATAACAGTACAGTTTGTACCAGGATCTGTCCGATGCCTTGAAAATAGCACACTGGGGACTGAGGTTTGGGCTTCACAAGCCCAGCTGACCTTCATGCTTGAGGGTGGGATGGCTTTGTGACTCCTTCTGTTCATCGCTGGGTCATCCCTCCCCTTGTTGATCTCTGATTCCTGGCCAGGTTTTCCACCCGTGCTTATCCGTGTCTGGGACCCTGTTCAAGATTGGGAGAGCGTTATCAGGAGCTGGGATTAAGATGCCATCCACAGTTCATTCCACCACTCCAGTCTGACCCAGGCAGCCACATCACTTGTCTGGCCCTTTGATAACCATGTCTTCAAAATGGTGAACGTGGAGTTGTAGGGGAAGTAATGCACACAGCTGGCTTTGATGTTCTGGTTCAGGAGACGCAGCCACCACCCTGCCCTGGTTAATCCTGCTCTTGGTTACTGCTTCCTCCACCTTATGGTTGTCCCTCCAGGGCCAAATCGAACCCTCTAAAGAAAGTGAAAACAGTTCTTGCTGTTCGTTATGCATTATGTGTAGTGGGCTATGTTCTGAAGGGAGTTCCCCTGTTAGCTTCCATGGTGCACACTTGGTCATAAGTATATTTGGGTGATGAGAAAAAGGAGGTATTTCTTTTTTTTTCTTTTTTTTTGGCAGTGCTCCATGCCATGTGGGATATTAGTTCCCTGACCAGGGATTGAACCCATGTCTCCTGCTTTGGAATTGCAGAGTCTTAACCACTGGACCATCAGTGATGTCTTGGAGGAATGTTCTTGAGATTCACCTGAAGCAGTTCAGAGTTTTGGAATAGCCAGCCCTGTACAAGTGTCCCTGGCTTCAATAAAGACTCAGAGCCAAGAGGCTGCCTCGCCCTCCAGGAAGTCTTCTTTTCTCCCTGACTTGACTCTGTCTCTCTGTCTCTGTGGCATGTTTGTCACTGAGGGGCCTGGAAGCTGATTCATGCATTGGGCAGGGAGAGCGAGTTTGGGGGCAGGTTTCAGACCTCGGCACCCACTCCACATTCTTGAAGGAGGAGGGCGTGCAGATTGTTATCTGCTCATGGAGCCTTATTTTTCAAAGGAAGAATGACCTGGAGGGGCCGTGGGAACTTGCCCCTTTGTGGGTGGGTGTAAATGGAGAAGTCTTGGCTGACCTTGGCTGCTGGTGGCAGGAGCTGAGAACAGTTGCTGGGGGTTGGCTGGGGACTGGCTTCTCTGGAATTCCCTTTATGGCAAAGCCTGTTAGATTTTGATGAACAGAGTGTTGGTTCAGTTCTTCTCGAGTGTTTGTGAGGGGGGCACTGTATGGCAGCCATTATGACTAGAAGAAAGAATAACCATGACAGTAGCTCCCATGTCCTAAGACCCATACATTGCCAAGCAGAGACTCATATCATCCTAACCGGCACCCTCAGAAAAAGTGATCATTGTCCCCCGTTTCACAGATGAGGTGACTGAAGCCAAGAGAGGTGAAGTCACTCACCCAAACACAGGTAGTGTTTCTTCGAGAAGTCAAACTCCTCACCCAAGGTTGCGTATTCAGTAGCAGAGGTGGGTTGAGAAGGCTGCTCTCCTGAGAGTCTTGTCAGTACCCTTTTCTGAATCCCACGTTGAGTCAACCAGGACTGTCTTAGAAAGCCTTTTCTCTGTTTTCTTTAAATGATGCTGCTTTAGGAAAGAAAAGCAACACGATTGCATCTGTGTAGTCTACCCATCCTGTTTATTCTTAAGAGTGGGAGTGTTTTTAGGGAGTCAAATCTAATTATCCAGATGGGATTTTATTTTAAATAACCACCTGCGCCTTCATCTAGACTTAAAAGGATCTTGAGTCCCCACTGAGGGTCGGAGTCTGTGCTTTGTGATTTGAACACAGGTAATAAAAGATTTGACTGTAGAAGATTCCATCTCCAGTTTATATCCTCTTTTTTTTTTTTTTCCCTTCCTCAGATTAGAGTTTTTATTCTGAGCTGCTGGAATGTCTGCAGAGTAGAGAACAGATGTGTCCTAAGTACTGTTCCGGGGCTGACTTTATTGCCTGGGAAGAAATCCACGGAGGGCTCTGGTTTCTCTGAGAAATGTATTCATATTAGCTCAGATGGAGGAGGTAATTTAAGTCCTTCAAGTTGAATACTAGGTGAGGAAGACTGAAATGAGAGACAGCATCTCCAGCCAGCTTGAGTTCAATATTCTGTCCTTGCAGTCTCTAGTCTAGTTGGAATCACAGCCATTGTTAACAGCATTTGGTTGTTGTGGGTTTTCTTTCTCATCCTTTCCCTCTTTTGCTCCCCCTTCCTCCCTCTGCACCTCTGTCTTCTCTCACTCCCTTCCTTCTTTTTTCTCTCTTCTCTCCCATTTTCTCACAAACTCCTAATTTTTTATAGTTGATTTTTCTACTATAATCATTATCATACCCTAGTGAAGGAAAAAAAAGTTGGACTTTATCAAATGTCAAGGGCCTCTGCTATCCCGGACTGTAAATTAGGTCTCTTTATAAAATGAATTAATTGGGAGTTGGGATTGACATATACACACTATTGATACTATGTATAATATAGATCGTGGTGGCTCAGCTGGTAAAGAATCTGCTGCAGGAGCCCACAGTTCGATTCCTGGGTTGAGAGTTCCCCCTGGAGAAGGGATAGGCTACCCATTCCATTATTCTTGGGCTTCCCTGGTGGCTTAGACAGTAAAGCCTGCAGTGCAGGAGATCTGAGTTTGATCCCTGGGTTGGGAAGACCCCCGGAGAAGGGCATGGCAACCCACTCCAGTATTCTTGTCTGGAGAATCTCATGGACAGAGGAGCCTGCCAGGCTATAGCCCATGGGGTTGCAAAGAGTCGGACACGACTGAGTGACTAAGCACAGTACATAATATAGGTAACTAATGAGGACGTACTATATAGCTCAGGGAACTCTGCTCGGTGCTGTGTGGTGACCTGAATGGAAATGAAATCCAAAAAAGAGAGGATGTATGTATATGTATGGCTGATTTACTTTGCTCTACAGCAGAAACTAATACAACATTGTAAAGCAACTATACACCAATAAAATTTTTTTAAAAACACACAAACGCAATTAAGCCATAAGGAGTAGGTCTAATACACTGATTTTGTAAGTAGTGGCTTACAAGTGATTGGATTCCTGAAGTTTTCTACCACAAAGAAAGCGTTCTGCACTGGACCTGTCAAATTCAGTATCAGAGAGGACTGCCCTGTCAGAAACAGCCACTTGGCATAAGGTTTACGGATTATTGGTGCAGTGGCCTCTGGTGGAAAGCAGTCAGGTGCCAAGAGATGGGAGACCTGAATTTGCTTCCAACTGCAACTAATCGACTCTGTCACTTGGAGAAAGTCATCTATCTCTCTCTGTAGATCTTCCAGTTAGAAAATGGGAACAATAGTCCCTCCCAGTAAGCATCTTAATTCAAGGCAATTTATAAAATTTAGAGTACTGTAAATAAAGAGTAGAATAAATGGAACTAGCATTTACAGGTATTTACTATGTGTTAGCGTGTTAGATATTTTATATGTACATGTACACACACACACACTTTTCTCCCTTCATCCCCCCTACTGCATCTGGCAGCCTGCCAGGTGAGCCTGGTATTATTAATATTACCACTCTGAGCCAATAAAACAGGGGTGCTGAGAGGTTAAGTCTAACTCAAGATCAGAAACCTGGTTAGGTAGTCTCCCAGTACTGGGAGACCCCAGTGGAGCCCAAGCTTGGCAGCTGGCACACCTGGAACCTGGCTGAGCTATCAGAGTGGGCCGCATTGAGTCCTGGTGGCCGTGCAGTGCCCGAGGCAGCCGCAGTCCTTGGTGCTTCAGTCTCTAATTAGCTTCATCTTGGGTTCCAAACACCCTCCAGGTTACCCTGTGTGTTCAAGAAGTGCCATCATTCCTTATAGGTGTTAATGCGTGAGTAACATTGGTTGGCTCCCGCCTGCCATTGCAGGAGACTTAAGAGATGCAGATTCGATCCGTAGGTCAGGAAGATCCCCTGGAGGAGGGATTGGCAACCCACTCCAGTATTCTTGCCTGGAGAATCCCATGGACAGAGGAGCCTGGTGGGCTACAGTCCATAGGGGCACATAGAGTCAGACACAACCGAAGTGACTTAGCACGCATGCATTAACCACTTTAATAAAAGTTTGGGGGACAAACTGAGGACCCCAGGAGCAGCACTTGATTGAGCTCTGTGAGTTGTGGTTTTGATACTTCTGCTCCCCATGATAAAAAACAAATAATAATGCTGTACTAAATAGAGCAGGGGTTTGTTATTCCCATATCTGAAACCTGTGCAAGGGCCCCACTTCATCTTTGTGCTCATTTAGATTTCTGATGATTGGGTCAAAATTTATTTCAATAGCATTTGAACAGTTTTGAATAGTGCCATCTCAGTGATGTTAATTCCACTTGGGTCACCTCTTCCTATCCCTCTGATGTACAAGGTGCCTGGGATAGCTTTTGCCCCCTTGTTGAGATTTGATACTTACTGAAAGAAGTGATGATCCCTGGTGGCTCAGGACTGGATGTCCCCAGGCAGGAGAGGATGGTCATATTTCATGACAGGGCTTAGTTCAGGCAGTAACTGGCTCCTTTCCCCCAACAAGCTTATTTCACTCTTTGCTAGAAAGATAAAGAATATCAGAAAAGCACTGAGCTGTGAGAGGGAACTCTTAAAGTTACCAAGATTATTGTTAGTGTGAACCTCCTGCTGGAGAAGATTCTGTCACCTTCACAGACACACAAACTGTGTCTGGGGTGTAACTTGGTACTGGGCTGGCTGATGGCTGCCTAAGAGCCATTTATAGAGCTTATCAAATACAGATTTGTTGGCCTAGAGCAGGACCTAGAAATCTATATTTTTCTAATGTGCACCCTAGTTTGGGAAGCACAGTTGTAGGAGTGCCTCATATAATTTTGCAATTACTGTTAAAACAGTAGATTATAATAGCCTTCAATTAAAATATTTTTCCTTAAAAGCCTAATTTTCTGAGCATTTCACATAATTTTCTGACTCAGATGGCCTTTCTCTTCTTCTGATATAATACCACCCTCCGATGTCCCACCCTTCATCCATTTATTTGACCAACGTTTAACAGCTGTCTAAGATGGGTCCCAGCGGTCTAAGATGGGGTCACAAAGAGTCAGACACGACTTAGTGACTGAACAACAAGAGATGGGCCCCAGGAAATGAGCTAAAAAGATCAAAAGACACATAATTCTAAGCCCGCAGGAGCCTGTGGTATAGCCAGGAGACCATTAAACAGTAAACCAACTCTTGTAGAATAATATCATTGTTTCAGCTACAGTGGGAACACCTAAAATTTGTTGGAAAGTCAGGTGATACATCCTGGGGTAAAAACTCTTCGAGGCTTAACAAAAGAGAGGATGGTTGTCAATGGCAGGTGAACATAGGAGACAGCAGAGAGAATAGCTTTGCAAAGGCTTAGTGGCCAGAGAGCCATAGGTGGCAAGAACTGCACACTCATTGATTTGCTACCATATATATAGAGCTAGTGGTAAAGGATCCACCTGCCAATTCGGGGGACACCAGAGATGAGGGTTTGATCCCTGGGTCAGGAAGATCCTCTGGAGGAGGACATGGCAACCCACTCCAGTTTCTTGCCTAGAGAATCCCGGAGCCTGGCAGGCTACAATCCATGGGGTCGCAAAGAGTTGTACATGACTGAGCGACTAACACACTCATACACACACACACACACATTGATAAAACGTGATAGAAACGAGGGTGGATGTACTGACAGAGGGCAGCTCATGAGGGTCTTGGAGACTGTGTGTGCTGGGAGTTTGTATTTGACCTCATTAGTACATTTTCTTTGCCACATATGTAAGTTTTTTCTTAACATCTCATTGATGTGTATCTTTAAAAAAAAAATCCTTCCCCCGACAGTACAGCATGATGAAATTGCTTCTTCTTACGCAATACCTTGGAAGCAGGAGAGACTCAGCTGGCTCCATCCCCAGTAGAGACCTAGCTTCAGTTCTCATCTTCTGGCCCCTTCATAGTCTTTGATTTCTGAAGCTGGAAGTCAGCCTGTTTGTGGGGCTTCCTTCTCCATAAAGCCGATGTCTCTTTAGAAAGCCCTGTCTCACCAGTGTCATCTCATGTCCTCATCATGTCCCTCCTCGATCCCTGAGTTCCCTCCACACTGATGTGTTTCAGGTTTTCGAAGAAACACAGCTTTGCCCCCACCACAGGGCCTTTGCACACACTGTTCCTTCTGCCTGCAGTTCTCTTCCATTCCTAGCCTCTATCTTAAAAAGCCCTGTGCCATGCTGTGCTAATTCACTTCAGTTGTGTCTGACTCTGCGACCCTATGGACTGTGACCTGCCAGGCTCCTCTATCCATGGGATTCTCCAAGAATACTGGGGGGCGGTTGCCATTCTCTTCTCCAGGGAATCTTCCCCACCCAGGGATCCAACCGGCATCTCTTAGGTCTAACCTGCAGTGGCAGGTGGGTGGTTTGCCACTAGTGCCACCTGGGAAGCCCAAAAAATGGGGGCAGGGGTGATGGCGAAGGTGGTCAAAAAAAAGCCCCATTCCCCTTTATTTGTGATGCTTGACACAATTTTACATTGTTTTACTTATTCTGGTGACTTTATTGCCAGACTTCCCCTTTAAGTTCCATCAAGGCAGGGACCTGGTGTGGCTCATTCACTGCCACATCCTTACCACCTATTTAATAAAAAATATTAGATACCTATTTGCTGAGTGAGTGAATGTGTGAATAGTGAGTCATGAATGGATGGATGGATGTGTGTAGTTGAAGTCTGTGTGTTGAATTCGTAACAAAACACAGCCCACCTTTGTTTTTCAGGCTGCAGTTCCACTCAGCCAAGCTCCTAAAAATTCTCTTCTCCCACATGAACCCAGCAAAGCTAGGTCCATCCTTCATGCTATGATCTAAGCTCCATTCATTTAATGGAATCTGTGATCTCTAAAGCTGACAGTGATTTGTTTCTCTCCTGACTTAGACATAAAATATATGTTTGTATTTTGTTAATTACCTTGGACTGTCTGTGCTTTGTTTCCAATTGGATCACTTACCCAACTTTCATTTAGTTATGACTTTTAAAAAAGAAAAAAAAAGACTTTTCTCATAAGAAAAGCAATAAAGAAATATATTTCAGAGAATGTGAGAAATACTGAGTATAGTGTACTCAGTATGCTGAGTATACTCAGTTCATATGTGAATCCCACATAATTTCTCCTCCTTGAGTTATACATTCCACAATTTGTGTGTATATGTGTGCACGTATAAGCCTCCTGAATTTTAAACATAACATGATCCCCCTGTCATAAAGACTTTTTAAGGCTATTTCATTGTATATCTGACCCTAAGTTCCATTTTTGAGAGTCACTATGGAGTGCCAGCAGAACACCAGACTGGATGCTAGACTCCGAGGTAAATGTTATCCTACTTAGTGTCATTTAGTGCTTTTTGGAAAAAGATAATATAAAGAGTAGCTACGTTTCTAAGTGGCTGTAATAGGTTGCAGAAGAAAGAAGTGAAACTCAGAATAATTTGAGTTATGGTTAAACAAGAAAGATTGGATCCCCAAGAGACACAGCCACTCAAATACAGAGTGCGCTGAACTCACAGGCGTCTTAAGACAGTGGTTCCTACTAAACCTCTGAAACAAGGACTTGGGAGAACCTTGGAAGAACCCTCTTCTCTGAAATCCTAGCTGTAAGAATGACTCCTGTTTTCCTTCTTTTCTAGAGCGACCGTCTTCTGATCAAGGGAGGCAGAATCGTCAACGATGATCAGTCCTTTTATGCTGATATTTACATGGAAGATGGCTTAATAAAGTATGTATATAGGACCCTTCGCTTTATCTTTTGAACTTTCTTCACTAGAGACTCAGAAAGAAACTTGCTTCTTTTGCTTAGTAGACCAGTGCTTCTCTGTATTTCATTTCTCCTTCTTAAAAATGAATCTTTCATTTAGCCCATCAGTCTGGATAATCCCTTTAAAATTGGATTTTAAACTAGCCGTAGTTCACTTGGATCACATGAATGAAGTGAAAAATCCGAATTCAGTCACCCAAATGAAGCTACTACAGGCCTCTTTGGGAAGCTGCATTGATGGGCGCTCTATGTGTTGTGGAGAAGTGAGTGATGTGACCTTCGTCCTTAAGATCACTGAAAAACTCCACTAACTACAGTACCCTAAAAATATAAGGCCTAGTAGAATAGGTCCATTCCCTTCTTTAGGGGATCTTCCTGACCTAGGGGTTGAAGCCGGGTCTCCTGCATGCAGGCAGATTCTTTAAGCTACCAGGGAAGCCCCATAATAAGTACCAAAGGAATTCGAGTAAAAATAAGTAATTTAGAAGTGCATGAATGGAGAAATCCCTTCAGAGGAAGGTTTTGAGGTGGAGAGGGCATTTAAACTGAACCCTGACTTAGGAAGGACTTGGAAGATTTTGAGGTGCTTCACTATTAAAATAGACTGGAAGTCCTCTTGCCAAGGACGTTATAGAAGGAATTTAACCATCCCAAAGTGTGTGTTGGTGGTGGAGAGAAGGGTGTATAAACATGATTTTCATCTAATCTTATAATTTGATATATCTTCAGCAGCTTTCTTAACCCACAGAAGTTTGAAACAGAAATAATTCCTTTCAGTTTTTACAGAGTTGTGTGCCTGTGAGGGTTGATGGAGTGCTGCTGTGTGTAAAGCAGCTGTGTCAGGCCATGGACCTGTACTGTGTCACATGCCATGGTAGATGTCACTGGGAACCAAATCAACTCTCTTGCCCCAGGGACCTGACAATCTTTTAGGGGAAATGATATGTCTGCCCATATAAAGCACATGGCATTACCCAATAATATCAATGTGTATGTGTGTCTGAACTGAACCTTGACTTAGGTGGGACTTGGGCAGTGCACAGATAGGATAAACATTTCAGGCCAGATTTCCCAGTAGACACTTCAGGGATATGTAATTACTTTACAGAATGGTTTGCTATTGGATGCTTGAAAGCAGCATAGCCAGATAACCTTTATGTGCAACTTCCTTACATAGTGATCTTTTAAAAAGGATTTGACCTATACATAGCCTTTCATCACATAAAGCAGGCTGCTTCCCCACACTGATGGACATAGTTTAGAGCTAGTGTATCCAGCCCACCAAATGAGCAATCCCTGGCCTCATATAGTTTTATTTTTATATTATCCAGCTTCATTGGCTAGCTTTAAGATTCTGGTTATAGAAAGCTTGCTTATCTTTGGAAACTTGGCTTAGATAAAACTTTTGGTGAGCGGACATTCCTTACCAGCCCCTAAATCTAGGCTAGTTTTCCCTTTGATGAGTTTTTTTTTAAGATTTTTTTTTTTAATGTGGACCATTTTTAAAAGTCTATATTGAATTTGTTATGGTATTGCTTCTGTTTTATGTTTTGATTTTTTTGGCTCTGAGGCATGTGGATCTTAGCTCCCCAATGAGGTATTAAACCCACACCACCTGCATTGGAAGGCAAAGTCTTAACCACTGGATCACCAGGGACGTCCCTTCATAAGTTTTTAAAATACCCCATGCTTTTATCAATCATAGCAATTCTCACACTGTTAGGTCCTCTTGAGAGCAAGCGCCATATTGGGTTCTTCTGTGTATCTACAGCACTTAATCCAGTGCTTGATACATAGAGACTTTTGTAAGAGTTGCCTTTTATTGAGTATATATCATAATGTATGCCAGGCATTAAAGTAAATGCTTTACAGGCCTCATCTCATTTAACCTGCCAGCAATTCTATGAAGTAGGTACTCTTATTACCCTCTTTTTCAGAGGAGGATAGAGAAGAAAGAGGAGCAGAGAGAGTAAATAACTTGCTAAAGATCAACATATTGATTCATTAAATGAATGAATAAATGCAAGAATGAAGATGTTCATGCTTAGTAGCTTTGCAAATTTGCATATATTTTCATAATAGAAGTAGGAAAAATGGTGTTATTAAACAAGTCAACTGATGTAAAAAAATACTTTCTTCAAAATATAAGCCACAATTAATTTTATATTTTTCTCTTACTAAAAAATTATTATGTGTAGTCTGCTCTCTTTGGAGCAGATGTGTTCCCTCATTTAGACATTTTCAGAGCTGTAAAGAAAATTCAGTGCTTCACGCTTCTTCATTCCAGAGCGCACGGCAGGCATCATTAATTGATCATGGAACTTTTCATGGCTGACCCTTAAACACAGGCCCTAAATCCTTCTTTGTGCAGTGATTCAGGCGTCTACAACCATAGTTGAATATGTAAACTGAATCTTTGCCTTCACTATTAAAATAGACTGGAAGGCCTCTTGCCAAGGACATTATAGAAGGAATTTAACCATCCCAAAGTGTGTGTTGGTGGTGGAGAGAAGGGTGTATAAACATGATTTTCATCTAATCCTATAATTTGATATATCTTCAGCAGCTTTCTTAACCCACAGAAGTTTGAAACAGAAATAATTCCTTTCAGTTTTTAGAGTTGTGTGCCTGTGAGGGTTGATGCTGTGTGCAAAGCAGCTGTGTCAGGCCATGGACCTGTACTGTGTCACATGCCATGGTAGATGTCACTGGGAACCAAATCAACTCTCTTCCCCCAGGGACCTGACAATCTTTTAGGGGAAATGATATGTCTGCCCATACAAAGCACATGGCATTACCCAGTAATATCAATGTGTATGTGTGTCTGTGTCCGCAGTCACTCAGTCATATCCAACTCTTTATAACCCCATGGACTATAGCCTGCCAGGCTCCTCTGTCCATGGGATTTCCCAGGCAAGAATACTGGAGTGGTTTGCCATTTCCTCCTCCAGGGAATCTTCACAATCCAGGGATGGAACCCACATCTCCTGCATTGGCAGGCGGATTCTTTACTACTGAGCTACCAGAGAAGCCCAATAATATCAATATCAAGTATTAAATTAGTAGAATAGATATGATCCAGAGGAACGAAAGGACTGTGTGAGATTATAACATTATTACTATAATGTTATAACTTTATAACAGCTGATATTTATTGAATTTTTATGTGCCTCATAGGGTTCTATGGGCTTAACACAGATTAACATTTAATCTATACAGTAGACCTACTGAGGAGGCTTTTTTTTTTTATTACATCTTACATATGAAGGAATTGAGACATGATGAGGTTAAGTTACTTGGCCTAAATCATAAAGCAAGCATTAGCAGAGCCACGATTGTGAATCCAGGGGAACCCACATGCAGGGCAGAGCCACACTCTTCAGTACTAGACCTGGCTGTCAGTAGAAACTTGACCAAGGAGGAGAGAGGGAAGCTAAGCCGTCAAGGATTAATATGACCTTGATTGGCTCAGTAGAGAAGAGTGGGGGAAGGCATTTCTATTTGAGACTAGATATTATACCAGTTGTCAAAAATGGGTGGAAACATGCCTACATAGACACACCCAAAAGAGGCAACTCTTCCTGCTCTTGGTTCTCAATTCCCTCAGAGGTGGGTCAGTGA
This sequence comes from Antilocapra americana, assembly GCA_007570785.1. Classification (NCBI taxonomy): domain Eukaryota; kingdom Metazoa; phylum Chordata; class Mammalia; order Artiodactyla; family Antilocapridae; genus Antilocapra; species Antilocapra americana. The sequence continues at coordinate 5,489,850 of ML661893.1, forward strand.
GGGAGGGAAATGGGAACACACTGGCCAGTATCTGGACTAGAATGGAATTACCATCAAGGCTGCATTTTTTCCACAGTGTGTTTTGAATTGTGGTGACTCTGGAATGGCCCAGTGGTGATGTGGTAAGGGTAAAATCTTAGGGATGTCGGAAAGCTTAATTTTAGTTGTAGAACTTACATTTTGTCAAACCAGTTGAAGACTTCTTACTACTATAAACAAAAGCAGAAAGTGTTCATGCCACTGGTAGTGGGTACATGTGTCTGCAAGGTAGGAGATGGTTCATAACAGTGTAGATCCTCATGAGTCTTAAGTCTGCCTGGAATTAACTGGATGTTTATATCAGGGATGTGAACTGAGCAACATTGTTGGTCTATGAGGTTACATTGTGCTAAAGGTAGTTGTATTTGTCACCAGTCTTGTATAGTGTGCACTTGGCCTACTCATCAGCTTCCTTGCCACCCCTGTTTCCCCCTCTCTGCCTCCCTGAGATGCTCTGAAGGTTTTTGGGGGAAGCTGTGTCTGCTGGAAGTTGTCATAGTCCACTTCCTTGGCTTGATGCTTCTCCTGAGCTGCTGACCATACAGAAGCAGCTGGTGTAGGCATTTGCATCTTTTGCTTCCTCTTTGAGAATCTGCCATCGGTTGTGATTGATAGATGAGCTATCAGGGAAGGATGGACTTGGGAGTGAGAATGGACTTGGGAATGCCCTAGACATATTCCATTTGTCGTTAGGAGCACAGATGAACCCATTTAGATAGCAAAGTTCATGCACCTGTTCTTTAAAATGATTCTTTACCAACTTCTTCAATCTCTTCTAACAGTTCATTATTTTACAGCTGTTCAGTCCTTCAGCAAATGTTCTTCCTGATCCTTAAATAAAGAGCTAAATGAAAATAAAAACACTGGGCTTCCCTGGTAGCTCAGCTAGTAAAGAATCCGCCTGCAATGCAGGAGGCCCTGGTTTGATTCCTGGGTTGAGAAGATGTCCTGGAGAAGGTATAGGCTACCCACTCAGTATTCTTGGGCTTTGTGGCTCAGATGGTAAAGAATCTGCCTGCAATGCAGGAGGCCCTGGTTTGATTCCTGGGTCGGGAAGATGTCCTGGAGAAGGGATGGGCTACCCACTCCAGTATTCTTGGGCTTTCTTGTGGCTCAGATGGTAAAGAATCTGCCTGCAATGTGGGAGACTTGGGTTTGATCCCTGGGTTGAGAAGATTCCCTGGAGGAGGGTATGGCAACCCACTCCAGTATTCTTGCCTGGAGAATCCCCATGAACAGAGGAGCCTAGCGTGCTGCAGTACATGGTGTTGCAAAAAGTTAGACATGACTGAGTGACTAAGCACACACAATAAAAACATTTATTAAAATATTTGTTACACACCCTATATTCCAGCCACAGTCGAACCGCTGGGGTGACACTACTAAGCCAGGACACAGGGTCTCACCAAACATACTGGGTTGTTTTATGTCTATAAAAATTGTTTTCTGGACGGAGCTAGAGATTATCATACTAAGCGAAGTAAGTCAGACAGAGAAAGACAAATACCATACAATATCACTTGTATGTGGAATCTAAAAAATGATACAAACGAACTTATTTACAGAACAGAAACTGACTCACAGACAGAAAACAAACTTATGGTTACCAAAGGGGAAAGAGGGGAAGGGATAAATTAGGAAGTGGGGTTAACAGGTACACACTACTGTGTATAAAATAGAAAAACAATAAGGTCCTGCTGGTTAGCACATATTCATTGTCTTATAATAAAAAATGTTTTATTATTTGTTTCTAGATTGCTAAGCTGGTAAGACTTGCAAAGACTGCTTTGATAAACATAGGTTGCAACATTTAAAATCCTTATAGTGCCATGTTTGCCTTGGAAGTCCTTCTTTTACATTGCTGGTTGTTTCCCTGTCTCACCAGGCAAATTGGAGACAATCTGATTGTCCCAGGAGGAGTGAAGACCATCGAGGCCAATGGCAAGATGGTGATCCCTGGAGGCATCGATGTCCACACTCACTTCCAGATGCCGTACAAGGGGATGACCACAGTGGATGATTTCTTCCAAGGGACCAAGGCTGCCTTAGCAGGGGGCACCACCATGATCAGTAAGTCCCACAAATGTACACACTCGTGGAAAGTGTGCCAGGGAGTTTAGCTAATGGATTAACTGCCGTGCTCTCTGATGGTAACTCATGTATTTCCCCTCAATTCAGCAAATAGACTTTCTGCCTGATGGGACCTGAGAAAAGCTGACTATGGAGAGGACACTGTAAGCTTCTGTAACTGCAGAAGGAGATGCAAGAGGCTCATGACCTTGAAAGCAGCGTACTCTCTGTCTGCCTTGGAGCAGGGGCTGAATATGCCGTGGGTGGGGAATCAGCATTTAGCATCTCTGGGCCAGACCCTGGGGAAAGTGAACTTGAAAAGCTGTGGACCTTGGGCAAAAGGTGATCTCAGAACTTCCAGCTTGGGTGTGAGGCAGGAGGGGCAGAGGGTATGAGCAGAGCAGTGCAAACAGGGCTGAGAAGTATCCCAGAGAGAATGACAGCGAGACGGGCAGTTGTTGGGAACTTAGGAGCCTTCAGTGGCGGTTAGTGTTATTTGGTCTGTGCTGTATTGTGACCAATTCATAGCTTAAAGGTTGGGCAGACTAAAGAGTTGTTTGCCTTGTTTTGTTTTTCTGGTGACTTTTGCAATTCCAAAGAAACCTAGGGAGTTGCATGCCATTGGATTACTGAAGAGATAGCATTCCAGAGCACTCCTTCCTGTCCCAAAGAAGTTCCAGTGAACTGGCCCCCAGCCCAGCCCTGGCCCCCAGCTTGGTCAGCAAGAGCACTGTTACCACCCAAGAAATATACATCCACCTAAGAAATCAGAATAGCTTGAGTCGTAGACTTACTCACTGTCTTTTGCTTCCTTTCTACGGGAGCAGTAGTAGGGTTCAGCTTCAGCTAGGGGTGTGGAAAGCCAGGAAAATGGCATCAGGGCCATAAAAGGTGCATTTCTGGGAGCCTGAAGCCTTTGTCCAGCCAGAGGGAAGAAGCCAGCCGAGTTCTCAGCAGCTGCCTGCCTACAAAGGCTCTGGTGTGGGTCCAGACACAATAACACAGCTCCCAGCCTCTGCTTTCAGATAAGTGCACTTGGGCTGCCTGTGCTAGAAGGCTGAGGAAATGAGTGATCTCAGCCTGGCTTTCTGCCATCTGGCCGAGGAGCTGGACCTGTTCAAAGTCCTAGACGTATGCATTAGGCTTGGGCTTCTGCATTAGGCAGGGAACAGGAGGAGAGTCAGAGCGCCACATGAAAAGAGAGGAAAGCATGTGAGAATCAGAAGTGTCTGTGTCCTTTCTAGATAATTAAACACCCTAGGTATGAAAAACAAAACAAAACATAAATCTCTCTTCACTGTCACCGTTTGGCTGTATTACTTTTTCTGTTTAACAAAAATAGGATTGTAATAAACATACTGTGTTAGCCTTCTGTTCACTAGTTAATATGTCATGGATGTCTTTCCATTCATTTATTCTTATTCTGCTGAATTTTAAATGGACTTCTGACATCCATTTTATGAAGGTATCATGATTTATGTATTTAACTAAACTTCCCTATTGTAAAACTTTGTTTCCAGCTTTTCACTTGCATAAATATGTAAATAATGGCAAATATCCTGAGGACCCAGATTTGGAGTTCAGGCATGTTTATTTCCTGAAAGATAATTCTCAGGCACAAGAATAATTGTTGAGTTTAAGGTATGGAAAACGTCAAGGTTTTTGAAACACATTTCGAAATTGTTCTTAGGAAGGTTGTACCAGTTCACACTCTCTCTCAGCTGATGTGGGGAGCAATTAAAGTGTAACATTTGTCTTACCCTTACCAGCATTTACACCAGTAAGAAAAAAGAATGCTTTTATTCTTTTTAAAAATATTGTCCACTATGGCAGGTACTGCAAGAGTAGGTTTGGGCCTCAGAGAAACCCATACCTTTTTATTTATTTGTTTATTTAGCTTTGTTAGGTACTTGGGACCTCCTTGCAGCGCACAGGCTCTACTGCTGGCATGCGGGCTCACTAGCTGCAGTGTGCAGGCTTCGTTGCTCTATAGCATGTGGGATCTTAGTTCCCCAACAAAGGATCAAACGTGTATCCCCTGCATTGAGAGGTGGATTCTTAACCCACTGGACCACCAGGGAAGTCCCAGAAACCGTATCCTTGATGAGAAGTTTACATGGAAATAAGATCTGTGGGCTAAGCATCAGGTTCACTTACCTGACACCAGCTCTTTCCTACGGCAGTAGGCATGAAAATGTCACTGTCTTGGGACCTGACGTAACTTTAAAGCCCTTCCTCCTGCCCTTAGAAAGAAGGAGTCCAACTTTGATCACCAGCAGTAACTCCCACAATTACTGGTGATAATGGCACATAGTAGGAGCTCATCAATTAACAGCTAACATTTATTAAGCACTCACTATGTGCCAGGCATCATGTGAAGCCCTGTCTATGCTTTTTCCCATTTAATCTCTTCACAAACTTAGAGGGAAGGCAGCGGTACCCCCATCCCCCACCCCACATTGAAGGATGAGAAAACCAGCATTTAGAGAAGCTAGTCATTTGCCCAGGATCGCATAACTAAGAAATGGTTGAGTCACCAGCAACCACTGTTGAAACCATCCAGGACCCCTCTTTGAGGTTAACCGTATGCTCAAGAGATAGAGACTGTGCCATCGTAGCTAAGCAGACAGGACAGAGGGGACCAAAGGCTGTGTTGGTGAGTTGCCTACATGGGGCCTCTCTTGTCTAGTTGACCATGTGGTGCCCGAGCCTGAGTCCAGCCTGACGGAGGCTTATGAGAAGTGGCGGGAGTGGGCCGACAGCAAGAGCTGCTGCGACTACTCCTTGCATGTGGACATCACTCACTGGAACGACAGTGTCAAGCAGGAGGTGCAGGGCCTCATCAAGGACAAAGGTGAGTGTGGACACGCCTTCCCTTCCCTCTTGTCTGTCTTTCTTATGCTCTCCACTCACTAGGTTGCAGGGAACCTTGGGCATGAATGCTGGATGCAGTGGTACCTCTATGAACCAGGCACTTTATGCCATCCTACTTATTCCTTACGGGATCCCCGTGAGACGGAAATCATTATCTTTGCAGATGGAGAACCTGGGGTTCAGAATAAGTAGCCCAGGATCATAGAGCTAGTAAGCATTAGATCTCTCCAAAGTCTATTCTCTGTATCCCTGTGCAATACTGCCCATTGTACAGACGGAGAAACTGAGATCAGAAGAGGTCACAGCTTGTCCATATGCACTTAGAAACTGAGAAATTTTTAACATCTATCATTTTTAGTCCGAATATCCAAACGTTACTCTTATACAACAATAGCACCCTCAGAAAAGGCTAAGACATTTCTGGGAACAAAGCTGTGTTCATAGAAGCTTAAATCGCGTGTGCGTGTGTGTGTGTGTGTGTGTGTGTGTGTGTGTGTGTGTGTGTGTGTGTGTGTGTGTTCGTGTTCATGTCCTCTCCATGAGTACATGATGTAGGCTCCCATTGTCTTTTTAGACTCCTCTGTGTTCTGCTGCTTTCTGTGTTCTGCTGGTTAGCTGTTTCACACATGCACCACCACCCCCTACATGCACACAGACATGCAATATACTGGGCATCCTAAGCAGGGCTGGGGGACCTGCGGGAATAGGAGGAATGGCCTCTGCTGAATGGCCAGGGCCGAAGGAGGCAGACCCATTCAGAGTGATAGGATAAATGCCACAAGATGTAGAAGATTGTTGTAACAGTAATGGTATAAGACTAATTATAATGTATCTTAGTGCTAAGTCCTCTTGCGAATTTTATAATACAGTTATCAGCGAGCAGTCTGGATGCAAAGGCCAGGAGTGCAGTGGAAGGCAGTGTGCTGGGGTGAGAGGAAGGAGTAATCTCTCAGGGAAGGAGCTTTTTATCCACTCCCCACTCCTGCCCTCAAATTCTGCCCAGTCCTAGCTGATTCAGAGGATGAGGTTAACCTCTCCCCTCTCTTGTGTCTCCTTCTACACCGTGCATCTCAACTAGGGTAGAAAACTGAATGGATTTAATATTACCTCCCTTCCGAAGGGCCTGGGTCAGTCCACTGATGATACAGAGGCTTGTGAGAAGGGTCGTGTTGGGAAAACTGCCCTGAGCTGCACTCCTCTAGGTGGGGAAATTCTCAGATTACAGCCTGCTTTTGGCCTGGAGCACTGTGGGCTGAAGTGACCCTCATGGTTGGAGACCAGAATTACTCTCCTTTCCTCAGAATGACTCTCTGTTCCCCAGTCCTACCTGTTTCTGAAAAATAATCTATGAATAGTGTTATCTGGAGGGAGAAATTAAATCGCTCTTTCCTTTGAACCATGATGACTTAGATATTTAAGCCCAGGTTGAACCTTGATTTCTGTACATTAGCTCTGTTGGTTCCCTGGGGACTAGCTCTAGATCTCAGTTCTGTCTCAGACCCAACACTCTGCCCAGGCCTGGTGGAGAGCTGACATTCACAAAGAGCCAGATCAACTGATCCCAGGAGGTCAACCATATGCCAGTGCTAAGAGCTCAGCATGTGTTATCACATCTAAAGTTTCCAGCCACCTTATGAAGCAGGATGGTGCTTCATAATAATGGAAATTATTTTTCCATTTTATGGATGGGGAGACTGAGGCTCAAGAGGTTAGAAAGTGGTGTCACTCCTAGTGTGTGCACATAACTGGTGTGCTGCCGCGATTCTCAGCACTGTGCTGCCCTGAGCAGTGTTCAGGTTTGTTGATCCTCTGGGCTGGGAACAGTGTAGGGGGAGGCAGAAAAGAGATGCAGAAGAAGAGACCAGACTGCTCTGACGTCATAGGAATGGTCAGTTTTTCAGAGTAGAGGAGGACATAGAGAAATGCTCTTGGAGAATGGGATGTGTCCACTTTGCACTGGGTGGGGGCCTGTGGTGCACTCAGGGCGGGAAGCACAGGATGCAACAAGATGATAACCATTTTGTCCTCCTCCTGTCTCCCCTCCCCTCCTCTTTTGCAGGGGTGAACTCCTTCATGGTTTACATGGCCTACAAGGATTGGTATCAAGTGTCCAACACGGAGGTAACAACCCGCCATGTGTGGTTTGGGGTCTCTGGATGGGTTCCCTGTGGTGCCTGGTGACCTTGGCTATTGGCACATGGGTCACTGTGGTTCATTGGGAGAACGCTGGGCAAGACATTGAATGCTGGGCTTCTTGAAGTCCTCACCATCCATGCTACGTTTTCAGTGAGGTAGCAGCAGGCAGGGTGCCAGGGGCAAGGTAGACTGGGAGCTAGAATTTCCTGTGGGAGCAACTTTCTCAAAAGGACAAGAGGAAGGGTGTGTCTAAATCTCCATCTACCCAACAAATTCGATGCCTCTTGGGAGTTCAGGGGAAGTATAAGTGCTCAGCCTTGCAGGATAAAGGAGGGCCATCTGCTCTTTGGGCTCATCATACCAGCTTGCCTTTGACTTTCTTCCTATGAAATGCGTGGGGTGTGCTTGTTTTAGACAAACCTCAACTTCTCAGAAAAAATGCAAAACATGAATTCCCATACTTCCCAGCAAGGAGATGAAGAGTGGTCTGCCCCGAGAGGCTAAGAGATAAGAGATTTCAGCTTTTGAGTTAACTTCTGGCTGGCTGCAGTGCCTTCAGGGAGTGTTAAGAAGGATTTTGAAGCACTATCTGAACTTAGTAGGAAATAATTCCATTAAAGTGTGTGCAGGAGACAGAGTGGTGGGGTTTAATATCACTTTGTTAGATGTTCTCCCTGGCTGCCTATGAGACATGATGGGTTTTCCTTCCATAGACAGTTTCCTAGAGTTCCTAAAGTTCCTTTGGACTAGCTCTCCTCTTGGGTCTCTTTGGTGATGCATGCTTTAGTCTGTATTTCTGCCCTGGTCACTTATTTCTTTTGGTTGATCCCATTTATTTTATTTATTTATTTATTTTGGCTGCACTGGGTCTTAGTTGTGGCATGTGGGATCTAGTTCCCTGACCAGGGATGGAACTCAGGTCCTCTTCATTGGAGTGTGGAGGCTTACCCACTGGACCTCCAGGGAGGTCCTGACCCCATTTATTTTAGCTCCTGTTCTAGTCATGGGCCTGTGCATGAGATTACTAAAGGCATGGTGTCCTATGAAGGTGACAAAGCCTCATTTCTGTTTCAGCTGTATGAGATCTTCACATGTCTGGGAGAGCTGGGGGCCATCGCTCAGGTGCACGCTGAGAACGGGGACATCATCGCCCAGGTAACAAGGCGCGGCCCCCTGCAGTGCATGTGCTCCTGGGGCGAGCGTCTGCCTCCCATTTATTTTCTCATTTCTTCAGTGTTGCCGGAGCTCTCAAGCTCTGAACCCTCCTAAGCACTGTGCTAAAAGCAGAACCTGGCCTCAAGGACCTCACAGTCTAGGAGGAGGAAGTATGAGGGCAAACAGACAAGCAAGAGAGGAAGTTATCAATCGAAGATGCTATAAAGCGTTCTGGGAACCAGGGCAGGCATCCTGGCAGAGGAGGTTCTCAAACTGGGCCATTGGTGGGAGAGCATCGCTGATTCTGTTTTGAAAGTGAGTCCGAGCTACATGACACGCTCTGTCTTAAAGAAAAACTCTTAAGACAGCGTTTCTCAGAAGCCGGAAATCTGATCCAGGACTGCGTAACTCCTGGCCTTAGATAATGAAGAATTTGCGTCTTGTGGGGATCAGGCGTCCCACTGGTTTCCTAGAAATCATATTGAGCAACCCAAGGAAAGAGTGATGAAAGCAAGGACCCCAGGGCCCAAACTGATCGTTTGTAAGGAAGCAGAAAGCGCTTCTCTCTCCATCTCCTGGGATGCTTAATGGGCTTGATGCACAGGTGTGTCTGCGCCAAGGTTCTGTTTATCTCAGAAGTGTTCAGGGTTGGCTTCCGCTGGGAGGAGGCAGCCAGCAAGGAGTGTCAGCTCTCTCAGTCCATTTGATAACATTAACAGCAAGAGTGCTTTATTTATTCTTCCTGAGAGTGTTCCCGAGTGCTCTGTGCCAGGCACTAGGCTCTAGAGGGAGTCAGCACAGAGGCAGGCCGGCACTCTTGAGCCGTAGAGGTTGTCCGGGACGTGGTGAGCGTGGTGAGGAGGGGTGTGGGACACGTTGAGACCCACCCTCATCTCAGCTTCTGCTGAGGTCCCATTGGACAACACTTACTGCTGTGCGCTGGGCCCTGGTCAGGGCTCTCGTGTGTTCCCATCCAGGTCTGCACCCCACCCTTTCAGGATGGCACCAGCCTCCCCCCGCTTCTATGTATGAGAACACAGAGGCACTGAAGGGTGAGGTCATTGGCCCAGGGACCACAGCTAGTAACTGGGAGAACTTCGTCTTAGCCTCTCAGGGGGTGTGCCTCCGTGGGCATCTCTACCCAGAGGTGGAGAGAAGGAGCCCTCTCCACCCGTCCAGCTGCAGGCTCCTGGAGAGACCAGCACCCGCGCTGTGCAGGCTGCAGCTGTCAGGCTTTCAGACTCTTTGAGTGTTGTCTTTCCAGGGGAGGAGGTGAGCTCAGCATGCAGTTCCCACTCCCTTATGACCAACGAGGCTAATTAGTCGGTTTTAGGGGAGCTGCCAGATGCCCCAGCCCTCCCTCCAGATTCCCTCACAGCCAGACTCCCTGCTTCTTCGGGCTTGACTCTGGGGAGGCAGACGAGCTCCAACCCTCAGTTCCTCGCCAGCTTTCTCTGCGGGTTCTGAGCACAGAAGTGGCTCTAGTGTTCCCTGCCCACACCCTGCCCCCACCTTGGGCAGATCTGCTCTCCTCAGGAAAAGAATAAGGGCATTTCCCCCCCCCCCATTGGAATGAGTTTCTCATGTGTGTTTATTAAATTCAGCTCGAGCTGAAAGATTTATCACCTTGTTTAAATGCAGGCAGCTGCTGTGCTCAGAGCTTCTTGCTGCACTTTATGCAAAGTGACTAAAGAGCGATTGAAAAAGCATTTCCTATGGGTACCAATACGGGACATTTTCAAAAGTTTCAGTAGCATCTTTAGCCAATCATCCAACAAATACCTACTGAATGCCTACTATGTGCCAAGCCTTGGAGAGGGAAGGTGAAAAAGACAGGGTCCCTTTCTTCATGGAGCAACCAAAACTGTGATATAATTACAGCAGTGATCGGCACCTCAAAGAGCCCACACCTCCCCCACCCACATCAGGTGGCATCCACGGGCCTTTACAGGCTATTCTTAACCATACGGCTGTAGAGACTCCGTGGTTTTGGAAATAGGTCATCCCAATGTGAACAGTGCACTAGAATCAACTGTGGAGCTTAAAGAATGATCTCTGGGATTCTCTGAGCTCCAGAGATTCTGACTGGGGAGACCCAAGTAGAACTCGGTCAAGTGTATCCTGGAAGAATTGACTCAGTGATGGGAGTGCTCAGAGACCATTGCTCGAGCACGTTTCATCCCATGCATCGTCCCAGCACTTTTGGACAGGGTAGGTGTGAGACAGAAGATCCTTAGTTGGACACCTCATCTCTTGTGTGGCTTCACGAAGCGGTTCAGAGTCAAACCCCACCAGAGTTGGGAAGAAGAAATTGTATTCAGCCCAAGCTTTGATGGGACAGGAAGAATGAAAAGTGGAGGTGCTCTGCTGGCAGTGTCAGCCTCTGACCTTTTGTCAAATTCTGTAGAACTGGAAGCAGTGACCATTTTACTTCTCGTGGCTGCTTATAGTAAATGCATTGTCCTTTTTCCAAGTCCATAAGATATTTAAGTGAATAAAAACATTTTAAAAAGGCGTTCTTTTTCTGGGAGAAGGAATCCCTTCCTTTCTAAGCATCTCATAATTTCTGAATGAGATACAGCCTTGTTCAGCTCACTCCTTCCTTTATCACCTGTGTCACCAGCACGAGGGTCCTACGAACTGGCCTCAGTGCTTGAGCATGAATGTCTGCAAAACTGCAGCTCTGCTGCTGAGGACTGGTGCCAGCTCCAGTTAACCTAGCCACCTGCTTCTTCCAGAAAGCCAGCCAGGTCTGAGGAATTTGGCCATCAGTCACAAGGGGGTAGAGAGCTCCACAACGTAGTTAAATAGAATTTGAACAAAAAGCTAAGTCAGGTAATGCTGTATTTAGAGGCATTGTCTGGTTAAATGCTGAATCTGCTTAATGTAACCATCCATTTAAAACATGAGAGTCTGAGGGGCTTATTAAAATACAGAATCCTAGATTCTACCTTGTATATTTGGGAGACCTGGGTAGAGCAGACATGTGCACTTTTACAAAAGCAACTCAGGAGATTCTGATGCAGGTGGTGGGCGGACCATCTTTAGATTAGACTATTCCAGCATCACTTTTTCAAGCCTCAGTTCAGTTCAGTTCAGTCGCTCAGTCGTGTCCAACTCTTTGCGACTCCATGGACTGCAGCGCGCCAGGCTTCCCTGTCCATCACCAGCTCCCAGAGCTTACTCAAACTCATGTCCATTGAATCGGTGATGCCATCCAACCATATCATCCTCTGTCGTCCCCTTTGCCTCCCGTCTTCAATCTTTCCCAGCATCAGGGTCTTTTCCAATGAGTCAGTTCTTCCCATCATGTGGTCAGAGTATTAGAGTTTCAGCTTCAGCATCAGTCCTTCTGGTGAATATTCAGGACTGATTTCTTTTAGGATGGACTGGTTTGATTTCCTTGCAATCCAAAGGACTCTCAAGAGTCTTCTCCAATACCACAGTTCAAAGGCATCAATTCTTCAGCACTCAGCTTTCTTTATAGTCCAACTCTCAAGTCCATACATCACTACTGGAAAAACCACAGCTTTAACTAGATGAACCTTTGTTGGCAAAGTAATGTCTCTGCTTTTTAATATGCTGTCTAGGTTGGTCATAGCTTTCCTTCCAAGGACCCAATGTCTTTTAATTTCATGGTTGTAGTCACCATCTGCAGTGAATTTGGAGCCCCCCCAAAATAAAGTCTGTCACTGTTTCCATTGTTTCCCTATCTATTTACCATGAAGTGCCTCATGCGATGAGTTGACTCATTGGAAAAGACCCTAATGCTGGAAAGGATTGGGGGCAGGAGGAGAAGGAGACGACAGAAGATGAGATGGCTGTGTGGCATCACCGACTCGATGGATATAGGTTTGGGTAGACTCTGGGAGTTGGTAATGGACAGGGAGACCTGGCATGCTGCGATTCATGGGGTCGCAAACAGTCAGACACAACTGAGCGACTGAACTGAACTGAACTGATGGGACCAGATTCCATGGTCTTAGCTTTCTGAATGTTGAGCTTTAAGCCTACATTTTTCTCTCTTCTCTTTCACTGTCATCAAGAGGCTCTTTAGTTCTTCTTCGCTTCCTGCCGTAAGTGTGGTGTCATCTGCATATCTGAGGTTATTGATATTTCTCCCAGCAATCTTGATTCCAGCTTGTGCTTCATCCAGTCCATCATTTCTCATGATGTACACTGCATATGGTTAAATAAGCAGGGTGACAATATACAACCTTGATGTACTCCTTTTTGTATTTGGAACCAATCTGTTGTTCCATGTCCAGTTCTAACAGTTGCTTCCTGACCTGCATACAGATTTCTCAAGAGGCAGGTCAGGTGGTCTGGTATTCCCATATCTTTCAGAATTTTTCCGCAGTTTGTTATGATTCACACAGTCAAAGGCTTTGGCATAATTCAATAAAGCAGAAATAGATGCTTTTCTGGAACTCTCGTGCTTTTTCAGTGATCCAACAGATGTTGGCAATTTGATCTCTGTTTCCTCTGCCTTTTCTAAATCCAGCTTGAACATCTGAAGTTTATGGTTCACCTACTGTTGAAGCCTGACTTGGAGAATTTTGAACATTACTTTGCTAGTGTGTGAGATGAGTGCAATTGTGTGGTAGTCGGAGCATTCTTTGGCATTCCCTTTCTTTGGGATTAGAATGAAAACTGACCTTTTCCAGTCCTGTGGCCATTGCTGAGTTTTCCAAATTTGCTGGCATATTGAGTGCAGCACTTTCACAGCATCATCTTTTACGATTTGAAATAGCTCAACTGGAATTCCATGACCTCAACTCGGTGTTCTTAGTGATCCTTCCTAAGACCCACTTGACTTCTCATTCCAGGATGTCTGGTTCTAGGTGAATGATCACATCATCATGGTTATCTGGGTCATTAAGATCTTTTTTGTATAGTTCTTCTGTGTATTCTTGTCATCTCTTCTAAATATCTTTTGCTTCTGTTAGGTCCATACCATTTTTGACCTTTATTGAGCCCATCTTCTCATGAAATGTTCCCTTGGTATCTCTAATTTTCTTGAAGAGAACTCTAGTCTTTCCCATTCTATTGTTTTCCTCTATTTCTTTGCATTGATCCCTGAGGAAGGCTTTCTTATCTCTCCTTGCTATTTTTTGGAACTCTGCATTCAAATGGGTATATCTTTCCTTAATCTCCTTTGCCTTTTGCTTCTCTTCTTTTCACAACTGCTTGTAAGGCCTCCTCAGACAACCATTTTGCCTTTTTGCATTTATTTTTTCCTGGGGATGGTCTTGATCCCTGCCTCCTGTACAATGTCATGAACCTCCATCCATAGTTCTTCAGGCATTCTGTCTATCAGATCTAATCCCTTGAATGTATTTCTCACTTCCACTGTATAATCGTAAGGGATTTGATTTAGGTCATACCTGAATGGTCTAGTGGTTTTCCCTACTCTCTAAAAGTCTGAATTTGGCAATAAGGAGTTTGTGAACTGAGCCACAGTCAGCTCCCAGTCTTGTTTTTGCTGACTGTATAGAGCTTCTCCATCTTTGGAGAAGAATATAAAGAATATAATGCAAAGAATATAATCAATCTGATTTCGGTATTGACCATCTCATAATGTCCATGTGTAGAGTCTTCGCTTGTTTTGATGGAAGAGGGTGTGTGCTATGACCAGAGTGTTCTCTTGACAGAACTCTGTTAGCCTTTGCCCTGCTTCATTCTGTACTACAAGACCAAATTTGCCTGTTACTCCAGATATCTCTTGACTTCCTACTTTTGCATTCCAATCCCTTATAATGAAAAGGCATGTTTTTTTGGTGTTAGTTCTAGAAGGTCTTGTAGGTCTTTGTAGAACAGTTCAACTTCAGCTTCTTCAGCATTACTGGTTGGGGCATAGACTTGAATTACTGTAATATTGAATGGTTTGCCTTGGAAGCAAACAGAGATCATTCTGTCATTTTTGAAATTGCATCTAAGTACTGCATTTTGGACTCTTTGGTTGACTATGATGGCTACTCCATTTCTTCTCAGGGATTCTTGCCCACAGTAGTAGATATAATGGTCATCTGAGTTAAATTCACCCATTCCAGTCCATTTTAGTTCACTGATTCCTAAAATGTCTATGTTCACCCTTGCCATCTCCTGTTTGACCACTTCCAATTTGCCTTGATTCATGGACCTAACATTCCAGGTGCCTATGCAATATTGCTCGTTATAGCATCAGACTTTACTTCCATCACCAGTCCCATTCACAACTGGGTGTTGTCTTTACTTTGGCTCTGTATTTTTATTCTTTCTGGAGTTATTTTTCCACTGATCTCCAGTAGCATGTTCGGCACCTACTGACCTGGGGAGTTTATCTTTCAGTGTCCTATCTTTTTGCCTTTTCATGCTGTTTCATATTGTTTCACGCCTCAGTTGAGCTCATATAAAGATTGCTCTCTATTCTTTTCTCATTCTAGGAGCAAACCCGGATGTTGGAAATGGGGATAACTGGCCCAGAAGGCCATGTACTGAGCAGACCAGAGGAGGTAATTTTCAGGAGCATGACGGGGCAGGGGGGCCGGTGGTTGGGAGGGGGCAGGGAGAGAAGTAGGAGCAATGGAGGCTGTTTTTCTTATTTTTTAGCAGCATCTTCTGGGAGACTCCTATTATCACAGCGGCCTGGTTTATGGTCTGCTGCCCATTTTATTTTAATTTTTTAAAACTTTATTTTATATTGGAGTATAGCTGATTAACAACATTGTGATAGTATCAGGTGGACAGCAAAAGTACTCAGCCATACATATACATATATCCATTCTCCCCCATACTCCCGCCAGTCTGTGCTGCCATGTAACATTGAGTAGAGTTCTCTGTGCTGTACGGTAGAACCTTGTTAGCCATTGTAAATATCCTGCTGCACAGTTTATATTATACTGTTTGCATCTAGTTCCCCCTCCCTCAGCACACACACACATAAGGTGTATGAACAAACTCCTTTGGAAGGTGCTGGGGCTCTGTGAAGGCCAGACAGGAACTGGGACATTTCTTCCAAAGACCATGTCTGCCTGACCTAACGCAAAGCCCCTGAGAAAATTAGAAAGGAATGGAAGGAAAATACTTATTTCTGACCCCTGACCTCTCTAAAGAAAATACAAGTCCGAGGGCACTCCACAGTACCTCAGTAGGATTATATTTAAATAGCAGTAAATGTTTAAATCCGTTCTTAATCAATGTGAAACCCAGAGACGTTTCCACTTCTTCTTTTATTCCATATTCTATTTTGAGTCCTGCATAATATCAGCCATATTGATAGCATGCTGAATGGGTTTTTCATAGGCATGGTATCTGTTGATTTGTACATGGTGACAGGACACCCAGGTACACGTTTCCCACATGTAAGATGTGTGCTGATTAGCATCACTGCTTAGGAGCCGAAGAGTGAATGAATGGTAACTAGTGG
Organism: Antilocapra americana; assembly: GCA_007570785.1. Classification (NCBI taxonomy): domain Eukaryota; kingdom Metazoa; phylum Chordata; class Mammalia; order Artiodactyla; family Antilocapridae; genus Antilocapra; species Antilocapra americana. The sequence goes on from ML661893.1 coordinate 5,505,532, forward strand.
CCGATCGGACATGTCTGGGCTGTCTGCAACTTCAGCGGCTGGCACAGGTCCAGAGCTAGGAACTGGCTGCCCATATGCCAGAGAGTACATTGGCTTTCAGAGACCAGCCTGGCACCTGGAGGGAATTCCAGGCCCTCTGTGTCAGTGAAGTGAAGCCCGGCATCCTGCAACAGGTAGGAGATGGGTAAAGAAACTGTGGTACATATATACAATGGAATATTACTTAGCCACAAAAAGAAGGAATTTGAGTCAGTTCTAGTGAGGTGGATGAATGTAGAGCCTGTTATGCAGAGTGAAGTAAGTCAGAAAGAGAAAGACAAATATCATATATTAATCATATATTAATATATGGGTTCTGGAAAAATGGTATTGATGGACCTGTTTGCAGCGAAGGAATGGAGATGCAGATGTAGAGAACAGACTTGTGGACATGGCAGAGGAAGGAGAGGGTAGGACAAGTGGAAAAAGTAGCACCAAAATACATAGGTACATTATCATGTGTAAAATAGATAGCTGGTGAGAAGCTGCTGTATAACACTGGGAGTCCAGCCTGGCGTTCTGTGATGACCTTGAGGGGTGGGATGGGCGGAGGAGAAGGAGGCAATTTATAGTTATGGCTGATTCATGTTGTACAGCAGAAACCCACACAACATTATAAAGCAATTTTATTCCAATTAAAAATTTTTTAAAGACAGATAGGAGAAGGAACCACAACCAGAAATCACAGTATTCCCATTGTTCATCTCTGTTAGGATCCTTTTAAAGAAAGAAAATGTAGCACATAGAGACAAGTATTCCTGTCATAAAGATACAATGGATTTTCCCAAACTGAACACACATAGTTATACAACTACCACCCAGTTGGAGAAACAGAACATTATCAGCACCCTATAAACTCCATGTTTTTAATGTTATTTTTGTTGTCAGTTAAAATAATTTTGTAATTTTCTGATCAAGGCTTTGGTCAAAGCGTTCCTGAAAAGTCTGTCTCCTGCATACCAGGTCCCTTCTCTGGAATGCTTGCTTGTAACCAGTATTACGCTCTTTGCATATAATACAGATAAATGTTATCCTTTCCCCAGTCTGAGTATTGGCTATTACTGTTATGTAAAGAAGCTGGAGCTCAAGAGAGCTGAAACCACTGGCCATCATGCTTGAAGTATTGGAAAACACCCAGTGTGAGCAGGCCAGGGTGATCAGCAGTTTGTGCAACTTTTCTTAAATGCTGGTCACTGTGGAGATGTGCTGGCAAGACAGATTCCTACAGCAGCAGCCAGGGGATTTCTGAGCAAAGTCTATTTTTGTTCCTTGGTTTGTTTTTCCAACCCCCCCCATCCCATCCTTCCTCCCTGTTCCTGTCTCCTTTTTAGTAAAAAGCCTCTCAGCCATAGATCTCCACAACCCTGGAAGCCCTTGTGGGTGAAGTTGGAGGGTGATGTAACCTTCCAAAGATAGTCGTGTTGTCAAGGTGCTGAAAACCCTGCAGTGCTTGGGAGGTGGGGGGGGGGGCGGATGAGATCAGAAAGGTTGGGGCTGTGGTCATGGGGGAGCTGGAGTGGTCAGCATAGGCACGAAGGAGGTGGCCTAGGCATACGAGGAGTAGCCCCTCTTGAGTTCAGAGCACACCTGGAGAGCATCTTGAGTGATGCTCTTCAGAGAGCGGAAGCCAAAGTTCAGAGATAGCGCCCGTGATGTCTGGGTGCTTCAGGAAGGTGGCCACAGTCACTTGTTCTCCGGGCTCCGGGATCTTCATCTTGCCACGTGGAACAGAGAGCAGCCTGGAGGATGCTAGCTCGACCAGCCAAGTGCTTAGAGTCTGTTTGCTAAGCCGCACCCACCAAGGGCAGTGACTGGTTTGCATTACAAAAACATTAGGCGTCTATCTGCAAGCTATTTTGATATTTTTAAAAGTGTTGGGCTGCTTGGCTAACCAGAGTGTCATATTTATCCAAAAAGAAACCATTGCCGATTGAAAGGAAGAATGCCAGCGTGTCTGCTTTGGGCTGAATTGGACTGATTCGGGTTTTCGGCAGTAACACAGGCTCTCTCCCTCTGGTCAGAAGCTGTCATCAGCCATACAGCCTAATAGCCAGCCTTCAGGGAACACTTGCCTTGTTCCAGGATTGGGCTCATTGCCTTACAAGGATGAACTATTTTAGTCCTCTCAATAGCTCTGTGTGTCAGGTCCTGTTATTATCCCCACTTCACAGACGGGGAAACTGAGCCTTCGGGAGGTTGTGTAACATTCCTGAGGTTACCCAGCTTCTAAGTGCAGACTCAGGACTTGGACCCAACTCATGAGAAGAAGCCAGGCTCTAAGATCCTGCTTTGTTAATAGAACAGGGGAAGATTCATTATTTCGTACTTATTACAGTCAATTGTGTAGGTTGGCACGTTCAAAAACATGACTTCTACATTAGGTTAGGTTGGAGGAGATCAGTAATAAAAGAAATCTTGGAGTTGAGAAGCCTGGGGATGATTAGTATAAGAAACGCCTGCAAGAACTGACCCATTGCTGACCATCCAGGAAAGGGTTTAATACCTAGTAGCCTTCACTGGGGGCTTCCCAGGTGGTGCTAGTGGTAAAGAACCCACGTGCCAATGTAGGAGATGTAAGAGACATGGGTTTGATCCCCAGGTTGGGAAGATCCCCTGGAGGAGGGCATGGCAACCCACTCCAGTATTCTTGCCTGGAGAGAATTCCTTGGACAGAGGAGGCCAGTGGGCTACAGTCCATAGGGTTGCAAAGACTTGGACATGATTGAAGCAACTTAGCATACACACATGCAGCCTTCACTGGTTATTTATACATACTGCTGTTGGGGTTATGTTTGGCCCAGGGATTCTGTCCTGGGCAGATTGGGGAGCAAAGGCTTCCATTGTGTGCAGCCCTTGTGATAATCACAGGAAGAGGAGAGAAGAGGCCACTGATGCAGTGCCCACTCTGGGCAGGCACTGCTCTCACCTAACAATCCCCTGCTCACATACCCGTCTGATCTCCACTTCCCAGGAGAGGGGTGGAACTCTGAGATGCCCAGTGAAGGGACAGAGTTGGAAGCCACAGATCTGAGGTTTGGATCCAGGGTGTGGAGCTCCAGGTCCCCAAGGCTTGTAACCTCCGTGCGGCACTGCATTCTCAGTCTGTGGAGGCCGGGGGTGGTGCTTGGAGACCGTCCTGCTCCCCTTGACTCCCAGGGATTGTTTCTTGCAGCTGGAAGCTGAGGCTGTGTTCCGCGCCATCACCATTGCTAGCCAAACCAACTGTCCTCTCTACGTCACGAAGGTCATGAGCAAGAGTGCGGCCGACCTCATCTCGCAAGCCAGGAAAAAAGGTGATTTGGGCTCCGGAGATCTCAGAGCCGCTAAAGAGCCGTGTGGCTCCTAACCCCCAGCTGTCCTCTGTCAGCGGTGCCTATTTGGCTCATTGCCCTGCTCTCCGGGAAGCCCCTCATCCTTGTTAGTCCATTGGATCCTTTCTGCTTCCTGTGTGGAGGGCAGGATCTCAGGGTTTCTTCTACTTGGCAGATGAGTAAACTGAGGCTCAGGAAGGGAAAATGGGCTGCCCGAGATGATACAGCTTGAATCTGTTCTTTGGATTGTTGGTACCTCTTTTGCCTCCCTGTGATCTTTCACTGTCAGTTCATATTATCTGAACTTTATAAATGGACATATTAGTCAGGGTTATATTGAGTGAGGCAGTCAGAATCCCAGCCAAATGGACTTAAACAATAATTGGCTGAAGGTGTTTTAGGCATGGCTGGATCAAGGGATTTAAACAATGCTATTATGGCTCTGTCACTCTTACTCCTTTCTGGACTCAGCTTTCTTCTCTTTTGGCTTTATCTTCAGTATGAACAGTGACAAAAATTAATGCTAAAAGCTGCTGTTGTCCTCCACAGTTGGTGGGGGCATGATGAAGGAGTGGAGAATATCTTTTCCAGCAGTTCAAGCAAAAGTCCCCAGGAAGACTGCCGTTGCCTTGGCTTGGGGCGTGGGTTCATCTCTGAACCGGTATCTGCTCTGGAGATGGTGTAATTGGCCAGGTTTGATGGAAGGGAGTGCAGGGGGTCCCACCCCTTGAGCCCTGCAGATCAGCACCGGTTATTTCAGAGCAGGTGTTGAATGGGTCTCCATATGCTATCGAGCTGTGGTATGGCTCTGTCGTCAAGACCTGATGTTTGCTTCCTTCCTCCATGGCTGTTAACAGCTTCCTTGCTCACCTTGTGCCAGGCTCAAGTTTGTCCCCATTTCAGAGCTTTCTTTCTTGCTCTCTGTTGTCCTCAGTGGCACCTTAATGGGCCCACTGGTGAACAGAGTGGGTTGAGACCTAGGGGCCATAGGGGTTTGTGTTTAGTTGGGAGGGAGGATTTCCTAGGCCCGGCTATACGGTCATGCCCGCCGTGTACGCATCGGGAGACCCACAATGAGTGACTCATTTCCCAAACTCAGAGCTTGTCTGTGAAACTCCATATGTGAGTGTTTGAGGGGGATAAAAATAGCCCCAGCTGACTGACGGCCATGTATATGGCTGCCCGGCCTTCTGGCAGAGGAGACTCTTTTCTTTTGGGAGGGGAAGCTTCCTAATTGCCCCAACAGCCTTTCTAGCTGGCTGATTCTGGGGGCACCGCCTGCCTTACCCTGCTCACAGGAAGCCTGCTGTTTCTCTCTCAGCTTCTAAGTGTCTCCATATAATACAGCGTGGCTGCTCTGCTCGGTATGAGTCATCGGGTTAGAACCAGGAAAACAGTCCAGGGCTCCTTACCCAGTCTTCCAGAAGGGCAAAAAAGGAAAAAAGGAGAAGGGGTCCCTGGTAGTGGGGACTACTGTGCTTCCAATGCAGGGGGAACAAGTTCTATCACTGGTCAGGGAACTAAGATTCCACCTGCCAGGGAGCCAAAAAAAAGAAAGGAAAAGAAAACTTCATGGAGGACACCCCCACACCTCTCCCCCCAGCCACCTACCATCCTCACCCACTTGTACCTTCTGCTGATGGCTACATCCAGCCTGGGACCTATTCTTAGATGACCTGGAGGCTTCAAAGACAGGTTGTTTCATTTGTATGCTGATTCTTGTTTTAAATTTCATGTAGAAAAATTCTCCACCCTTAGCCTTCTGGATCATGACTCTGGGTAGGAGAACTAGTACATCCTGGTCTCCAAGACGGAAGGAAGGCATCACTTTAGTGATGAAAGACTGGCTGCTGAGATTGAAGCCGATAAACATGTCGTGAACTGTCATCCTCAGGGAGAGTCAGGAGCATTCAGAGCAAGGAGACAGTATGGTAGGACTCATTCTTCCCTCTGGACCAGAGGAGTTTGAGCTCCAGGGTGTTTAAGCCCCCAGTGCTCTGTAGCACATCTGCCTGGCTGCTCAGAAACAACATTAGGAGTTTCAGTTTCGTGAGGACCCACGCGATGCCTTGCCCTGAGAGAACTACTTTAAATGTATTGTTATGTAGAACTCACGAAGGACACCAAGAAGTTAGCATTTGTTTTTCCATTTTTCCAGTGAGGAAATTGAAGCCCATCTTGTCCAGAATCTCCCAGCTGGGAGAGCTAGACTCCAAATCTAGTTGTAGTAAATTATAATCTTTGCTTATTCTAGTCTCATCTAAAGATAGTCCAAAGGGAGAGGCGCCCATGTTTAAATTTGTATTTCTCTTAATAGTACTTGAGTGCTTGCTTTTCATTTCTTCATTTCTTTGTTGCTTTAGTTTGGTAAATATTTTTGGAGAGCCCTTGAAATTCTCATTAGTCCTGCGTGGATCCCTCTCACTACCATCCCAAGGAGCAGGACTGTCCTGGGGGAATCATTAACGTTACTTACTTATTTTGCACATGGCAGACATCACAAGTCAATCACGACTGTTCTCTAGTGAGATCAGAGCATATTTAGAATTCTTCCCAATATGGGCAACCAAAGTCATTTGATTGGAGTTGAACCTAGGCAAAACCTGTAGTCTTGGCCTTAGAGTCTTCTCCGATGTCCATCTTGTGGGGAACCTGGATGTGGAAGATGGAGGATCAAACTTAAAGAAGCCAAGGGCTGCACCAGCATCTTTAGCCTGAGAATCTGGCACAAAGACACGTGGTACCACCCCACCTTCTGCGAGATGGCTTTTGCCTTCTGTACCCCCATCCCTTCTTTAAGAAGCTCAGCTTAGGTCCGTGTGTGTTCCAGTATCCTTCCTCCTGTCTTCTTGGTTTGGGCATTTCTGCCCCTCATTCCAAAAACAGGGCCTAGAAGCCTCATCCATGTCCCAGGTTGTTGGGTGTTCTTGAGCAAATTCCCTTGCTGCCATAGGTTAAGGAGTAACAAATATGATGGAAAAAAAGATCATGAGGCCTATCATCTGTGGGAATGGGTGTTATTTTGTGGAACCAAAGTGTGTCCATGCAGCAGCAGAATCTAGCAGTTCCCAGTGACGTGGGCACATACGGGGCTTTGGACTCTACAGTGGAAAGGAGTACGAGGTGTAAAGAAATCACTTTTCCTTAGCATCTCCCAAGTGCCAGATACTTCTATGTATGCCAAACCCTTCATTTTCACAAGGCTGGGAAGTAGACATTGTCTTATGTCATCAATTCTAGGACCAATTTATTGCACATTTCCACGTTTCTGAAATGAGGATGAATCTTAACAATTAATGTGTATATTTTTTCTTTTGCTTCAAATTTTAATTTACCTCAAAATTTGAGAATAAATGCTGCATCTTATGGGGCTTCCCAGGTGGCTCAGTGGTAAAGAATCTGCCTGCCAATGCAGGAGACATGGCAATGTTTGATCCCTGAATCAGAAGGATTTCCCAGGAGAAGGAAATGGCAATCCACTCCATTTCTGTTGCCTGGAAAATCCTATCGACAGAGGAGCCTAGTGGGCTACAGTTCATGGGGTCTCAGAGTTGGACACAACTGAGCCACTGAGCATGAATGCATGCTTCATCTCGCAACTAGTGGCTTCTACCAAATACAGAATTGTCCCCATTTAGAAGATAGAAAAGCAAAGGCTTAGAAAAGCTGGGAATGTGCACTTGAATCCCACCTGCCTGACTTCAGAGCCTCATCCTTGAGAAGGCTGTGTAGGGGACATGATTGTCTAAGCCCATCCCAGGGCAGCACACGCATTATGCAAACCCATTGCCTGTCACCCACCCCTTCCAGGAAATGTGGTCTTTGGTGAGCCCATCACTGCCAGCCTGGGCACAGATGGGACCCATTACTGGAGCAAGAACTGGGCCAAGGCGGCTGCGTTTGTGACATCCCCACCTCTGAGTCCTGACCCGACCACTCCAGACTACATCAACTCCTTGCTGGCCAGGTTGGTGCAGAATGACAAGCAGTGGCCATTACGTGGAGACGTCTTGGGGCCAGTGGAATGAGGACCAGGGCCGCCCATCCATCCGCTAGACTAGAGTCTCCTGTGAGAAAAGCACGTTGGGAATTCCCCTGCAGTGCTGTGCACAGATGTATTTTAAAAGAAATTCCAGTAATCATTTTAGTAATGGTAACAGCAGTTAATACATATTGTACGCCAAGCACTAGGGTGAGATTACCCATATGATCTCATTGTTCCTTACAACAAACATGGCCCAGAGTGAGGAGCTATCATCACTGTTTTACACATTGAGCAATTGAAGGTCCAGGAGACAAAAAATCACTTCCCTAGTTTTAACAGCTGGTCGTGATGACCACCGAACCAAAATTATAGGGAGACTCATTTGCTGCTGCTCTCTGTGGATAAATCCCATCACTCGTCTGGGTCCCTTTTATACTGTTACATAAGAAATGATCTAATCCGTTCCCCTCATTTTCCAGATGGGGTAACTGAGTCCCAGGGAGGGGAAGAAATCACCCAAGTTCATAGTTGGCAAGAGGGAGGGGAAGGATTCCAAACTCAATGTACAGCACTCCACATCCTTACCCTAGAGCCTTGTTTCTGGGCCCTTTGGGTGCCTCTAGTCTCCTTGTTCACATGGAACTGTTTTCTTGACCAGTGGAGATCTGCAGCTCTCCGGGAGTGCCCACTGCACCTTCAGCACTGCCCAGAAAGCCATCGGGAAGGACAACTTCACAGCCATTCCCGAGGGCACCAACGGTGTGGAGGAGCGCATGTCTGTCATCTGGGACAAGGCCGTGGTAAGGATGGAGGTCATAGGGGGCGGCTGAGGCCAGATCAGAGTGGCCCGCTCCTTGTTCCTCTTCACCCCTGGGGGCGCTGGCCGTGCAGTGAGGCTGCTACCTGCCCAGGGGTCTCTGGAACCAGGTGGTTTGTGAATGTCCCTTCTAGAGTGATGAATCCCGAGGGCTGGCTTCTGAGGAGGCCTCCTAGATTGTGAAGGACTACAAATCGGGAGGTGCTAGTGGTAAGGAATCTGCCTGTCAATACAGGAGACGTAAGAGATACTGGTTCCATCCCTGGGCTGGGAAGATCCCCCAGAGAACAGCATGGCAACCCACTCCAGTATTCTCACCTGGAGAATCCCATGGACAGAGGAGCCTGGCGGGCTACAGTCCATAGAGTTGCGAAGAGTCAGAGATAACTGAAGCAATTTAGCATGCATGTACACGAACCAGAAACACATCCTTCATCTGATGGTATGAATAAAGGATTGGCTATAATCCTTTGACAGGATAGGCGAGGGGTCGGACCAAGGCTCAAGTCATTTGCTCACCAGGGACGCCCTGCACTGGGCTGTATGGTCATACAGACGGTACAGGTAATTGTCAGAGTCTTCTGGCAAAGTGGTGTGGTTTTAGTTTCCTTGTTAACATCACAGAAGCTGACAAAAAACATAGCCATGCAAATGAAGTCACTTCCTAAGATTTGACTAACCTTTATAAAACTCATTGTTAAGTTGATCACTTCCCTCTGTTTTATTTTAAAAATCCTAGACACTCATTTCAGAGCCAAATAAAATACACATCTATACCATGTAATCCAAGTTTCCTTTTTTTTCCTCTCTTGGTTCCCAGGAAGGTTGAAACTAGATTTTAAACTAAATTCTTCTTTCCTTACCCAAGCTTTCTGTTTTGAGAAGGGGAAAAGTATAAATATTTTTGTCTCTTCTCATATAAACTTTGGTTTTTTTCATCTTTTCTTACATTGTTATGTATTTATGATTGTATGTGTATATATATTTATTTTGGCACTATCTGGAGCTGCTAAAAGGTAATACATATCTTAAAATTACTCACATGATACCCGCTGAATAAAGAACACTTGGAAACCACAGAAAAGTCCACACACAAAACAAAAATCACTCAGAATTCCACAACCCAGGGATAACCATTGTTTTCATTTGGGCAAGGTTCTTCCATATTTATTGGGTACCTATGCAAATAGAAATATCTAAAATATGGGCTCAGAGTTACATTTGCTTTTACTTTGAAATCTCTATAATCCCTTTGGAGTTAGAAGGGATAAATAAGTAAGTAAATGTATGTACATATCTGGAAAAAACATGCATACTTGCAGAGCAGTAAATTCCATCCTAAGCCATGCAGTGATGTATTTGTCCATTTTGTCTGGGTGATCGTGACAGCCCAGAGCTACAGCTGATTCTGTAGCTCACTGGGTGGACTTCTGTGCTCACCACTTCTGAAGCCTCTCTTTGTATTTCTGGGCCTAAGTCCACCCAGTGAGCTACAGAATCATTGGAAGGACTGATGTTGAAGCTGAGACGCCAATACTTTGGCCACCTGATGGGAAGAGCTGACTCATTTGAAAAGACCCTGATGCTGGGAAAGACTGAGGGAAGGAGGAGAAGGGGACAACAGAGGATGAGATGGTTGGATGGCATCACTGACTCATGGACATGAGTTTGAGTAAACTCTGGGAGTTTATGATGGACAGGGAGGCCTGGCGTGCTGCAGTCCTTGGGGTCGCAAAGAATCGGACACGACTGAGCGACTGAACTGAACTGAACTGTGGTCACCCTGCTCTGAACTCAGAAGCCCTGAAGGGACCATTGTGTGTGTGTGTATTTTTACAGGCCACGGGGAAAATGGATGAGAATCAGTTTGTGGCCGTGACAAGCACAAATGCTGCCAAGATCTTTAATCTGTATCCTCGCAAGGGAAGAATATCCGTGGGCTCTGACAGCGACCTGGTGATCTGGGATCCAGATGCTGTCAAGATCGTCTCTGCCAAGAACCACCAGTCGGTACGGCCTGAGTGCGTGGGTGTGGAGCAGAGTGGGGAACATGGGTGGGGAACAGGGACAGGAGAGATGTGAGTTTGTGGTGAGCCAGGGTAATCGGGCGAGGATGTGTTGCAATAACCAATCATGCTGAATTCCCAGGGATATAAAACCTCAGCAGTTTATTTCTCACTCCTGCTTTGCAAAATGGGTGGGCAGAGAAGAGGGGCTCTGCCCGTCACAGTGACTCAGGGAAGGGGCCTGTATAGGTGCCCTCTCTACCTGCGCTACATGACAGCTGAGCCCGGGGACCGCGACGTGGCCCTGCAAGCTTGCCCAGGACATCACTTCCTCTCCCCCGCATTGGCCAAAGCCAGGCTTGTGGGCATACCTCACTCCAGGAGGGCCAGCAATGCAACGATCCCTGGTGCCCAGAAGGAGAAAGAACAGGAAAAAATTAGTCAACAGCTCTGATAACTTCCTCATGAGGAATTTCATGTGAAAGATAATATAGTTAAAGCCTAGTACCCTTGTGGCTCAGTGGATAAGAAACCTCTTGCAATGCAGAACATGTGGGTTTGATCCCTGGGTCGGGAAGATTCCCCTGGAGAAGGAAGTGGCAACCCACTCTATTATTGTTGCCTGGAGAATCGCATGGGCAGACGAGCCTGGTGGACTACAGTCCATAGGGTCACATAGAGTCGGACACAACTGAAGTGACTTAGCACGCATGCACACACGACCGCCGCCGCCACCTGACAGAATGGGGCATAAAAATATTTGTCAGGAAAATGTATTTTCAAGCACTTACGTTTCAGGCATTGTGTTTTTAATTTGTTGAATTTTTGTAACACTCTTCTCCAGGTGGAACTCTTATCCCCACTTTAGAGATAAGGATGGAAAGATGCAGAGAGATTAAATAATGCAGCATGTAAATGTGAAGCTAGGATTCAAACCCAGATAACTTGACTCCAAACCGACATCCTTAACCACTTTGCAGCGGTGCCTTGCACTTACTGAATAAATGAGGACGGTAGGGGAAAAGCCCATTCTGGGTGGTAGTGGTCTTTGCTTAAACATTGTGTCCAATCACATTATTGAATTTTGAGCTAGTGGGGACATAAGGGCTGTATAACCCATCCACCCAGTACACCTTCTCTTTGAACACTGCCAGTGGCAAAAATTTACTTCCATGTGAGGACCCTTCAGAAGATTGGATGCTTCTCTTCACCAGGAAGCCCACTCTTAGCAAGCATCTGTCTCCCGAGGTCTCTGCCCACTGAAAGGTTGCAGACAGTTTGTAGGCTGTTCCCGGCTTACCTGTTGAATCAGTTCCTAGGGATGCTAAAGGCGGGATCCCAAGCCCAGGAGAACTGTGTTTCTCTTTCTCTCCTCCCTATGCCCATAACCAAGGCTCTGCCCCCGCCCCTGTCTCTAGGCTGCAGAGTACAACATCTTTGAAGGCATGGAGCTGCGTGGGGCTCCTCTGGTGGTCATCTGCCAGGGCAAGATCATGCTGGAAGATGGCAACCTGCACGTGACCCAGGGGGCTGGCCGCTTCATCCCCTGCAGCCCCTTCTCGGACTACGTCTACAAGCGCATTAAAGTGCGGAGGAAGGTGAGAAGCAGGTGGAGCCCAGAGGTGGGGGGAAAAGGGCTCTGTGACCCGTTCAGTACAGGTGTAGGAACCACTAGATGGGGAGGGACTGTTTGCTCTAGATCCTCCCAAAGAGACTCACAGTAAGGGTCTCTTCCCAAAGGACAATTGCACAGATTTAATGGACTGTAATCCATTTTATAAAAGGGGGTTTCAAACACTTTCTTAGCTAAAGAAGGCTTTTTTCCAACAATTTCTCCCCATCTTTAGAGTGCTTTTTCTCAAAATAGTATTGAAATATCTTAATAATTCAAAGTAAAGTCGGTGTATATTTTTAAGAAACAGTTTACTCTTTAAGGCTTACAACAAGAACGAGCAGACCACGCCCACCCCTCCTTGTCCCATCCTGTGCCTACCTGGTGTCAAACCATCCATTGGGGCTAATGTTTATAACTCTTTTAGCAAGTTCTGTGGTTCAAATAAAATCTTATTTGTGCCCCTGATTTCACAAATAGGGATGTAGATGCACACACACTCACGTGTACATGTTCATGTGTATGTCCACCTACCCGCCTACCTCCCTACACATTACAGACAGGGTAGCTCTGGTTGTTGGAGGGGTGAGGCCCAGGACTCTGTTTGGCTCCCTCTCCTATTCCCACACCATCCTCCAGGTCACCTTCCTGTAGGGAAGCTTAGGGCTCCTCAAAGCAGGGTTTGACCAGGTCTGGGATTGTGGAATTTGAGCCCTCATCCTGACGATCTTGCCTGGTAAAAGGGATAAAGTCATCTGTGCACACGGGGATGGTGGGGGAGGAGGAGGCAGGGGGTGCCCTTTGTAAATCACTGTGGGCCAGGCTGGAGCCATACTCACTTCAGTGCCTGGACCCACGTAGGGGTCTTCAACCTACCTGCAGAGCACATGGCCTGGGAAACAGATTGGGTATTGCTTTCAGGTTCACACCTTGTGACAGCGTCATCAAAGCAGAACAAGACAGAGGGATGCTGGAATGCAGTTATAACCAAGGCCTCAGCAGGACGGGTCTTTGAAAGGGGTCTGGGCCTTATAATCACTCCCTTTGCTCCCTCACCCTTCCACCCTGGTGCCAGGCAGAAGGTGAGGCTTTGGGCCAAGTGGCTCTCTTCATCTGAGGACAGTTCTTGGGTGCGAGTCCAGTGAGACCTTCCTGTTAGCACTGGGGACGGGAAATGAGTGCCCTTCATGATATTATTAGAGAGAAGCTCTCAGAAACTCGGTATGTCAGTGTCCCGCCCGACTCCTAGATGCCAGTGAGTACAGTAAGCGGTACTGTTACATCTAGCCTCGTGTGGACGTTTGCAGCACCGGGGGGCCGCCCCATCTCATGAGGCAGCTGGCCAGCCTTGTCTGTGAGAACTGATTCCTTTTTGTCCCCTGTTTTGGTTTTCGCGGGTAATGTTTTATTGGAAGGTGAACCGATAATCCAACCAGTAATAAAAGCAAAAGCAGAGGATTCTAGAATTATGACGGAGGTATTAGCATATATTGAAATAAACTATTCAGAATTCTGAGAAGCTAGCTACTTTTGTGCAGTTATGATCTTCGTTGTCCAGTTATTGAGCTCAGATTTGGGGAGTTGCCGCAGCATGATCTTCGTTGTCCAGTTATTGAGCTCAGATTTGGGGAGTTCCTTCTAGTTTCAGACGCAGTTACTGAGGCAGTCACTGAGTAGAAGCCAGGGAGAATCCAGAGCCCCATGGGTGGTAGCACCCTTATCCGTAGCCTCCATCGGAGCCTGCTGGGCTGAAGGCTGCCTCCCTGAAGCCAACACGCAGCACAGTTGTGTCCCAGGCACCTGCAGAGAGTGAGCTGAACCCACCCTTGAGCATCTCTGTGTTCCCAAAGTCATCTGCCCTTCATTCTAAATATCCCTGCTGCCTGCCACTGTTCATTCATGACAGTGCTCTAAGTCCCTTTCCCATCCTCTTTCTTTACGGGTGATCGTTTTGAAGGTAGGTAGCGTGGAGTAGAATGCCACACTCCAGTTCTGGCCTAACAGGCAAGAGAAGGACTCTCAAACATCCTATATATCAGCTTTGTAGTTCCATGATTGTGACTTTGCCTCTGGACCCCAAGAAATGTTGATGAAATACAGTCATTGGTCCAGGTTTTGAAGGAGTACAGATGTAGGCATCCTCTTACTGGAATCCTGAGCATCTGCAAATGTGATGAGCTTTGCCTCTGCACCTGCTCCCGAGTCACTGGCAGGAGAGGGACGGCTCTGTGTGACTTCCTTGGGGTCTTAACAGCGGGCCGTCCTGTGCTGTCAGGCTCTCTGGCCATCTGTCCTCGTTGCCTCACCTCTGGCCAGTGATAAGAAATAGGTGAAGGTTGCATGCTGGCTATTATGCTGCCTTGGATGCTCTTGCAGTGTTTGTGTAATCGACTGTGAGCCCCTCTGGGGGAGGCACTCTGTTTCATGTGAAACCGTGAGCCCGGGTCACACCATGCCTGGCACAGAGCCTGCACTTGGGTGGTGTTGCTGGTGGGCTCCACCGTCCCAGCGCAAGTGCACAGCCACAGCCAGAGGCCAGTGGGTCAGACCCCCTGAGTGAGGACGCTCATCTGGAGCTGCCGGTTCTGATCTGTGCTGAGGAGCATGAGGATGAAGCTCCCACAGGGACACATCCGAGGCAGCAAGGACCTCGTCTCAAACTGCTGCCCTTCCCACCCGCTCTGCTCCACCACCCAGGTGGTCCTTCTATTCAGCGATGTTCGCACTGTCGGTTTCCTCTGCTGAGAACTCTGCCATCCAGGCTGCCACTCTGCCTCCCCAGCCTCCTCCCTCTAAGGTCCCACACAAGCACCTTTGAATCTTTAGAAGCTCATTTATTTAGATGGAGAAGGCAATGGCAACCCACCCCAGGGTTCTTGCCTGGAGAATCCCAGGGACGGGGGAGCCCGGTGGGCTGCCGTCTGTGGGGTCGCACAGAGTCAGACACGACTGAAGTGACTTAGCAGCAGCAGCAGCAGCAACATCTACTTAGAAAGGCCTTCACCCACCACCTCCATGGTCACTCTATCACAACACCCACTTCGTTTTAAACTGCTTGACGTGTGGCACAAACGTTAGTTTGAGGTGTACAGCATAATGATTTGACCTACATGGAAAAATTCCCACAATAAGTTTAGTGAACACCATCATCTCATAGATACAAAGGAATAGAAAAAGCATTTTCCTCGTGATGAGAACTCTTAGGATTTACATTCTTAACAACTTTGATTTTTAATGGACAGCAGTGTTAAATACTTTTATCATGTTGTACACTGCATCCCTAGTATTGAAAAATAATTTGATTATTTTCTAGCTCTCACTACACACTTGATTCACTGCCTCATCTCTGCTGCCTGGTCAGACCCTTCACTGTTGAGGGACTAAAAGGTGCCTTCTGTCTCTTTTGCAGATGGCGGACCTGCACGCCGTGCCCAGGGGCATGTATGACGGGCCAGTGTTTGACCTGACCACCACGCCCAAGGCGAGCACCCCAGCCGGCTCCACCCGGGGCTCTCCCACGAGGCCCAACCCACCAGTGAGGAACCTGCATCAGTCCGGATTTAGCCTGTCAGGTGAGTCGAGACAAACTGATGGTTTGCTGAGCCAGAGAAGCCCTGGCGGGAAAGGAAGCCAAGGCTCAGCCAGATAGAACATCAGGATTAAAAGATGACCAGTTCTGCTTAGAGATCATACCTGCTGGGGGCGGGGCAAGGGCGGGGCTGGACAGGATGGTTTGCTAATAAACTGGGTATGATTTTCCGCCTTAGATTAGGTGAGCTCCGCAGTATATTTTGTTTCCACTGCCCAGGTTAATAGATAATTTTTATGCTCAAATTGCAATAGCTTCTTCCAGCCTAGGATTTTATTTATCTTCTCCCTTTCCTTGTCATAATGCTAGCAATAGCTACCACTAACTGAACATTTACCATGGCTTAGCTATATCACTCTCTGATAGTCTTAGAAAATGTTCAGCTGCTCCATAACCAGCAGTGCAGATAACCAACAAGTGTAGATTTGCATGTCTGATGAAAGCTTTCAAGTGAGGAAAGTGAGATAAGAAGAGAAAGACACACGTAAAGGGACAATAATTGTGTGGGGAGAAGTGGAAGAAATGGGAAAACAGGGAGGAGAAGATGTAAGGGGAGCAGAGGGGAGGAAGACGGAGTGAAAAGGCTAAAACTGGAGGTGATAGTATCAGAGATCACATATGCTAGTTGCCTGCAATTTTTCAGTGTTTTTGCCATTTTTCATTGCTCCTTGACTACTGATGCCTAAGCTCTTTTTTTTTTTTTTTTTTTTGGCTCCTTTCTGAAAAGGAGTGTGTATCCGTGTTTCATTTTAGTTGTATCCCCAGGTTAGACCATCACCACTCCAAGTTGTGAGACCCTCACAGGCAAGTTGCCTGACCCCTCACAGCCTCAGTCACCTCCTCTGTAAAATGGGATAATAACAGTGGCTCCTCTCCAGGATGGTGATGAGGACTGAATGAGATGATCTGAGAAGCACTTCAGAGTTGCTTATCACAGTGCACATGAGCAGCTGTTTTTCATATCAGTCCCGTGGCTCTTTTCACTGTCATCGTTACGATGCAGAGGGTCCGATGAAATCCAATAAGAATCTGGCTTCTCCTCCAAAGGGTTGTTTTCAGGACAGTGGGTATGGAAAGTCTGGACTACCTGACAGACTGAAAGGGAAGTTTCTTGGGAGATGAGGAGGGAATTTAATATCTTACGCTCTTCAAATTAATCCATTTTCTCTCTTGTCCACACCCCACCTCCCTTTTTGTTCCTTGGGAACTTATTGTCACCTGCAGGCACCCAAGTGGATGAGGGGGTCCGCTCGGCCAGCAAGCGCATCGTAGCGCCCCCTGGAGGGCGTTCTAACATCACATCCCTGAGTTAAGCGACCCCTCCCCCAAAGAGAGGGGCAGAAGCAAGAAGAGATTCTTTTGAAGCCAAAATGGTACACCAATATTTAAGAAGGAAAGCGAATCCAAACAGTTTCGATCTAAAGAATCAATAAGCCTCAAGCCTTATGTTTCTCCAATGTTAACGCTCGCTTGCCTAGCTTTACGAGTATTGCTTTGATTTCTGTTGATGCATAGCCTGGATTTGTTTGACGCCCCTCCCCCATTTACATGCATGCAATCAGGCCGCTAAGGCAAAGCGTCTGCTATATAGTGTTGAGAGCGTGTGTAGTACTGCATCTTACGACAAGGGGACAGACAAGCGGGGACGGCAGGAAAATGAACAGAAGGGACGCCGGTTATTTGGGGTGAGTGGGTGGTGGGACCCCAGAGCAAGGTGGAGGGCTCAGAGGGGCTGGGGTAGGGTGTGGACGGGGGAGGCGGGTGGGTGAGCATAGGGGGTCTTGTGTTTTGTGTTGATAAAGTCTGTTAATTGCCACGAAAGATGACTGCTGGGGGCAGTCGGTACTCCACCGCCGGCCCTTGGGGTCCGCGGACAAGGAAGGCGATCTTTGGGTTTGGGACTCTGTCATGTCCTCTCCTAGTAGATTTTATCCCTCTGCACATTTTATTAAAGCACCAGAACCCAACCATTGCTTCCACCTTTGTGGTCATGCCAGTGTTTGGTCGGGCCTCTTTCTCAGTGTTGCTTTCAAATTCTTCTCTTTGCTGGGGTGGGAACTAAGAGGAGAGAGAAGCAACGACCTTTCTCTTCCTCTTGCCCTCCCTGCCTCTTTGGTGCTCTTAAAAGGCAGCAGCTGGGAACACAGCACGGGCCTGGGGGGTGGGGGCCACACTTAAGTAACACCTCCCTCTAAACACCTGGTGATCAAGCTCATTGCCAATGGAGACAAGCAGGCGGCCTCTCAAGTTAGGACGGGAGCTGAGATGGACTTGTCTTGCCAGGGGTGAGTGATTCTCTTGCTCTCCTAAGATCCAGGCACATCTTTGATTGAATATGATGTTTTTGGTTATTGTTGAAAATTTTTCTTAGGTGTTTCCTAACTTTTATTACTAATAGAGAATCGTGGCTCATACGGGTGGCAGCAGGGTTGTGATAAAGGCAGTCTGAAGCAAAAAGAAGACGTTCTGTTGCCGCGGTTGTGTTCATCAGTTCTGAACCATCTCTTGCCCTTCCCCTTAGCATATCCTGTGAGGGAACTTTTTGTTTGAATACGAGAGTTTCCCAGTAAGTGGAAGTGACATAACACGTAAAGGAAATTAGCATAGTGTTAGCATCTGCCTTGTCCGTCAGACCTGAATGTCCAATTCTCTATTGTTCCGCTTCTGAAAATTCAGTTTTGGAGCAAGTTCTGTGATCCCGCTGAGGTCCATATTGCAGGGAAAACATATTCAACCCGATATCAGACTTCGGGGCTCAGGGGATCCAGCTGGTAGGTCTTGCAACCCCGTGAACTAAGTACTTTCAAGAAAAGAGCAAACACCTGTCAAGTGTTTAGGAGAAGCCAATATCTCTGCAGGTGTTATTCCTAAGTTGAAGACCAGAGAAAAGGGGGTACATGGCAAAAAAGGAGTTTGGAAATAGCCAAGGAAGAGGATTTCCCTAGCAATGTTCTTCTTCTGTTCTAATCATGAAAAAGATTATTTCATTTCATAAAAGGAGTCTTGCTGTTTTTAAGGCTTTTTCATGGTGCCTTTATCTTAAGAGAAACTTAAGCGAAGGGGAGGATGCAGCTCTTGATTTATATACTAAGAGATTTGGGGGCCTTTGGTAGAACTCAGAAGGACAGTTTGGCAGGCAGAGGGAGCTAGTCAGATCTGAAGCTTTCCTATATACCTCATTGGCTGGGCTGGGCTTCAAGGTACCTTGCAGTACCAGCGACAACCACCAGATGGAGGAAAAGACACATAAATGACGAGTCCAAGCGTTCCTTGTGTGCCAGTCTGCTGCTCTTAGCTAATCCCCGAGTCCAGCTCAGCCTCCCCAAGACCCTCTCTGTGCTTTGAAAAATAAATCTTTCATGGCCAAATTGGCTGCACTTAGGACTTCTGGACGAAACACTGAGCCAGAACTTTATATTCTGCACAAGTTTTTTTTCTTGCTGAAGGGACAACCCCTATATGGATTCATGATGGGCAACTTAACCGAGGAAGTCTCCCTGTCTTCATTTACTATTAGTAACTTTCCAAGAACAGAAATTTCTGAGAATTATAAGAAAACTTCCAGTATATTGTTGACATTGAGTTCTGGTTTCTTGTTAACTTAAGTTAAAATTTGTATTCCATTGTGCCCTGTTCCACGAGACCCATCAAAGAGCCCTGTCCAAAGGGTTTAGGAAGAGAACATGGCGGTGAGCCACAGCCCTCTCATAATTCCCTGGCATCTCATCTGAGGGTGGGAGGGTATGCTGGGTCTTCCGTCTCCTCTAAGCTTTCTTTGGCCGTCTCATCTCTTGGCCTGGCCCCTCTCTAAGAGGGGATGGCAATTATCTGGGCTTCTCTCTGGGATGGCTGCCATCTTTGATAATTGAGAAGGTATTAGATAAATCAGCTACCCCCCCCCCCCCCCCGAGATATTTCCTCTTAAGTTTTCTGAAGAGAGCAGGGCTGTAGTTATCCCAAAAGTGAGTTTCTTCAAAGTCCAGTCATCCTTTGGCCTTTTCCTTTGTGACTCTATGCAGAGTCATGTTCTGCCCCAAAGGTGTCCATCCCAAGCCTGGACTTGGGCTCCCCTGTGAGAAATCTCCACAACAGCTTCTTACCCCAGGCTTCCCAGACCTCCTCCCCTGGAACCTCCAGCTCGAGTCCCAGTGTACACGTGGGCTGTCCCAGGCAGCCAGCATCCCTTGTAAGTTCCCTCTTTGGAAATGGTGTGTGGGTGTTCAGTTCTGTGTCTGGTGACTATGAACAGACAGTGACTCTCCCTGTGACCTGTGGTAGCTGTGAAGCAGCTCTGGAACGCCGAGAGCTGTTTGCTTTGAACCGTGAAGAAAACTGTGTTTTGAGTTTAGCTAAGATTAAGGAAAAAACAAAGTTCATCACGTGACTGTTAATGTAAACCTGGTTATTAAAATAACTCTGAAATCACAGCCGTCGTTGTCCAGCCTTCTTCCCTGCGTGTCGCTCCTGTCCACCTGAAGTGTGACAACTACATGAGAACCGACGCGGTTAGTAAGAGGGGCATGTCTGACGTCAACCATTACCCTGGGAAAGTCTCAAGTTTTGCTTTTCAGTTGCACATGAGTGTTTGTTCTGGCCACAGAGTTAAATGACCATTATTGAAACGTTGAGGAATAACTAAACTTTTTAATGGGTCATCAAATTCAGCAATAATATAAAGGCATTGCCAATTGGAATATACCTAGTTGAGTTCAGAACAGATCCTGAAAGGTTTGTTTTATTCTGTTTTGTTCTTTTGTCATTCCCTGAAAGCATTTCCTCTACTTTTAAAAGCCTGGACTTTGAGAAAAACTAAGCATATGCCACAGTATATTCTTTAGCAGACTGTTCCTAAGGAATCTAATGTGTATATTAAAATAATTGGAGCGATTTAAAGCATATGTTGTCAAGTTCAAAAGCCTCAGAAATTTTAGATATTTCAAAAGTTATTGAACTCATGGTTTGAACCCTTGTGTATCACATTGCATTCCACCAAACCTGTCACACTAAACCCTTTTTTGGGGAACGGTCCTGGATCCAGTTAGAACTTATGTAGGACATTTTTAATTGCAAATGTTAGACGCCTATTAAGAAAACTTTTTGAAAAAGATTTTTTAAAGTCTAGTGTGACTGAAAACTTCAGGGATAGATTTGGGTAGACTGAAGCATAGCTGCATCTAGAACATTCTCTCTTTCCGTCTCTTAGCCCTGTTTGCCTTTAGGAAGCGCTTCATTCTTAGGAAAGCTCATTCCACTTGGGAGCAAAACTGGTCATCAGCACCACCAAGTTCGCACTTTACTTGATTAGCAATTTCTGGGCGCAGGAGCAGAGAGGCTCCTTGGACAGTTTCAGGCCAAGGAGGCTGATTTTGATTGTTGCGGGTTGGTCACATACTCCACTGTAGCCGGCATGGTGTGCAAGATCCTGGGATTGGCTGCACCTGGTAACACTGGCTCCGGAGCCACCTGACCACGTGGACTCTCAAGAACTTGAAGAAAATCAGTTTGTGATTCCAGAAGAGAAGGGCGTGGAGCCTACGACAAAAAGGAGGTAGCCACGGCACTGTTCTCAAGCTGCAGAGCACAGTATCTGTGTGTAGATTGGGGTAGGTGGGGCAGGGGATCAGGGAATGGTAGTTTTTGGTGAATTCTGTGTGTGATGAACACCCCACACCTTGGTTTGGCAGAGCAGTGTCTTCAGCACACGAGCTCAGAGTGATGATAACTTTTAACAAAGAAGCTCAGAAACCACATCAGAAATTCCTCTGTGGATATAAGGAGTTATTTCAGTGTGACGTGCAAGGCTTCATGATTAACAAGCTTTTGCCCACAATCCTGTTTTGTGGGTTGAACTCAAGACGGGTGAAACACCTCTCCCTGCTCATGATCGTGGCAGAATGGAGCTCTCCTTAGGATTAGCCTAGGTGTCAAGAGCAGGGTTAGTGCTTAAAATGAGCTCAGCCTGCAGGGCTCTAAAAGGGATGGAGCAGGTTTTTTATTTTTTTAAGTTAGTGCAGTTCACACATTGACTTTCACACCTCTGCAGGCTGGAGCTATTAGGGCTGAGTCACATCAACCAGGTGGGGAATGAGAACACTAACTAGGAAAAACCAGGTCCCTCTGGCTTCAAAGAACTTTCTGGTATCCACTTTACTACCATTAGGCTCTCACAAGGAGGAAGGAAATGAGCAGGAAATGGAATGAAGGGGCCACATCAGCCTGCAGAAATAAGGTTGCATCCTTAATGACAGGCATTCCGCCGAATGGAAAGAGGTCTAGATCCTGCCCTGTGCTCAGTGGACACCGAGAATGTGACAGGATGTTTCCCAAGACCTGGACAACAGATCCCACAAGATTAACAAGATCCAGTCCCAGGAACCAGTTAGCCTGTGGCTGCTAGGCTGTTGTGGGTCAGAGAGATGACTGGAAGACCCCTTGATCCTCCCCGAGGCAGAAGTTGCTTCTAGCTGCAAGAGTTCAGAGCTGTTGGTTACCTTCCTGTCCTGGGTTCTGGGCTGGGAACATCCACCTGCTGCTTGGCTATGTAGAATAGGACAGGACAAAGATATTGATGGGTAGGAAGACAGAGTGCTGAAAAAATAGGTACATGAATTGTCCACGGCCTTAAGGTCATAGTGAAAGGCAAAATCCAGAGTCCTGGGCTGTGCTTCCTTAGGTAACAGCAGAAGGGGTCAGGTTCTCAGTTTCTACACGTGGATCAGCTGGATTGTGCTGCATTTCATAGTTCTAGGACATCATCTCTAACATTCCACGGTTCTGAAACATCATCTCTAATACCGCCTTGTCTCTGGTGAAGGACATTCCTCACAGCAGGAGATGAGAACAGGGGACTTTGGGAACCCACAGCCCTACCCCTTGGGGAAATGATTACACACACACACACACACACACACACACACACACACACACACACACACACCTGACAAAGAAAGGACAGTGGCTTCCAGTGTACAGAAGACATTTTAATACACACAGATACACTGCCAGTACGTATGCTACAGCTCAAAAGAAGCACAGATTTCCCAGCAAAGGGCTACCCATTCACAACAGCGCAGTTTGTAAACTGGGTTTGGATTTTTAACAGTGTTAAATACCAGGCACACTGAGATTGTAAGAAATGGTGATCACAGGCAGAGTCTCTAGGAAACAGGGGTTTGTGTCGACAGAATGCAGGGACAACTGGATGCTAGAACAATTGACTCTTTTTCATGCCTTTTCACTGAGCCCTTCATCGTAAGCATTACTGCATCAGCCAAAAGCAGCAGCGCTGGCTTCTGCCAGCTGTGTGACCCGCTCTCTCTCCCTAGTTATTCATCCATCCAGGCTAGAAAAGCCACGATGATATCAAGTCTAGTTGTTTCTGGTTAAAACTTAACTATCAGAAGCAGACTAATTTAATTGTTAATTAAATTACCCTCGTTAACTGAGCAGTGTTCTGTGTTCTTTGACACTGATTTCTGCCCTAGCGGTGCCCTCAGGTAAGACCAGTACTGCCCTTGGGGAAGGAGCCATTAGCAAAGCATTTCCTCCCATGGGGTTCAGGTCAAGGACAGGGTCACAGAGCGGCCCCCACCCACCCACTTGTGGTCCCTGTGCTTGCGCTGGGGTGGGTGGGCCTCTCTGCAGTGCCAGTGTTAGAACCAGGATGCTCCTGGACTTCCAAACCTGCTCAGACTTTTCAGATGTCCCACCCAGGTAAGGGAGCTGTGAGGGACAATAAGATGCCAGAGATGCCGGACAAAAGGATTTAAGAGTCACCCTGGTTTTTGTATTTTTTTTTTTTTTAATTCTTAGCCCTGAGGCTTGGCTGTCATAAACCTAGATATGTTTCACCCAGTAGGGTAGTCAGTTTTAGCCCAGGTTATGGAATGAAACCCAAGGATCTGATTTCAACAACTAGCAGTCATGATAAGGACTTAGGAATCCTTTTATATTTGGGGAAACTTTTGTCCTAGCACTCAAAATATCCAGTGGATGTTCTTGGGATCAGTTGTTCTACATTGATAGGTGCAGTGCTTTTTATTTTCTAACTTGAACTACCTTGTGGCTCTGTAACCTGATGAGGACTGGAAATCTTATCTTAACCTCTCTCAGGCCGTGCCCACTAGTCATTGGATCCATGGTTCCTGAAAGCCCACAAAGGTGCTGCAGGCACAGAAGAAGGTCACTGGAAGTAAAAACTAGATATCCACCCTACAGAATACTTAGTTGTATTGAGTTCCTATCCCATTATTAACTGAGCAGACATGAAATGGCACAAATGATTAACTCTCATCCCATCAGAGACCCTGCCAATCCCATTGCCCTTGGGTAAGTCTTTCCCAAAGTCTCTCCATTGGGATGGTATAGACAGGGTTAGAGAAAGAGGGGGAACCATGTGACTGGAGACATGGGTCCACGCACATCAGAACTCCAAACAAATGAGAGATGGAAGTTGGTAAACATGCACGTGGCCCCTGACCCTCCTGGTTACCAACGAGAAGCAGAATCTGGTCACCTCCTTACCGATTTGGTCAACCCCCTCCTTGGGAAACTGAGCCATAATTTCTATATGGGAAAAAAATGAGCACAGACAGATCACGTAGAGAAAAGGGATCAAACAGAACATAAGATCTGGCTTTTAATTCTGAACATAAGTGTGGTTACTCTTAAAGCAGAGAGGCACTGTGTCCAGGTTTTCAAGGCCAGAAGGTCTGGGCCTGTTAGCTCAGTGAGGAGAAAACCCTCAGTGTTGAGTTTACAGTTCAACACTGCTTTTCTTCCATGATGAGTTGCCCAGTGTGACCTCCCTTCTGGAAAAATCCTACGTAGCAGTGTCTGTGACTTCTGCTTGTTTCCACCTGTCTGGTCTCGCCTGCTGACAACTTACTGTCGCCTTGAGGAGCCCCACATGCTCCATGAGGAAGGCTAAGGTTTCGATGATCTGAGTGGCTAAGAGTTACAACAGTCCCCAACAACCCTGTTTACTCTGCACCCAGCAGCATCTGGGAGTTGCCAAAAAACAGTTCTGCAAAGATCTGTGCATCTGGAGAGTAGTTACGTCTTCACTTAGGTGAATTAAACTTTGTATTTGGCAGATAAATATTGTAGATAGGCGATTCGGCCTGCCGTGCTTTGCGGTAAGCAGAAGTAGGTACTGCTGTTCCCTTAGTCAGTTTCCACGGCCTTCGACCTCTCAGATGTGTGGGCATTCCACAGTTTGAAGTGCGAGTCTAGTCTACCAAGCCGTGAACAATCTGTTCAACATTTTAGTGCATCTGGTATTAGCATAAAATGAGACCCCAAAAAGTGAAACAAAGATGACTCGTTTCATTAGTGAAGGGCTCATGATACTGGGCTTCTCTAAGAAAAGACACTCAGCATATGTTAATGTATATTAAAGGGATTTTTCAAGGGTAAATTTTACTATCTTCCAAATTCACCTCATGTTCTAACTTAGACTGTAACTCCTGTGTAAGATACGACTTCAGTGTACTATAAGTTGGACATGTTTTCAATGGGACAATGTTTTTTTCTAATCCTGTCTGGACCCAGGTCTCTGATAGTCTTAAGAGGTAACAGTTCTCAAGGAACATGGTTCTAGAAGAAGGCCAGTGGTGTGCTAAATATTTCAGAACTGGCTTGCTGGGTGTGGGGAAAAACGCCCTATTTGTAGCATCTGCCAGTTTCCATGGTGTAAATGTTTCCACCATCACCAATTTCAACTTCTCAATTTCACATCACTGAGCAGGGCATTGGGGCATTTACGCCTAGCAGCTCTCACTAGCTGATACAAGCTGGTTCCAGGCCAGCCCACCACTGCAGGGCCCGCATCAGTATGTGTTACTTCTTATCTGGCCCCACTCATTTCTTCGTGAATGAATTCCTCTCTCCTGTCCAGTTGGGTTTGGGGATTCTGGCTTCCTTATGAAGTTTTCTAGCTCTCAAGGGCTTCACTCCATCAGCCACAAATGTCCATTTGTCACAGTGTAATTAAGAGTGGAAAAATAAATCTACATCCAAATATTTTAAAGTAAAAATAGAAGCTATTAAGAGTAACAGAATGGTGGCAGTAAAAAGGCAGCATATAGCTCATCTAGTATTAACTTCTTGTTTTAGATGAACAAACTGAAGCAGAGAAAGGGATCAAGTGACTTGCTCAAGGTCACACAGTTATTTGTGAAACTAATTCCCAGGAACCCAGGGACTCTTCCCTGCGTCATGCTGCCTCCTTCCCAAGGCATTCGTTCACATTCTCTAAGGTGTGTGAGGTGTGGAGAGGTGAGAATTATCGCCAGCTCTTCCTGACGTGGAAATGTCCCAAGAAGATGAAGAGGACTTCACGGGCTGCTATTCTGACTGTCCTCTCCTTGTGGGTCTTTGGTTTGTTCCAAGGCTTGATTTGCTTGTCTTTTATTAAAGTCCCTTTTGGCTCTTAAAAGGAAAATATAAAGTAGGTTTATTCACTAAAGTGAGAAATAAAAGATTTAAACTTTTGAAATGATAGCATGAAGCCCAACAATTTATAAAGAAGCATATATAAACTTCTTAAAAATATCACTGATTTTAAATGTTGAGGTTCCCATTCTTCTGCCTGTCTCATCAACAGAGACGTCATGCTAAGCTAATTTACCTATTATAATTTTTGAAATCTCTAACAAGAAAAAAAGACTTATGAAATTTCTAGATTTTCTATTATGGGTATGCCTCATTTTTGTAATTAGAATTAAAAACATGTTTAAAAATATATCAAGGCATTGCAAGTCAAATCTGACTGAAACAGTCCATCATTTGCTGAGCTGCTGTTCTTCCAGGAGTTACTTACTTTTCTCTGTTGAAAATTATGAACTCCTTTTGCACAGATTCAAGGTGCTCTTGAAGAAGGCATGTCTTCAGGGTGAACATTGGGGGGAAAAAATGGAGACATAGTTAGCAGACGAATGGAGAGTCTCGAATAGCCAGTGGCTTACTGAATGTCTGTTTAACTGTGTGGCCCAAATCAGTTAAAATCAATGTGTCCTCAAAATAGATGCTATCTGAAAATTTGTAGCCAGAGTGAGACCACAATCAGATTAACAGAGGAGCAAATAGGAAAGAAGGAGAATAAAGTACAGTAACTCTGCTCCCCACAATGAGGCAGCAAGGAAGAGAAGACCTGGGTTATGGTTTATGGGCTTGATGTCTTTCAGCCACTTAACACAAGAAACCATGGATTCAAGACAGGTGGGTTCAAGTCTGTAAGGAAATCCTTCCAAAAAACTTCTGATGAAAAATGTTCTTCTCAAAGGAAAAAATAGTTTTGTTTTTAAATCTAAGAATTAGAAAATACTAAGACCTCAAGTACTGGAGTTTTTTTTTTTTCTTTCCTGAACAAATATTTAATTGTTAGTAGAATAAACTATGAAAAGGAGAGCAGCTCACATATGCGCTTTAATATATGATATTTGTTTTTCCCTTTCTGACTTGCTTCACCCTATTTGACAGTCTCTAGGCCCATCCATGTCTCTACAAATGACCCAATTTCATTCATTTTTATGGCTGAGTAGTATTTCATTGTATAAATGTACATCTTCAATCTGTCCATTCATACAGCAGAAACTAACAACATTGTAAAGCAACTATACCCTAATTAAAAATAAATAAATTATATGCTTTCAAAAAAAAAAGGAGAGGACATTTCAGAGAAGTGGCAAAGGAAGCAAGACAAAGGAGAGAAAGAAGGCTCTGTTACACCTCACTCTGGGTATCCTCAAACTGGGGGATTTGTGACTCTGAGGGTTTCTAGTATCAGTCATGGGAAATCCCTATGGTCTGATAGAGCTCCTTGGAGCAAGATTTTAGAAAAAATATTTTAACATTAAAATGTTATATCAAAGTATATAAACAAATGTTTAACATTTATATAATACTTTGTTTATATATATTTTATACACATACATGTTTCTACATTTATGTATTTACATTTTAGACATATGTATAATATAAACATATAAGTAAATATATAAGCAAAAGTTATACAAAATTAAACATGAAGAATATTTAAAATGTTAACATTTTAAAATATTTTGACATTAAAAATCAAGATTATAATCAAAATACAGAAATTTACTCAAGTTTTTTTTCTGTCATATATCTCTGCTTTATTTTTAAAAAGATGCAAAATACACACTCAGAAATGAATTTGTGATATAGCATTGCAGATGTCATGAGTCCCAACCCTGGCCCTAAGGGATCACGTGCAACATGTTCTCTTTCCTCTGCTTTCACTGAAAAAATTTAAGAAGGGCAGCTACATGGACAAGTCAAAAGGATAAACCAGAAAGAGTATGAGGGAAAGGAGTGGGGAGCAATCAGAATGGAGGGATGAATGGGTCTTAGGTAACTAAGAAGAAACTACTGGTTAAAAATCTTGGGATGTGCTTCTTAGGCTTCAGAGAGCAAACAATAATTAGACTAGTATAAGTACAAATGGCATCAGAAATATCGGAAGGGTTTAAAGCAGGTAGAAATCTCAGGAGGCAGAAAAAGAGGATTTAGGTCCTTAGCTTCCATGGCAGACAGACTGACGTACATCAGTCTTTTTGCTTCTTTACTTTAAAGAGGTTGGTGAGCAGAGAGGGTCAGTGGAGAACATCCATGAAGCAAAGAAACAACAGAACGTCTACCCTGAGCATGAACAGAGGCATATACCATGAGCCATGGAAAAGAATGAAGTGAGAAGTTAGGAAGCAGAATGGAAAAATAAAACATAACAACAGCTAACTTTTTTTTTCTTAGGGTTAGCACTTTTAATTTTTTGCTTCTTTTTTGTTTAATTTTTATTTTATACTGGACTATAGTTGATTTACAATGTGTTAGTTTCAGGTATACAACAAAATGATTCAGTTATACATGTATACATATAGCTGTTCTTTTTTCAAATTCTTTTCCCATTTAGGTTATTACAGAATATTGAGCAGAGTTACTGTGCAATACAATAGATCCTTGTTGGTTATCTATTTTAAATATAGTAGTATGTACATGTCAGTCCTAAACTCCCAGTTTATCCCTCTCCCATCCCCTAACCTTTCCCCTTTGGTAACCATAAGTTTGTTTTCTAGGTCTGTGAGTCTCTCTGGTTTCTAAATAAGTTCATTTGTATCATTTCTTTTAGGTTCCACATATAAGTGGTATTACTTGATATTTATTCTTCTCTGTCTAACTTACTTCACTTACTATGATAATCTCCAGGTCCATCCATATTGCTGTAAATGGCATTACTTTATTCTTTTTAGTGGCTGAGTAATATTCTGTTGTATATATGTACCACATCTTCTTTAACAGTGGCTACCGTTTTGGCAGACACGTGCTAATTGACTCAGAACAGTCTATGACGTAGGTACCAATATTAAAGCTCCATTTTATAAATGATGAAACTGAGACACAGGGAGAAAAGGAAAACAGTAGTGTTTTTACACTAATCAGTCTAATTCTACAACTGTAGTCTAACCTTGACTGCATACCGAATCACCCAAATAACTTGAAAAAGTCCCAGTGCCCTGCCACACCCTGAGACTCAGGTGAAGGAATAAACTAGCATGATGATAATATAGTGAGCTGCTAAGATTGATCCTCACATTTTAAAATCCTTGAGTGCTACTTTGAGATTTATCCTCTTTCTGATCTTTCTTTGGGGGAAGACTGCTCGTTGTTTTGAAGCACAATCCTTTTTGTTTTCAAACTGAGGCTATAACATTAGGAGAAACTAGAGCCAAATGGTGGCACAGGCAGCTCCAAACGGCTACCCCTCAGCAGAAAAAAAAAAAAAAAGCAGAAACTGTCAGGGCCCACACTGTCAAAACTCTGGAAGGCAGTCAAAGGTTTACAGCAACCAAATGCCAAATCAAGAAAAAAGCAACTTAAAAATGGTCCCGGTGTTTAAGGAAATCTCTACCAAAATGTTAGCTGAACACAAGCCAAAATAAGAAAGACTGCAGAGATGATGCATGGCAAGGGATCGTCTTTGCAAAAACAGTTTGTAAAAGTCACTCAGAAGTACAAGGGTAGCCTTCAACAATCAAAACCCAGCAAATCCTAGAGGAGGGAGGAGAGAGTCCGATTTCTGGAGTTACCACATTATAATTTTCAAATGTCATTTTCAACAAGAAAATCACAGTGTATTAAAAAAAAATACAGGTAAGTATGACCCACTCAGAGAAACCAAATAAACTGACCTAAGTCATCCCTGAGGAAGCCCTAACACTGGACTTACTTGACAGACTTTAAAACAACTCTGTTAAATATGCTTGGGCTTCCCAGGTGGTGCTGGTGGTAAAGAATCTGCCTGCCAGTGCAGGAGATGGAAGACACGTGGGTTTGATCCCTGGGTCAGGAAGATCCACTGGAGTAGGAAATGGAAACCCACTTCAGTAGTCTTTCCCAGAAAATCCCATGGACAGAGGAGCCTGGCAGGCTACAATCCATGGGGCTGCAAAGAGCTGGACACGACTGAATGACTGAGCCCATAAATATGTTCAAAGAGTCTAAGGAAACCACATATTAGGCTACAAAACAGGTGTCAATAAATTTAAAAAGATAAACATCATACAAAATTTTCCCTAGCCACAATGAAGTGAAGCTAGAAGTCA
This sequence comes from Antilocapra americana, assembly GCA_007570785.1. NCBI lineage: Eukaryota > Metazoa > Chordata > Mammalia > Artiodactyla > Antilocapridae > Antilocapra > Antilocapra americana. The sequence goes on from ML661893.1 coordinate 5,535,515, forward strand.
ATAATAGAAGGAAAACTGGAAAATCCACAAATATGTGGAAATTAGACAACACATTCTTAAGCAACCTGTGTGTCAAAAAATAAACCACAAGAAGAATTAGGAAATACTTTGAGATGAATGAAAACAAAAATATAACATGCCAAAAAGTATGCGATGCAGAAGAAATAAACCAACAACCTAACTTTATACCTTGAGGAACTAGAAAAGAGCAAACTAAACACAAAGTTAGCAGAAAGAAGGAAACAATAAAGATGAGAGCAGGGATAAATGAAACAGAGAATAGAAAGACAATAGAATCAATGGTATCAAAAGTTGGTTCTTTGAAAAGATATCAAAACTGAGAAATGTTTAGTCACAATGATAAAGGAAAAAAAGAGAAAAAAATGCACATAACTAAAATCATAAATGAAAGTGGAGACATTACTTCCAACCTTATAGAAATAAGAATACTGTGAATAACTGTACACCTACAAATGGGAACATCTAGATGAAATGGACAGATTCTTAGAAACACAAATTACCTAATCTGACTCAAGAAGAAATAAAATCTCAGCAGGTATTTCACAAGAGCAATCTACAAGTGAGAATAATAAAAAACTTTACAACAAAGAAAAGTCCAAGACCAGATGGTTTCACAGGTCAATTCTAAATACTTAAAGAAGAATTAACACCAATCTTTCTCAAATTCTTCCAAAAATACAAGAAAAGGAAAGGTTTTCTAACTTATTCTATGGGGCAAGCATCACTCTGATACAAAAATAAAGACATTATTAGGAAAAAAATTACAAACTAATATTTCCTGTGAATATAGATGCAAAATCTTAAAACAACATACAGTGAATAGTCCAATAGCATATTAAAAAATTATACATTGTGACCAAGTGTGATTTATTGCTGAAGTGCAAAAATGGTTTAACATAAGAAATGCAGTCAATATAATACTTCACAGTAATTGAAAACACACACACACACACACACACACACACACACACACACACACACACACTACACATGATGTCTCAATTGACCCAGAAAAGGCATTTGAAAAAATCAAAACCCTTCATGATAAAAACACTCAGAAAACTAGGAATAGAACCAAACTTCCTCACTATGAGTAAGTTCAGTTCAGTTCAGTTGCTCAGTCATGTCCGACTCCTTGCAACCCCATGAACTGCAGCACACCAGGCCTCCCTGTCCATCACCAGCTCCCTGAGTCCACCTAAACCTAAGTCCATTGAGTCGGTGATGCTATCCAGCCATTTCATCTTCTGTCGTCCCCTTCTCCTTCTGACCTCAATCTTTCCCAGCATCAGGGTCTTTTCAAATGAGTCAGCTCTTTGCATCAGGTGGCCAAAGTATTGGAGTTTCAGCTTCGACATCAGTCCTTTCAATGAACACCCAGGACTTATCTCCTTTAGGATGGACTGGTTGGATCTCCTTGCAGTCCAAGGGACTCTCAAGAGTCTTCTCCAATACCACAGTTCAAAAGCATCAATTCTTTGGTACTCAGCTTTCTTTATAGTCCAACTCTCACATCCATACATGACTACTGGAAAAACCATAGCCTTGACTAGATGGACCTTTGTTGGCAAAGTAATGTCTCTACTTTTTATTATGCTATCTAGTTTGGTCATAACTTTCCTTCCTTCCAAGGAGTAAGCATCTTTTAATTTCATGGTTGCAATCACCATCTGCAGTGATTTTGGAGCCCAGAAAAATAAAGTCAGCCACTGTTTCCACTGTCTCCCCATCTATTTCCCATGAAGTGATGGGACCAGATGCCATGGTCTTAGTTTTCTTAATGTTGAGCTTTAAGCCAACTTTTTCACTCTCCTCTTTCACTTTCATCAAGAGGCTCTTGAGTTCTTCTTCACTTTCTGCCATAAGGGTGGTGTCGTCTGTATATCTGAGGTTATTGATATTTCCCCCCGATATCTTGATTCCAGCCTGTGCTTCCTCCAGCCCAGCGTTTCTCATGATGTACTCTGCATATAAGTTAAATAAGCAGGGTGACAATATACAGCCTTGACGTACTCCTTCTCCTATTTGGAACTAGTCAGTTGTTCCATGTCCAGTTCTAACTGTTGCTTCCTGACCTGCATACAGGTTTCTCAAGAGACAGGTAAGATGGTCTGGTATTCCCATCTCTTTCATAATTTTCTACAGTTTATTGTGATCCACACAGTCAAAGGCTTTGGCATAGTCAATAAAGCAGAAATGGATGTTTTTCTGGTACTCTCTTGCTTTTTCGATAATCCATCGGATGTTGGAAGTTTGATCTGTTTCCTCTGCCTTTTCTAAAACCAGCTTGAATGGAAGTAAAGGCATTGACAAAAACTCCACAGCTCGCATAATACTCAATGGTAAAAGGCTAAAATCTTTCCTCTCAAGATCAGAAAAAGAACAAAGATACCTGCTTTCACCATTGCTATTCAACATTGTATCGGAACTTCTAACCAGAGCAACCAGGCAGGAAAAAACAATAAAGGAATCCAAACTGGAAAGGAAGAACTAAAAGTATCTCAATATACAGAGGACATAATCCTATATATTAACATAGAAAACTACAGAGAATCCATCAAGAAGATGCTAGAGCCCATAAATGAGTTCAGTTGCAGTGTACAAATTAATACAGAAAAATCACTTGTGTTTCTACACACCAGTGATTAATCATCTAGGAAGAAGTTAAGGAAAAAATTCTATTTCCATGTCTCCAAAAGCATTAATGAACTAGAAATAAGTTTAACCGAGGAGTTGAAAGATTTACACTCTGATAAATACAAACATTTGCTGAAACAAATGAAAGAAAAACCAGTGGTTTGAGGAGTACTGAAAAATCTTGGATAGACAGTGGCCGTGTGTACACAATATTGCAAATGCGCTTAATACATTGCACACTTAACAGTTAGAATGGGAAATTATGCTAGACATGTTTTACCGTAATAAAAAGGTCATAAACAAGACAGGCAAAAAGACTGCAGAGAGAACGTAAACTTTGATTAACAATGTAAAGGCCTCTCTTTATCATGAGCAGAGCCACCTCTTGGCATATGGTTCTGAGATTGGCATGATTCCTGGGGAAAAGAAGAAATTGCTTTTTCTTCTCCTTGGCATTAGGACGTGTCAGAGGTTGTGTACTAGGGGTGAGTGGCTCATAGCCTTTCCCATGGGAGATGTGGGAGTTTGCCACTATGACCCGGTGGCTGGGCACAGGTTAGGTCTAGGACAAGAGGGGATCACAGGAAGATGTCCTGTGGATGGAGCTTTACCTTGTAGTTCTAAGAACAGCAATGACCAGTCTTCAGGGTTCAGTTTTAGATTTTTCTTCTTTTAATGTGTTGATGAAACTCTGGTTGAGCCTCTACTATATTACATGCCCTCTTGGGGTACCATGAAGACAATGTGGGTAAGGCTGACACCTGGTCTTTGCATAGGAGAAGCCTTATTTTAGTGGGACAGAAAAAGACACACAAATAATCATAGATAAAATATTTATAAACTATGGGTTCAATCCATGGGTTGGGAAGATCCCGTGGAGGAGGGCATGGCAACCCACTCCAGTATTCTTACCTGGAGAATCCCATGGACAGAGGAGTCTGGCAGGCTCCAGTCCATGGGGTCACAAGAGTCAGACACGACTGAGCGACTAATCACACAAGGACAAGGTCATAAAGGAGTTAAAAACAGGGGCTGAGAAAGAGGGTACCTCACCTTTGATTAGGAGGCATTTGGGGTATAAAGAGGGGAGGAAGCCCCTAAGTGAAGGTCCAAGAGAAGAACATTCCAGGAAAAAGGAAGAGCAAGGGCCAGATGCTCGCAGGGCCTATGCATCTTGCGGGTTGTGATTGAGGTCAAGGATGGCATGGTGCTAGGATGGGGGGGACGATAGACAGATCACACAGAGCAGGGAAGGCGTGGCAAGAAGTTACTCACAAATCACTGTTACCGCTAAAACTCAACAAAACTTACAATGAAGGTGATGTCTTGTTTTTGGCTACATTTGGAGGTCTGTTAACAGAGGAGCCTACACAGGCAGCTCTTGGGGGGAAAGAAAGGAGCTAGCTGGGAGAAGCCAGTTGGTTATGATATGAAGAGCAACAGATCACTAGGAGGAAGATGGGTAAAGTGAAAAGCAACAAGCAAGATGGGTTTGTGGTACTGCGAAGCATTCCCTGGAGAGCCCTAGAAAACCCTTAGAGACGGGAATCAGCTCAGAGGCCAGTTCTGTGGACAAACTGGATGTGGACTTTGGTTAACTGACCATTGAAGGGTACAGTATGCCCTGAGGACTAGAGAAATTAGGAACATTGAGAATAGTTGCTTGTTTGCAGAGCCATTTTAACCACAAGATTATGCAATCCCTGAGAATGGGGATGTCCGCTAATGCAGGAATTATATCTTATTCATATATCTTTCCAGTGTTTAGCACAGAATGTGGCAGATAATAGGGATTCAATAAAAACAGCCTAAGCAAATGGATACAGAGGGATGGAAGAATGGACGACCATCAGCTGAGTGTGGAGGGAGCTGGGTGGATGATGGAGTGCATGAACGGATGATCATTGTTGTTTAATCGGGAAATTCTGTCTCTGTGGCGACCCTACAGACTGTAGCCCACCAGGCTCCTCTGTCCATGGGATTTCCAGGAAAAAATACTGGAGTGGGTTGTCATTTCCTTCTACCAAGGATCTTCCCATCGGCAGGCGGATTCTTTACCACTGAGCCACCAGGGAAGCCCATGGATGATCATTAGAGGCAAAGTTAATATTTAATGCTTCACCATCATTATTATACAGAAAACCACTGTGTAAAATCCTACTAGCCCCTGTAAGTTATTTTTCTGAAATCTGACCTCTGAACTCTGACAGAGGATAATGCAGCTAGTTACAAAAGTAATTTGATTCAGCCTGAAATCCAGCAATAATGCTCAGCCATATAATTCCATCTTTTCTGTGACTGGATACTCCCTACTTCTGCTAACCCCGACATCAGGATATTCTGCTTCTAGCAAAAACCAGATACGCCCCTCTGGGACTGGTTGCTCCCAGTGATTCCTCAAAAGAATGGGGTCCAAAACAGCTGGGACACAACTTCGTGACTAAACAACATTTCCCATCATTTTAAGGATGGTAACCTGACCTAGGCTTTGCCAATTAAATGCCCTTCCCGGAGATGGCAAAATTTGAATTGAGAGTTAGGAGAAGGCACTAAGGGAACCAAGTTAATTGCAGAGGCCTGGGTAGGACTTTCAGACGAAAAAGGTTGCTGCTGGGATCCCCAAGGCTTCCCTTTCCGAAGCTGGGGTGTTCAGCTCCTTCTCACAGTCACGAAGCTGCCAGTTCCTGCGGGAAGCTCACCCACCGGAAGCTTTCCAACAAATGGCAGCAGCCGTAGATTCCCACGACCCGGAGTGTGAGGAGACTGCTTACCTGAGAGGAATCGCATTTCCTCATCTCCTTCTCCTTCTTGGCCAGACGCTTCTTTTTCTTGTGAAGAGGCTTGGCCTCCAGAATCATTTCTTCGAGTTCAAAGGTGGGGTCACAATTCAGCCTGCCTTTCTGCAAGGAAGACAGGTTGACTGATTCCTTACATTCCTGTGTCATTCTAAAAACAGACTGGACTGAATAAGGAGATTATAACTCTGTCCTGCAGGAGCAGTCCAAGAATAACCAGCTGGGATTTCCACCCAAAGCTTTAGGTAATTTATCACCAGCCTTGTTTTTCATGTTCTTTTTGTATTTTGTTTATTTTTCTAAATTCCCAAGGAGCCTTCCAGGAGTTACAAAGGAAATCCTATTATAATTATTTTCCTAAAGTTTGCCCTTTGGGGCTATCTTTCTCAAAGTAGGTTCAGTAGTGGGTCAGAATCACCCTAAATGGATTCCTAGTTCCCTAACCAAACTTTCAGAATCAGTGTTTCTGAACACCAGGCCAGGAAATTGCATGTGTAACAAGCTCCCCAGATGATTCAGATTCACAGTTAAATCAGAGAAGCACACACACAAGGTCTCTGGAGGCAGCGCTGATGGGGTGGCGCGTGAAAGAGTAGAAACTATGGGAAAGGCGCCTAGATCTCCAAGGCCTCATGTGTCAGCCAAGAGTGCAAGCTGTCCCTGCTGGACCCCGAGGAGTGGCCAGGTAGGACCCCACCTCCTGTTGCTCCAGAAGGTAGCATTCCCCCATCCCAGAATTCCTCCCCATTGCCTTCTTGCTTTGTACTCCACCCACCCATCTGTTGTTTGTACATGAAGGATCACACCCCACATGCCCATAGCAGGCGCCTGGCCTGGGCTAAAGAACAGAAAACTCTGAATTGTTTCTGCAGGCTCCTTTAAGAGATGATTATTCTGCCAATCTGCCTACAACTGAATGTGTAGAATTAGGCTGTGGGGAAAAAGGGGTTAGAGGTCTCCCTTGGCTCCTTGGCTGGAGCTCAGTAGACTGCAGGAGGCCACAGATGTTTCTTTGGCTAGGTACATCTGGTGGGACTTATTTCCCTTTGCTTATTAGTCACTGAGAATATGGTCCCCAGTGTAGAACTACCAGTGAAGGTGAAGTCGCTCAGTCATGTAGGACTCTTTGTGACCCTATGGACTGTAGCCCAACAGGCTCTTCTGTCCATGGGATTTTTCCAGGCAAGGGTACTGGAGTGGGTTGCCATTTCCTTCTCCAGGGGCCTTCCCAACCCAGGGATCAAACCCGGGTCTCCTGCATTGCAGGCAGACACTTGACCATCTGAGTTACCAGAGAAGCCTGAACTACCAGAGGAAGAGGAATGAATGCTAAAAACAAATACCCAACCCAAACAGCTTTCAATCCTTTGACTCACAGAACTCTTTGGATACAAATTCCTACATCTTTGGAATCAGAGAAAATGTTTTAAATTGGCAGATTCCTGGAAAAGACTATTTGTAGGATTAGGACCTGTTTCCACTAAAAGTATGCCACAAAAAGTAGTCAGGAGCTAGAATTCCCAACACCGACCTAGACTGGAATCCCAGCTTAGCCACCTGCTAGCCATGTGACCTTTGTCGGCCAACTTACCCTGTGTGTGCCTTGGTTTGCTCATCTGTAAAACAGCAACGCTGACTGTCTTACAACACTGGTGTGGTTATCTGATGAGACCATGTATATATCTGGCACACAGAAGAATATGCAATGAATGAGAGTTATTAAGGATTTGTTAGGTTTGACTCACGTTAGGTACAAATCCTGGAATGAGCCTCTTCTGCAGAACTGCATCCCAGTTCATATCATTCATATACGGGAAGTTTTGAATATCGGACAAATGGGAAAATCGGTGGTCTGGATTCAATTCAAGTAGCTGCCAATGGAATACAAACATCAAGATCATGAACAAGGTCAAGATTGGGGAGCAAAAAATCATAAAGATTCCCTATTAAATATTTTCAGAAATAGGATTGAAGGAAACAAGCAGTGTTTTCCTTCCTTAGTCCCATAAACAAATAATATAGATAATAATGAGTGGTCAGAATGAATTGTGAGTTGGTCATGTGGTGAGTAAAAACAGCTTGTCCTCCTGAGTCAAACATGTTTGATTCCTGATTCCATAACTGATTAATGATGGGCAAGTCTGTTCTCTAAACCTCAGCTTACCCATCTGTAAAAAAGGGATAATAACCTATTTCATTAGGTTTAGCTATGACTAAACATGGCTATGTTCAAATAAGGCCATGTTTAAAGTGACTAAGAAATGTGTTCTTCTTGAGTGGAAAAATGTACATTGGTTTTAACACATGAAATTCATTTCACACTAAAACTTTTAGCCATGTTTATAACTAATAAATATATACTTGGAGTGACACAGATGAGATGTCATTAAGATTACTGCAACAGTTCTGGGTTTTGTGAATTCAGATTAAAGATTTTGTTTCCTCCCTCAAACCACCCCAGAACCAATATCATTACAGTCCTGTGGTTCGGATGGGAAGGAGCAGTTCCACTTGAGAATGGGCCTGAAGGTGATCACCGTGGGTCATCAGGGTGCAGTTCTGGGGTATAAAGGCTGTCTTGGAACTAAGGAAAATTTGCTTATGGAAAATGACCTCTGCCCCTATTCTTTATTTTTGACATCGCCAACAGCAGTATCCCTATCAGAAAACAGAACACTTGATCTAGAGACAAGAGCCGTAGGTTTTGAAGTCTTAGTCCACAAAGCTCTTTTCCTTGACTAGCTACAACCTGTGCAGTTTTTCTCTCTTTAGAAAAAAGGCAAGTTCATCCTCTTGGGCTCCTCATTTTTCTTTCACATAATACACATGGTTGAGATTCTGCATCAGTTATCCTTAATCTTTCTGGTAAACCTGTACATTGAAAAACCTGATGCAAATCACTGGACCTCTTTAGTTCAGATTCCAAATTTTGCCACTTGTCAGGCTGTGTGTTAGGCGCTGGGGACACCATGGTGGACAAGTCAGATGTGGTCCTTCCCTTGTGCAGCCTAAGAGCAATGGTGTTAACCCAAGAGTCACACACGCACAGTGTGTAATTTCAAATTGTGAAAAATATGATGAAGGAAAGTTCATGCTTGTGTGAGCTGACAATAGAGGGAGGCTCCCTGAAGACGTGAGATTTGAGCTGAGATCTAAAGCTCTGTTTCTCAAACTATGCAGAAGGGCTAGATATTTCTCTTTGGTTTAATTTCCAACTCCCTGAAGCCAATATGTGGTGTGATTGTGTGTGACTAGTATGGAACCCTACAGCGTGTACAACTGGTGATTTGAGCTTGACATCACCACACAGGCTGGTACCCTGTTCAGTGACAGGAGTCCCCGGGCCAAGCACTTGGAGGCATCAGCAGGATCAAACTGCCGTACAAGCTTAACACTTCTCTCCATGTCTACGTTTTGTTATGGACTCGGTGGGGAGTAATTAATGTTCTTGGGCCACTTAGTGAATCACACTGAGTAGTAATCATCTAAAGAAGGGAGCCAGAAGAACTGGGGATGGGAGCAGTGCCCTAGACAGTGAGACTAGCACATGCCAGGGCCTGTGGTGAGAGACTGGTATATGAGGGTGAGGTCGGGGAGGGCAAAGAGAAGGGAAAAGGAAGCACAAGGCAGTTTGTGTGTCATCAAAAGGGGGGCAGAAGTCCAAAATAAGACTCAAGGGGTAGTTAGAACCTCTCCACCATACAAATTATTTTGATCTTTATCCTAAGAACAATAGGAAAACAATGAACTGTGCTTTGAACAGAACCCTGTGGGGCAGAGCAGAGAACAGAATGGAGAGCGTAGAAGTGTCCAGGGCAAACACAACTTGATGGCAGTAGGACAGGGAAGGAGATAGCAGGGGAGAGGGAGAGAAGGTATTTAAAAGGTCAAATAACAGAACGTGGAGAAAAGGGAACCCTCTTACACTGTTGGTGGGAATGCAAACTAGTACAGCCACTATGGAAAACAGTGTGGAGGTTCCTTAAAAAGCTGCAAATAGACCTGCCATATGACCCGGCAATCCCACTGCTGGGCATATACACCGAGGAAACCAGAATTGAAAGAGCCACGTGCACCCCAATGTTCATCGCTGCATTGTTTACAATAGCCAGGACATGGAAGCAACCTAGATGCCCATCAACTGACGAATGGATAAGAAAGCTGTGGTATATATACACAATGGAATATTATTCAGCATTAAAAAAAAATTCATTTGAAGCAATTCTACTCAGATGGACGAAACTGGAGCCCATTATCCAGAGTGAAGTAAGCCAGAAGCAAAAACAACAATACAGTATATTAACACATATATATGGAATTTAGAAAGACAGTAATGAGAACCCAACATGGGAGACAACAAAAGGAACGCAGATGTATAGAATAGACTTGTGGACTTTGTGGATGAGGGTAAGGGTGGGATGATATGGGAGAAGGGCATTGAAGCATGTTAATGTCATGTGTCTAATCAATCGCCAGCCCAGGATTGATGCTCGGGACTGGTGCAGCGAGATTTCCCGGGGGGGAGGGAGGAGGGAGGGGGGACCCGGAGGGGAAGCATATGTAAACCCATGGTGATATCATAACAATGTATGGCAAAAACAATAATAAAAAAAAAAAAAGAATCTCAAAAAAAAATAATAAAAAAATAAAAAAAGAGAGAGAGAGGGAACACTGGATTTTTAAACTTTAGGAATGAAAGTTTTAAACATGCTAATGTAAACTGTGGTTGCTCATGAGGGAGAGTTCAGTTGTACCAAATTTACGACCACAGAATCATTTTTTCAAAATCTATTAATAGTTCATGAAGAACTTCTGTAATACAGTGTGGGAAATGCTAGTTCAGGAAAACAAGTAGAAATACAGAGCAGAACAGCAGGGCTAAAGTCTGCTCATTAATTTAGTCTATATTTACTAAGTGTCAACTGTGGGCTTGGCCTGAGAACACAATGGTAAATAAAACAGACATGGAAGACCGTAACGAGAACCCAACATGCGAGACAGCAAATGGAACGCAGATGTATAGAATAGACTCGTGGACTTTGTGGATGAGGGTAAGGGTGGGATGATATGGGAGAAGGGCATTGAAGCATGTTAATTGTCATGTGTCTAATCAATCGCCAGCCCAGGATTGATGCTCGGGGCTGGTACAGCGAGATTTCCTGGGGGGGAGGGAGGAGGGAGGGGGGTTCTGGAGGGGAAGCATATGTAAACCCATGGTGATATCATGACAATGTATGGCAAAAACAATAAAAAAAATAAAATAAAAAAAAAAAAAACAGAACGTGGTGATGGACTGGATATGAGTCCATCGTTCTGCCTCGTATAAGTGGGTGGATGCAGAGGCCAGTGACTGAATGAGGGAACACTGAAGAAAGTCCAGGAAACAGAGTTCAAGAATTCCATTTTGGGCACACGGAATTTGAAATGTCTTTGGAACATTCAAGAGGACATGTGTGTTGCCTTATAATGAAGCCAGGTATTTGAAATCTGTTAGCTGCAAAACCCACTCCAGAAATGTATATTATTATGACGGCCTCCAATATCATAACCATTTTTTTGTTTTGTTTTGATGTGGACTGTTTTTTTTTAAGTCTTCATTGAATTTGTTACAATATTGCTTTTGTTGTTTATGTTTTGGTTCTTCCTGGTAAGGCATGTGGGATCTTAGTTCCCTGGCCAAAGCTTGAACTCCCAACCCCTGCATTGGAAGGCAAAGTCTTAACAACATTGGACCTCCAGGGAAGTCCCTATAACTTAAACTTCAAACTGGATCGCCTGCTTCTTTTGATCACTTCCTTTTGTCATGCATTCATCCTTCTTACCTTTTTAAGAAGGGATACCATCTCCTGTGACCAGGCAGAAGGGAAAGTCACTAGTGCTGTCTCAAACATGTGTGCAATTTCCTTGCTGGAAGTACTGGAGCGGATATGATACGGTCTCTTAAAAGAGAGAAGTGAAAGTCTTGTTTTTATAGGGTAAAAGGAAAAAACATTGCTTTGTAAATGTTTCCAAGCTAAATTTTCAACCAATAAAATATCAATAGGATTTTCTAATTCCCTCCAGCTGATTGTTTTGTTGCCATATGCAGATATAGTAGATGGTTACCACATTTCCTGCTTTTTAAAAAGATACATACTTGACTTTAGGCTATACTACAAATCCACAGTCATTAAGACAGTATGGTACTGGCACAAAGACAGAAATATAGATCAATGGAACAGAATAGAAAGCCCAGAGATAAATCCACGCATCTATGGACACCTTATCTTTGACAAAGGAGGCAAGAATATACAATGGAGAAAAGACAACCTCTTTAACAAGTGGTGCTGGGAAAACTGGACAGCCACTTGTAAAAGAATGAAACTAGAACACTTTCTAACACCATACACAAAGATAAACTCAAAATGGATCAAAGATCTAAGCATAAGACCAGAAACTATAAAACTCCTAGAGGATAACATAGGCAAAACACTCTCTGACATAAACCAAAGCGGGATCCTCCATGACCCACCTCCCAGAATATTGGAAATAAAAGCACGAATAAACAAATGGGACCTAATTAAAATTAAAAGCTTCGGCACAACAAAGGAAACTATAAGCAAGGTGAAAAGACAGCCTTCAGAATGGGAGAAAATAATAGCCAGTGAAGCAACGGACAAACAATTAATCTCAAAAATATACAAGCAACTCCTGCAGCTCCATTCTAGAAAAATAAACAACCCAATCAAAAAGTGGGCCAAAGAACTTAACAGACATTTCTCCAAAGAAGACATAAAAATGGCTAACAAACACATGAAAAGATGCTCAACATCACTCATTATCAGAGAAATGCAAATCAAAACCACAATGAGATATCACTTTACACCACTCAGAGTGGCTGCAATCCAAAAATCTACAAGTAATAAATGCTGGAGAGGATGTGGAGAAAAGGGAACTCTCTTACACTGTTGGTGGGAATGCAAGCTAGTACAGCCACTATGGAAAACAGTGTGGAGGTTCCTTAAAAAACTGCAAATAGACCTGCCATATGACCCAGCAATCCCACTGCTGGGCATATACACCGAGGAAACCAGAATTGAAAGAGCCACGTGTACCCCAATGTTCATCGCTGCATTGTTTACAATAGCCAGGACATGGAAGCAACCTAGATGCCCATCAACTGATGAATGGATAAGAAAGCTGTGGTACATATACACAATGGAATATTACTCAGCATTAAAAAAAATTCATTTGAATCCGTTCTACTCAGATGGATGAAACTGGAGCCCATTATCCAGAGTGAAGTAAGCCAGAAGCAAAAACAACAATACAGTATATTAATGCATATATATGGAATTTAGAAAGACGGTGACAGAACCCAACATGCGAGACAGCAAAAGGAACGCAGATGTAGAGAATAGACTTGTGGAGTCTGTGGATGAGGGTAAGGGTGGGATGATATGGGAGAATGGCATTGAAACATGTTAATTATCATATGTGTAATCAATCGCCAGCCCAGGATTGATGCTCGGGGCTGGTGCATCGAGATTTCCCAGAGGGAGGGAAGAGGGAGGGAGGAGGGAGGGGGGTTCTGGACGGGGAGCATATGTAAACCCATGGTGATATCATGGCATTGTATGGCAAAACTAATAAAAAAAAATTAAAAAAAAAAAGATACAGAAAGACTACAGTTTCTCAGGAAACCTCTGAGTTCTTAAAAGCTGGTAATCCCTCTGGGTAAAAGAAACTTTTTTGTGGGCTAAATCCACCTCAGAGATGTCACTTTGGAACTGTCTTATAAGGTTAACCTAGAGAAGTATTTACCTAAAATACTGAACAGTAAGTCATGTCAGTCTCTCAGTCATGTCAGACTGTGTCCCCGTGGACTGTAGCCCATCAGGCTCCTCTGTCCATGGAATTCACCAAGTAAGAATACTGGAGTGGGTTGTCATTCCCTTCTCCTGGGGATCTTCCCAACCCAGGGATCAAACCTGGGTCTTCTGCATTACAGGCGGGTTCTTTACCGTCTGAGCCACTAGGGAAGCCCAGTGCTCAGTAAATAGAAGTTTTAAAAAGTATTATTTAAGTGCTGATTATAAAGAGAGTTAGAGTTTTACCAGACACACACCTCTTTCTACTTGTTTGAATAGTAAGGACAAAGTTCAGTTTGGAAGGTTACACAGATGACTTCAACCCCCGCTCCAAATGCAATGAGCTGCTAGTTCTGTGGAGTTGGGTGGAGAATTTTATGATGAGGCTAAAGTATTTTTAGTTTCAAGAGAGCCAGACTCGGCTATAATTTCAACTTGGAGGGGAAGAGGGAAAATGAAACGAATTTGTTAGTAATTTTCACAGATGTCCACTAGAGGGCAGCCTTTACCAATGCTGATTTCTTTGTTTAGTAAAGGATTCGCCCTGGGATTGTCTGTGAGCTACTTAAAACTAGAGATGATAACCATATTCGCATTTTTTGCCCTTGGGACCTAGCACCTAGTAAGTGTTCATTATATGTTTGTTGAATGAACAAAATTTTCACATTAGATTAACCAACAATAGGACGGCGACTATGGCCATGCACATTGCCTGGTCCTTTCAAGGAACAATGACCGTGGCTGATAAACTGGGAGAGATGAAAGAGCTTAATTTTTTTCCTTGTTGATATCAGTATTTGAGGTATTTGAAGGTCATATAATGTAATTAAATGTTTGAGCTTCGAAGGCAAAAGGATTTGAGTGCTACGCGGAATCAGTCAATTTTAGTTTTGATTCTTTCTTCTGAAAAATGAACCACCTTAGAGGATTATTGGGAAAATTAAATGACATGATACATGTAAAGTTCTCAATAGAGTGACTGATATATTAGCCATAATCCAGGAGAGATATTATTATTTTTATTATTGAAATAAAGGTAAAAAGAATGGAGGATATATTGAGTTGGCCAAAAGGTTCCCTCAGGTTTTTCCAAACAATCTCATAGAAAAACCTGAGTGAAGCTTTTGGCCAACCCAATAAATGTATACAATGAACAGGAAGATAAATCATCAATAAAGGTGATGTGAAGGAAGTCTTAATTCTAAACATGTCATGTCAACACCTGTTACCCAGGGAACCAGGAAGTGCTAGGTCTGACTCCCTAAAAGGGAGCTTGGCCAAACTTAATTTTTTTATGTGAGGTTTAAAAACACTTGCCACATACTTTCTTCCCTCAGGACTGAATAAATGACCATAATTAATTCATCTGTTTCAGTAATGACAGAGTGGAAGCAACCCTTGTAACTCAACACCAGAAAAAGAGTGTACCTTATCAACATCATCCATGTTTACCGACTGTTTGCAAGCCAAGGGTACTGTGGTCACTATGTGTGATTCGCTGCGTGTTTACCATTAAGAGTGTGGCCAGTTGACACACTCAGGCTTCTGGGGTTATATGTTTGTGTGTGTGAATATATATATATATATTCTTTTAAAAATTTTCTTCTTCAGTCCACTGATATTTCTAAACCTACTTCTGAGACATCTGAATACACAAAATGCTTTGATAAACGAATAAATTAACTGACAAATGCTATAAGCAAATGGTTTAAGATTATGCTGCATCTTTTATTTTAGAAGGCCACAGGACTGAGTTCAATATATATGTATTTAAATCCTCATGGTCTGTCCACTTGTTCCAAATAGACCAATTGCCTTTGTCTTATACAATAACCTATGTTTCTAGTTCTAAAATTTAAAATCTACATTAAGCCATCAACAACCAGAACTGTATATTTATTCATTTATCAAATATTGATTGAATGCCTGTAATGTTCCAGCACCTCTGCTGGGCACTGGGGATACAATGAAGACAGAACAGATGGTATTTCTACACTGGTGGAGCCTACAGTCTATTCAGTGAAGCCGTGAATCATTACAGAGACTGTACAGATGTACATACACATTCACACAGAAATCAATGGGATACAGTGATGTAAAGAAAAATTACAGTGTACAATGACAGGAGATAGCAGACAATTCTAGGGTAGCATATAAATTAAGAATGAGAATATAAAGAATAAAGAAGATGGGAAAGGTAAAATGTTCAATGGGACAAAGTGTTGTGATACTAGTCTTATTTCAGGAGTACAAAAGCAAAAGAGCTTCAGCCAGTGATGTACAATTAGTGTAAAACACTGTATGTCCCTATCATAAGCTAATACTACGGATAACACAAGACTAGAGAAGATGTGGACGTTGCCTTTACAATGTGAGCTGGGACACAGAGAGATGGCAAAGCAGCTTGAGGGCTAAGGGACCCATTCATCGAGACCATGGTCAGGCTCTAACACTACAGGGATGTTTCAGGGATGTTACGTTTCCCTTGGAAGCATATGAAAGTGAAAGTCGCTCCATCATGTCCAACTCTTTGCAACCCCATGGACTATACAGTCTATGGAATTCTCCTGGCCAATATACTGGAGTGGGCAGCCTTTTACCTACTTCTTCAGGGGATTGTCCCAACATAGGGATTGAACCCAGGTCTCTCACATTGCAGGCGGATTCTTTACCATCCGAGCCACCAGGGAAGCCCTTGAGGCATGTATTTTTCTGTAAATCACAATTTGTCAATGTGGAGAGAATGATTGTTTAGCACCTTTTTTCTGCGGTTTATTTGTATTGCTAGTTGTAATTAAATGTTGGTATTTCACATCTTTGAGTTGGCTATATTTTGAAACATAATTACATACAGCTTCCTTGGTGATTCTCTTGAAGAATATGTCAGAATTGATTTGTATTGACTTATTCCCCCATACACTCAACAAACATTTGTCAGGTACCTATTTATAGCTAAATACTGTGGATAATACTAAACTATATAAAACACTAGCTTCACCTTTAATAAATTTATACTCTAATAATATAGAAGAGATTGAAAACAAAAATTGATATAGCTAGAAAAATTTACAAGGGGAATACATTGATGAAATGGCTTTAATCCTAAAACAGAAAATAGATTTAGGTGTTCTGATGTAGAGAGTTCTACATTTCATCTTAAGTGAAAAAAGTCTCAACAGAAAGGTTAAAGCATAATTTTATTTTTAGTGAAACAACAATAACGACATATGTGTGCATGGGTGTGAAAATAGACTATCCTTATAAAAGCAGAAAGGTTTGGGAGTGAATATACTCTGAAAGATGAGATTTTAAAGGTCAAAGGAAGGTTTCATGTCTTACCTGAGACTTTGCTTTAGAGGATGTGGTTGACTTCTACCTTTATTTTTCTGCTTTTCTATATTTTTTCAATAATTTTAAATTCAGAAGAGTTATAAGAGAGTAGTGAAATTGCTCAGTCGTGTCCAACTCTGCGACCCCATGGATAGTAGCCTGTCAGGCTCCTTTGTCTGTGGAATTTTCCAGGCAAGAATACTGGAGTGGGTTGCCATTTCCTTCCCCAGGAATGGTTTCCTTCCTGACCCAGGAATCGAACATGGCGGGGTCTCCCATACTGCAGGCAGACTCTTTACAGTTTGAGCCACCAGGGGATATCCATATATAAGAGAGAGAAAGTACATAAATATTTGGAAGATACACAGATCACTTCAGCTAGAGAGAGCACAGAAAGTTTCTTCAGAAAAGAAGCTGTGTTGTTGAGGTCCATAAAGAATGGGTAGGATCTGAGTATGAAGAGACCTGGAGAAAGGCTTTTCCTGCACAAGCAATTTGGGACAGTCCATGTCTGTCCTTTCTTAGAAATGAACAACCTACATGAAATATAAGGATTCTGAAAAGTTCTACAATTTAGACACCTCCTGAACTTTATTCAAACTTAACTTAGCGATTTCCAAGCTTATTCAAAGAGTTATTTTTAAAAAAACAAAAACAGGGTTTATCTTAGGAAATATCTTTATAGGCAAAGGAATGAGAGGAAGAGCTTTGAGGGATGCCTCGAGAGAGGAGGAAGTCTAAAGAGGCTGAAGTGAGTTTGCAAAAAGGTCAGCATCATTCAAACTGAAGCAAAATCCAAAGAGTCAGCCTGGTACTGAAGAGCAAGGGATGACGGCTAAGGTGTCTGAAGAGTGTGTGCAGGAGGGGAGGGTTGATTAGGCAAGTGAAGGGTATGTGTGTGTGAGGAATTAGGGAGCAACATTTTTTCTTCACTAGGAAAAGTGAGACTTGTGCTTTATAAAGAGACTGCATTGCCATGTTCACTGCATCATTATTCACAGCAGCCAAGACACCAAAACAACCTAAACATCCATTAACAGATTAATAAAGATATGTGCATATGTAATATACATATATATATATATTTATACACACACATGTATTTATATGGGGCTTCCCAAGTGGTGCAAGTGGTAAGAACCCGCCTGCCCATGCAGGAGACATGACAGACACAGGTTCAATCCTTGTGTTGGGAAGATCCCCTGGAGTAGGAAATGGCAACCTGTTTCAGTATTCTTAACCTGAAAAATTCCATGGACAGAGGAGCCTGGCAGGCTACAGTCCACGAGGCCACAAAGAGTTGGACACGACTGAGTATACATATTTACACACAATATTCATTATACGTGTGTTCAGTCACTCAATCATGTCTGACTCTTTGCAACCCTCTGGACTGTAGGCCACCAGGCTCCTCTGTCCATGGGTCTCTCCAAGCAAGAATACTGGAATGGGTTGCCCTTCCCTTCTCTAGGGGATGCTCCCAATCCAGGGATTGAACCCACATCTCTGGCATTGCAGGAGATACGGATATATTATAAAAGAATAACGGGGCATTACATATAACATATAAAATACATATTTACATACTGTATATGAGTAATGGAATATTAGTCAGCCATAATGAAAAAGGAAATCCTGACGTTTGTAACAACATAGATGGACCTTGTGTCCAATATGCAAAGTAAAATAAGTCAGACAGAGAAGACAAATACAGCATGATGTCATTTATATGGAATCTTTGGGGAAAAAAGTCAAGCTTATAGAAACAGTAGAATAGTATAGTTGCTAAGGGTTGAGGGTGGGGAAAATAGGGAGAGGCTGGTAAAAGCATACACACTTTTAGTTACGAGCTAAATAAGGAAAAAGGAGAAAGGGGAGCAGAAGATGAGATGGTTAGATAGCATCACCAACTCAATGGACACGGAATTGAGCAAACTCTAGGAGACAGTGGAGGACAGAGGAGCCTAGTATGCTGCGGTCCACGGGGTCGCAAAGAGGCAGACACGACTTAGGGACTGAACACCGACCACAAGTAATATAAGTGTAACAGTCCCTATAGCTGCTAACATATATGTAGATACAAACTCAGCAACCTAACAGTCACTTTTCTTCACCTTCCTTAAGTAAAAGAAGAAAACAAAAATTAAACTAATGGTATTAATACATTCTCAGTTACATCCAATCACAGGAAACTACTAGGAGGTACAATAATATGGGAGGGAAAAAAAAATCTCTTAGCAAAATTAGGCATTTTCTTGGTTTAAGAAATGTTACTTTTAAAAGGAAGCTACTCTAATTTGCCACTGAACCCAGAACCCAAGAGCCAAATGAAAGACAGAAATCCAACAAGACAGGGCATGAATTGTGTTGAATTAATAATTCACACTCCCTTTGGGGAAGTGTGTCAGAATCAAAGCCCTGGACTGTAACTGCAAAATGATTTTCTTTAAACAAACAAATATATTTATACAAGATAGGGCATGAGGTGTATTGATTTTCCCTCTCTGGGAGTTAGTAATTTCCCTAAAATTCATTTAATTTTATCTGCATAATTTAATGTCAACTCACATTCTTGTTTCCATATGTAGAAGAGTGAATTAATTATGGGCAGAAATCCCAAGGGTTGTAACCAGCATCACATGGCAGAGTTGAATTCATCTCTGAAACAAACTACTTGATTTTTAGCCCCCCCCCCAAAAAAAAACAACTGTAAAAATGAAACTTACTGGAAGAATAATCAAAGATAAATGTAATTCTACTGTACCCGGCCTCTCAGCAGCTCATATGCTGTCACTCCCAGTGACCACCAGTCAACAGCAAAGGAATAGCCTGCTTCTCTTCTGCAGTTGAACATCTCAGGTGCTGAAAAACACAGAAAAGTGAAGTTTGTTTTACTCCCTGATTGAGTGAATTGCATGTGTTCAGTTGTGTCTGACTCTTTGTAACTCTATGGACTGTAGCCTGCCTGGCTACTCTGTCCAGAGGATTCTCCAGGTAAGAATATTGGAGTGGGTTGCCATTTCCTCCTCCAAGGCATACTCCCAACCCAGGGATCGAACCCGCATCTCCTGCGTAGGCAGGCAGATTCTTTACCACTGAGCCACCTGGGAAGCCTGCTTTGCTCCCTGAGACATTAACAAATCTGTCTTCGAACATGTTCTTTCAAAGGCAAATTACCAGGAAACAGGGTATAAACACTTTTAAGGGTGTTTATCATCCATTGCTAGATTGCTCACTGTAGGCAAATTTTCTAATTTTCTAGTCTTTCTCATTCATCACCAACACACATAGGCATGCACAGGCCTTAACGGACAAATTCTTCTTTGACTTAGAACATGTGCGGATTAAAAACTGGATCCCATCAGGCCTCAAATGTCTAGCTGACTCTGTAAGCAAGAAAGCTGAGAAGATGTTACTTCCTTGTCTTGATTTGGAAGGGTTGTGGTCAGGACATAAATTTGTATTACCGTGGCAAACAATGTTCAAAATTTGGCTCCAACTACAGCAGGTTGGTTTTCCAGTTTGGAGTCATCTGGAAGGGACAAGAGCAGCATTTGCAGCCTGACACATGGACATCACCAGATGGTCAACACCGAAATCAGACTGATCGTATGATCTGCAGCCAAAGATGGAGAAGCGCTATACAGTCAGCAGAAACAAGACTGGGAGCTGACTGTGGCTCAGGTCATGAACTCCTTATTGCCAAAGTCAGACTGAAATTGAAGAAGGTAGGGAAAACCACTGGACCATTCAGGTATGACCTAAATCAAATCCCTTACGATTATACAGTGGAAGTGAGAAATAGATTTAAGGGACTAGATCTGATAGACAGAGTGCCTGATGAACTATGGACGGAAGTTCCCGACATTGTACAGGAGACAGAGATTAAGACCATCCCCATGGAAAAGAAATGCAAAAAAGCAAAATGGCTGTCTGAGGAGGCCTTACAAATAGCTGTGAAAAGAAGAGAAGTGAAAAGCAAAGGAGAAAAGGAAAGATATTCCCGTTTGAATGCAGAGTTCCAAAGAATAGCAAGGAGAGATAAGAAAGCCTTCTTTAGCGATCAGTGCAAAGAAATAGAAGAAAACAACAGAATGGGCGAGACTAGAGATCTCTTCAAGAAAATTAGAGATACCAAGGAAACATTTCATGCAAAGATGGGTTCGATAAAGGACAGAAATGGTAGGGACCTAACAGAAGCAGAAGATATTAAGAAGAGGTAGCAAGAATACACAGAAGAACTGTACAAAAAAGATCCACACGACTCAGATAATCAAGATGGTGTGATCACTCACCTAGAGCCAGACATCCTGGAATGTGAAGTCAAGTGGGCCTTAGAAAGCATCACTACAAGCAAAGCTAGTGGAGGTAATGGAATTCCAGTTCTAAAAGATGATGCTGTGAAAGTGCTGCACTCAATATGCCAGCAAATTTGGAAACCTCAGCAGTGGCCACAGGACTGGAAAAGGTCAGTTTTCATTCCTATCCTAAAGAAAGGCAATGCCAAAGAATGCTCAAACTATGGCACAATTGCACTCATCTCACACGCTTGTAAAGTGATTCTCAAAATTCTCCAAGCCAGGCTTCAGCAATACATGAACTGTGAACTTCCAGATGTTCAAGCTGGTTTTAGAAAAGGCAGAGGAACCAGAGATCAAATTGCCAACATCTGCTAGACTATCGAAAAAGCAAAAGAGTTCCAGAAAAACATCCATTTCTGCTTTATTGACTATGCCAAAGCCTTTGACTGTGTGGATCACAATAAACTGGAAAAA
This sequence comes from Antilocapra americana, assembly GCA_007570785.1. Classification (NCBI taxonomy): domain Eukaryota; kingdom Metazoa; phylum Chordata; class Mammalia; order Artiodactyla; family Antilocapridae; genus Antilocapra; species Antilocapra americana. The sequence goes on from ML661893.1 coordinate 5,556,923, forward strand.
TTCTGAAAGAGATGGGAATACCAGACCACCTGACCTGCCTCTTGAGAAACCTGTATGCAGGTCAGGAAGCAACAGTTAGAACTGGACATGGAACAACAGACTGGTTCCAAATAGGAGAAGGAGTACGTCAAGGCTGTATATTGTCACTTTGCTTATTTAACTTATATGCAGAGTGCATCATGAGAAACACTGGGCTGGAGGAAGCACAAGCTGGAATCAAGTTTGCTGGGAGAAATATCAATAACCTCAGCTATGCAGATGACACCACTCTTATGGAAGAAAGTGAAGAAGAACTAAAAAGCCTTTTGATGAAAGTTAAAGAGGAGAGTGAAAAATTTGGCTTAAAGCTCAACATTCAGAACACTAAGACCATGGCATCTGGTCCCATCACTTCATGGGAAATAGACGGGGAAACAGTGGAAACAGTGTCAGACTTTATTTTTTGGGCTTCAAAATCACTGCAGATGGTGACTGCAACCATGAAATTAAAAGACGCTTACTCCTTGGAAGGAAAGTTATGGCCAACCTAGATAGCATATTGAAAAGCAGAGACATTACTTTGCCAATAAAGGTCCATCTAGTCAAGGCTATGGTTTTTCCAGTAGTCATGTATGGATGTGAGAGGTGGACGGTGAAGAAAGCTGAGCACCAAAGAATTGATGCTTTTGAATTGTGGTGTTGGAGAAGACTCTTGAGAGTTCCTTGGACTGCAAGGAGATCCAACCAGTCCATCCTAAAGGAGATCAGTCCTGGGTATTCATTGGAAATACTGGTGTTGAAGCTGAAACTCCAATACTTTGGCCACCTGATGAGAAGATTTGACTCATTGGAAAAGACCCTGATGCTGGGAAGGATTAAGGGCAGGAGGAGAAGGGGATGACTGAAGATGAGGATGGCTGGATGGCATCACCAACTTCATGGACATGGGTTTGGGTGGAATCCGGGAGTTGGTGATAGACAGGGAAGTCTGGCCTGCTGCAATTTATGGGGCCGCAAAGAGTCAGACATGACTGAGTGACTGAACTGTACTGAACTGAAATGGGGTTAAAGGAGACGAGAAAGGGCAGGTAACTCAGGGAAATAGTTTTACATCAATCGTGGGGCAATGACTCCTTGTTACATAATTCTTCCTTTTTTTTTCTCAAATTGAAGTATAGCTGAATTACAATGTTATGTTAATTACTTCTGTACAGCAAAGCAGCTCAGTCATATACATATATATACATGTTTTATATTCTTTTCCATTATGATTTATCACACGATACTGAATATAATTCCCTGTGCTACACAGTAGGACCTTGTTGTTTGTGCTGTGCTTAGTTGCTTCAGTCGTGTCCTACTCTTTGCAACCTCAGGGACTGTAGCCCGCGAAGCTACTCTGTCCATGGGGATTCTCCAGGCAAGGATACTGGAGTGGGCTGCCATGTCCTCCTCCAGGGGACCTTCCCAGCCCAGGGATCGAACCCAGGTGTCCTGCCATGCAGGCCGATTCTTTACCAGCTGAGCCACCAGGGAAGCCCAGGAATACTGGAGTGGGTAGCCTATCCCTTCTCCAGGGGTACTTTCTGACTCAGGAACTGAACTGGGGTCTCCTGCATTGTAGTCAGATTCTTTACCAGCAGAGCTACCAGTTGTTTTTCCATTCTATATTTACCAGTTGGCCTCTGGTAATCTCAAACTCCCAGTCCATTCCCCTCACCACATCTCGCCCTTGGCAACTATCGGTCTGTTCTCTATGTCCCTGATTTTGTTCCTCTTTCATAGACAGATTCATTTGTGTCATATTTTAGATTCCACATATAAGTGATATCATATGGTCTTTGTCTTTCTGACTTACTTCACCTAGTGTGATAATCTCTGGGTCCATTCATGTTCCTGCAAATGGCATTATGTCTTTCTTTTTAATGACTGAGTAGCATTCCATTGTATATATGTACCACATCTTTATCCATTCATCTGTTTCCATGTCTTAGCTCTTGTGAATAGTGCTGCTATGAGCATAGGGGTGCACTTATCTTTTTGAATTAGTTTTCTCTGGACATATGCCCAGGAGTGGGATTGCTGGATCATATGGTAATTATATTGTTAGTTTTTAAAGACATCTCCATACTGTTTTCCACAGTGGCTGCACTAATTTACATTCCCACCAACAGTATAGCAGGGTTCCCCTTACTCCACACTCTCTCGGCATTTGCTATCGGTGGACTTTTTAATGATGGCCATTCTGATGGGTGTGAAGTGGTACCTCATTGTAGCTTTGATTTCCATTTCTCTAACAATTCTTTGAATTGACTCCAGTGGAAGGCAGAACCTCAGTCAATCTTATTCCAGTAGATATCTCCAGGTATACGTTCTCTAACACACTGAGAACCCTCTACCCACTCTTCCAAGAATACACCTAACTTCTGAAGGATGGAGTGGGGAGAATGATGTAGAAAGCAAGGATAGGTCTCTTCTCTGCTTGCTTGTCCAGTACTGAACCTGCCATTTAGAGTCACTCAATAGAAACTTGCTAAATGAATGAACAATACTGAATCGATCAATCAATCAAGCACTGTTTGCAAACTTTAGCTGTGAAAGCAGGCTGTCTGGGCTGAAAACCTGCCTTCACCCTTACTGTGACCTTAACTGAGTTAGTGGGCTGAGCGTCAGAATCATCAACAAAACCAGAATCATGAGAAGGCAGTTCTTACAGAGGGGAGAAACTAAATGAGATAATGGCTGCCACAATCTCAGCACAGTGTCTGGTACCTGGGAAGTTCTCAAAAAATTAGGTACTCTTCTAGAGGGACAAACATCTGTACCACTGGAAATTTTAGCTAGCCAAAAGCTGCACACTTGATCCAAGGCTCCAGTAGTAGGATGCAGGTTCTGGACAAAGGAAATTGGTGTGATGTGGGAAATGCACATGGGTTTGCCCTGCCTGGTGCACTCAATTTCAAGTAAAATCCTGTGGGCAACATCCAGTTAGAGAGGAACGATGTTGACATCCCAATGCCAGGACTGATCTTGACTGTAAAAGCCCTCAGCAGGACTGAGTAGGCTTCATCCCCTGGTGAATTCACATTTCGTGCATCACTGCATTCTTTCTGCAAGTCACAGCTCCCCACACAAGTTGGCAGACAAGGGTCCTGACCCCACAGTGCCCCCACAGACTGGATGGAGTAGCCTATAACTCTGCTCTCCCGTATCATTATCTGATAGCAAGTCATCAGACGTAGTCCCACCAGGTGAAAGGTGATAGATATCTCAGAGAAGCTGCAGAGAACTTTGAGACATAAACAGACCATTGTGCTAAGAAAATATCTAACAGAATAAACATCTATAAAAGCTGTGTATTCTCTTGTATTGGACCACCCTTGAAGTTTTCGTGAGTAGAATCCTTTCCTACTTACACTGTATTCCAGCAGGAGGACATTTGAATATGCATTTATTCATTCAATAAATATTCATAGTAGGCTAGGAATTGAGGAATTTGGGAAGAACATTAAGAAAAAAGGGCAACATATAAAAGCATGTTGTTGCTCAGTCGTGTCCAGCTCTTTGCGACCCCATGGACCATAGCCCGCCAGGCTCCTCCATCCAAGGGACTTTTCAGGCAAGAGTACTGGAGTGGATTGCCATTTCCTTCTCCACAAAAGCATAATGGATAGGTAATTCTTTGAACCCTCAAAGTGCTGAAAAGCCAGAGCAGGGAGACGCTGAGGGCTTCCATCAAATGTTCCATCTCTGAGGTGATACAAATAGAGGTGGCAAAAGACTGTTTCCTTAAAAAAAAACCCATTGCGTATTTTGCTTGTTTTTAAAAATATTTCCATATCTCCATTCAGAAAAGTAAATACAAAATAAAAGAAGAATTTAATAAGCAGTTATAACCAAATGGCCATGTAACTTTACAACATAGAATCTTGACCTCATTACTGGGTCCTGCCCTGCTTACAAACATAGAAGCAACCACTATCCCAAATTTCTGTTGATAATTTTCTTCTTGCCTTTCTACATAGATTGACTCCCTGTTTATGCATTACTAAGCAGCAACTTAGCTTTCCCTATTTTAGTAATATATATGTTATATAGATGTTATGTTTGTATGTCTATATAAAAGATGTGTGCCTAACATATATGTATACATAACATGAGTATGCGTGTTTTGTGTGAGTGTGTTAAATCTTACTCCTTGTTTTCTTTGGTGTCTTGCTTTCCTTGTTCAACATTATGTGTATAAAAGTTCTCCAACTTGCTGCACATAGTTTGTTTACATTCAAAGCTATACAAACACATTGCAATTTACCTGTTTCCTACTGTTAATGGCCATTTGGGTTGTTTTCAATTTGGGCTATTTTGAACAAGGCTCTCATGAATATTCCTGCACACGCAAGACTCTTCTAAGTCCACCTATCTTTAGGTTACATTTCTGGGAGGGGAAATGCTGGGGATGGGCTGCTCACCTTCACACATACTAATGAAGTGAAGTGAGGTGAGGTCGCTCAGTTGTGTTTGACTCTTCGCGACCCGATGGACTGTAGCCCACCAGGCTCCTCTGTCCATGGGATTTTCCATGCATGAATACTGGAGTGGGTTGCCATTTCCTTCTCCAGGGGATCTTCCAGACCCAGGGATCGAACCCAGGTCTCCCACATTGCAGGCAGATGCTTTACCGTCTGAGCTAGCATCAAACTACTTACCACGGTGGTTGTACCAATTAACATTCTGACCAGCAACGCATGAGACTTCACTTTGCTCAGCCTCCTTATCCACACTTAGCATTAACTAACCTTGTGAAATTTTCCAATCTAGTGAGTACGTGATGGTCTTTCCTTGTGGTTTAAATTGGCATTCTCCTGATTACTAATAAGCTTGTCCACATTTAATACATTTATTAGCTATCTGGATTTCCATTATTGGGTTTGCTTTTCAGATTTTAAAGCAACTGGACTGTAAATTCTGGTCAGGACATGAAAGGGTCCAAAACTAATACATAAATTTAGTGCAACAGAAATAATTCATGAAATTTATGAAAACAATTCTAAATTTCCTCTGTAAAATATGTGATAAAGAAAGGTTTTCTGAAAACAGGATAAAGGGACTTGCACCTGTTAAACTGTATTATAAAGCTATAACAGTTAAGACTGATTGATAAAAGTCACAGAATATAGATGCTAGTACATAAAAATACTTAGTTTATGGTGAACATGAATATTTTAATTGGTTAAGCTCTAGGTTATCCTGATTATGTTCACACAGACCAAGGGAGGGGAGAAAGAAGGCTTGGAGTGATTGGAAAGAGCATGCAGGTAGAAGAAGATGAATTCAAAAAAGTAAAACTTTCATGTTGGGTGAAGGTACTTAAGAACTGGCAGATGGTCCATATTCTTATTGCCAGAGCTGAGGACCTGCTATGTAATATGTTCGGCATCTGACATTAGAATATGTTGTATATTCCTATAAACTTCATTCAGTATTTCATCCTAGTTTTCCTTCTTTTTTAGAATTTGTTTCTTTATGGTTCATTGCTAATTATCAGAAACACTTTAAAAAGAGTGCTGGTGAATATCTGTTAGGTAGATTTTACCAAATTATTGGGAACATAACTTTTTAAAAAAGAAAGCAGACATCCACCTCTGATATCTCTTAGAAAGATTCCCATCCAAAAGTCAAAGGAAAGAACAACTTCTAGATGGAGATATAAGTGCTGACAGTCAGATATTCATTTTTAAAAATAAAACTAGAAATATTTCTAAGAGCTTAAGCTTGGCCTACCTCATTTGGCTTACAACCATTTAAAAATCATACATACATATATTTAAAAAATCTCTCTATGTCTCTTTTAGGGAGAAGCTTGATTTTGTAAAGTCAAAAAGAGCTTGCTTTAAATGTAGGCTTTTGCAATTATTAGCCATGTGATCTTGAGCAAATTACTTCTTGCTCTCCTCATTGTAAAATGGTGATAATTACAGTTTGCCTCACAGGGTTGTTGAGAAAAATAAATGAGTCAATGAATGCAAAGCATTTAACACATTGTCTGATCCCTAGAAGGCTTTCAATAAATATTGGTAATTGTTAATTATAAGGATGAGGGTAGAGAGGGCAGAGAAACTTGACTGGATTCCAATTTCTTAGCTCTATGTGGTGAAAAAGAGTGAAAATGCCAATTTTGAGGAGAATCAAATTATATGGGTATTGTATTTAAAATCACTGGGGAGAGAAAAGAAAGATCATCTTCCTTTACTCCTCTCACCATGGAAACCAGGCCTAGAAAACCCAGATGCACATTTTCTGATTTGGCTTCAAGAAAATAGCCCTTAATATGGAAACCCAGGAAGCCTGGGGAATAAACTCAGACCAGCAGGCTTGGAGATTCCTTTTTATCATTTGAGTACTGTGGATTTGGGGCAAAAAATAGACTGTATTGTATGTGTCCATTATTTTAAAAGTGACAAAAGAGACTTATTACCCCCACAGATAATTGGAAGCCAGGAAATTTTCAGGTGTTCAAATATCACATAAAATCAGGCTCATTTTCCCCCACAGATGACTTGTTTTTCCTCCCTCTTTAGTTCTGCAAGTAAGACAATGAGATATTGAAAGAAGGTGGCATTGCTCTTGCCTTTAATTTCAAGTTCAAATATTTTGCCTGCAAACTGCTCATGGGATTATTGCGATGATAAACCTAAAATTAAAATTACAATGGGAAGGTACTTTGTGAACTTACATCCTTATGCAGGAGTATGTAAATCATGGTTATAGTAATACTTACATCATTTATTACCATCCCACTTATTGCTGTACCTTCTCTATTTGATTCTTTTTTTTTTTTTAAACTCTTCTCACTAAAAGGTAAGCCCCAAGGGTTGGAGACCTTGTCTGTTTTGCTCCCTACAGGATCATCAGTACCTAAAACAGTGCTAAGTATCCAGAGGCAATCAGCAGGTATTTATTGAATGAACTATTAATATTTTTCATCAGGAAGTAAGTAGAAACTGTCCTTAATAACTCATAAACTAACATTCTTCACAAGTAGTCCATGGCACTTTCCTGAATCAAGATCAGACTGGATGCTTGCTAAAAGGAGATTCCTGAGGTTCACCTCAGACCTGTGAAATCAGAAGCTCTCCAGGTAAAGTCAGAGAGGGACTTGTCACTCTTAGTTGCAAGGCCCTACAGTTGACTGGACCTCCAGTACATGGTGTCCATGGGAATGAAAAACAAAGCTTTGCTCTTAGTGGCTATGGCAGCTCAGGGGACCCATACCCATGTAAGGCTTGGTGCCGGCCACAGTGGTGATCCGCATCTCCCCGGGCAGCATGGTAGCAATGTTGAAGTCCGTGATGTGTACGTGCCCTGCAAGAGAAGAGGGCCACAGAGAATGTTAAACCCCGTTCAGTCCAGCAGCACCTGCACTTCTCATCTAAAGTACCTAGGAGTTTACTTTGTACATTGTTTTTTTTTCTCTCTCCTAAAAAAAATTTTTTTTTATATTAGAGTATAATTGCTTTACAAAGTTACATTAGTTTCTGCTGTACAACAAAGTGATACTAACCTTTTCATATCATGATCTGTCTCCTGGAGGGGGGATTGTTTAAGACTATACTTACTTACTGGCCTTGAGGACAGAAAAATTGTGCTTTTACTGCCTGTAGCCAATCACAAATGGCATATAAGAATTTATAAACTAATGAACATTATATGCCATTTGCAACTGGGTACAGACAGTAAAAGCTCACTTATTCTATCCTCGAGGCCAATAAGGCCTTAAACCATCAACTCTTAAGGAGCCAGGTCATGCTATGAAAAGGTTAGTGCTGGTTGTAAATTTGTAGTTCAACCTCAAAAAGTTTTAACCTTGGTCTTTAAGAGCTCACACTCTGGTAAGTTCTACGTGGGTGATTTTTGTCTATTGGCATCATTTTAAGTCAGTACAGAATGTGAGTATCAAGAGAGGGACAGATAAGAACTATTCAAGATATCAAATTTCCAAGCATCTCTTATGGAATCTTTTAAAGAGACAAACACTAATACAAAGAGAACAGGACTGTGGATACACATATTAATCGATATTTCTTTGCCAAGAAAGACTTCTTTTCTCTCCTTGTTTTTTCTGAAATATCATTAGTAGTTTTTTGTCTGATAGTTCAGATTGTCCCCCAGTGATCACCAATAAAATAATATATCATAGGAAAGTAGGGGAGAAAAGTCACATTCTACTTTTAAAGAGGCTGTTTAAAGAGCCCTAAACTGGGAGCCAGGTGAGCTGGGTCCTGCCTTTAATTCTGCCTTTAAGACTTTGTAGAGTTGAGGTTGGTTTCCTGTGCTGAATCTAAGTTTCCCTTAAAAAAAAAAAGGAACGGCAGATTTAATGATGTCTAGGGTCTCTCCTCAGCTTTAATACTCATGGCAATACCGTGTGGGTCTAACACTCAAGTTCAGCAGAGAGCAACCCCTACAGTGTATCAGCGTCCTTGTGCTCACAGCCAGAAGTAGGGAAGGGCATTACCACCTGCTCAGGCAGACAAGCTCATTGTGTTGGATGGCATGAATGTCATATGCTTTCAGAGAATCTTTGAAGTGTTGGCATTTCCATTTGCATGCTTCTGTGGTTGTGATGAGATGTGGTGGTAATTGGAGGGGGTGCCATGGGATTGTTCTTCCACATCCCACAGACCCCACTTGCCCTGCCAACGTCACTGTCTGCTCCCCAATAGCATCCAGCCCACTCCTAGTGATAAATCTCTCTGTCTCTATCACCAGGGTTTTGTTTCATGCATAAAAAGTGTTTTGTTTTTATCTGATGACATTTTAATAAAGTAACAGTAGCTAAAAGTTCTCAGTCAGTTCCAAGTTGAGAAACTCTGATCTAAGGTTCCCTTGGGGCCAGGACTTAGGGGAAAAGCCAGAGGGGTCCCTCACTGGCTTTTCACTTTTCCCTCAAGTGAAAGTATTCTTACATAAATGGTTCTAAGAGATGATTTCAAGAGCTTGCACTATTGTAATATAGGTTATTTCAGTATTTTCTTTCTCTGTGTCTCCCTCATGTTCAAAGCACTGGCTCATTGGTTCACAAGGTTTGATACAAAATAGGGAAGTCTGGAGACTTAGTTGTTCTCTGGAGTCTGAATGCCTGACTCTAAGTCCCAGCTTTACCGCTGACTAGATGTACTACCTCAAAAAGGTGACTGATCCTAATTATAAAGTTGAGATGAAAATAGTGGTCTTCTCATGAGGTTGTTGGGAAGATCAAATGAAATGATGCTGTGGAAGACTTAACTCAGCATTTCACAGGAAGTGTGTATCATCCAATTGTTGCTATTTGTTATGATCAGATGCTCCGGCATCATTTTGCAAAACACGCGTGCCTGGACTTCTCTCTCCTAAGACCCCAGTGTAGTGGGATGGTTGGGAGAGCCAGATATCCAGGTTAAAAATAGTACCAAGAAACTCAGGTGATTCAGATGGGCAGCCAGGCATGGGATCCTCAATTTTAACCTGAGTAGGTGTTCTAAGCCAACTCAATCCTGAGACTGACTATGCTCACATAGAAGTATTGGGTTGGCGAAAGAGTTTGTTCAAGCTTTTCCATAAGCGGTTATAGAAAAACCTGAATAAACTTTTTGGCCAACCCAGCAGAAGATAGAGGATGCTTTAGAACCATTTGGTTCTCAAAGTGTGTGGTCCCCAGACCACCCGCAGCAGGAACGGGATAGGAATGCAGACTCCTGGGCCCTGTCCCACCTACTGAATCAGAAACTCTGATGGTGGGACCCCTGTGTTTAAACAAGCTCCCTGGGTGATTCTGATACCTAGTTCATTTTGAGACCATGCTTTTAAAAGAAGACTTGGCTTAGTAGAAAATCTTGACCATAGTTAGTACTCATATTTCTTTTGAATGTGGTTTAAAGAGTGTTAATTTTATCATATAAGTAGTATTTGAATTTGTATAATTAATTGCAATTTTCAAAAGGTTTTCATACACTTTAGCCTAGTGAAGTTCTCCCTATTTCAGAGAAGAGCTGTTTGTGGCTAAGTTCTCAGTGTTCAGAAGTAGCAGAGCTGGAATTAGGATCTAGCAGTTGGTGATCCTACTCCTTTGGGGAGTTATGAATTGTCCAAAGACTTTTTGCACTGTATTGTAAGACCAAAAGCTGAAGAAACTCAAAGCAATACCTTCTGATTGGCTCAGGGTTCTCCTACCAGGATGTATAGGAAACGATGGGGAGGAATTATCTGAAGGTCAGCATCTACTAGAAACTGTATCCTAGTGCCCTCAAGCTGAACAAAGAAAGCAGAGCCTCACGGAGCCTATGGCCACCAGCCCGACATCTCAGCTCCAGGCCCAGGATGCTGCTGTACTTCCCTTGGCTCACCTTGGGGACCTTTCTGCAAAGTTCCCCTCTGTGCTGTGGAAATGAATCTGAGTGCTGGCTCACAGAGGAAACTCTGGTTGCCCCACTAATTGAGGGACATAGAAATTGCTTTGGAGTGAGGGACCCCTCTAGCTTTTCCCATAAGTCCTGGCCCCAAGGGAACCTTAGATCAAAGTTTCTCAACTTGGAACTGACTGAGAACTTGGACCTGATCATCCCGTCTGGTGAAGGGCTGTCCTGTGAACAGTGGAATGCTTACTTGGTTCCTTGGCCTCTATCCGCCAGATGCCAGAAGCACTTCCCACTCCTGGCTGATACACCGACCATCAAAAATGTCTGCAGATATTGTCTCACCTCCACAGGGAGAGACAGTAGAACAAAAGCATCCAGTTAGAACCACTGCTTTACAGTGAAGTTTTCAAGTACAAGGCCCAGAACTTCCTGATTGAGCACCCTAGGGAGCCATCTGCCTGTTCTTTTCAGCTCTGTACCTTGAGGCATGGAATCACATTAAAAACTGGAGCTCACAGTATTGAGTCCCTGAATTTAGTCATCACTGCAGTCATTATTTATACCCTTTCTTGGATCAGCCTGAGGACGTTTCTCAACACAGCCCTCAAGGACACCATAACCAATTGGCCGGGATGGCTCCTAGCTTTCAAAAATTTGCCTAACTCAAAAATGGTGCCAGTTTTCTAGGATTCTTATGAAAAAAGTATATCCTTGGACACTAGCTGAGATTTATAAATCTGATTATCTGGGGCTAAGGTACAGTGTCCTACTGTGTGTGTGTGTGGTATGTGTGTGTGTGTCTGTTTATATATAAAAATGCTACACACTTGATTTTTAGGTACATTTTGGGGCTCTGCAAAGGAGAAGCTATTCAAGTAGCAGACTTGGTTCTTCCTCACACCCCTAAACTGAGTTTTTGCCTTTCTCTGTTCGCTGTGACAAAGGAGGGTATCAAGAAAACTAAATTATAGATAATGTGGTAATTGTCATTCTCTCAGATATACCAGGGAGACATTATTCTTCCTTTGTAGGCAGCATTTATTTCCTGAATAATTTAGAAAAAAAAAAAAAACAAGAATCTTAGACACTATGTAGCTGATAGAATTGGATGGAGTACTTAAGTTGGTAGGATATGGAAACCATATATCAGAACAATTGGTTATGAACCATCCAAGAGCTAATGCCATCTCAGGCTCTGAATTAGTGAGTGAGCCATTTAAGTTGGACAGTAAAAGTATGCTCTAAATTAAAAAAAAATTAAGTCAAATTCTGATGTATAAGGAATGTTCATTCACATCAGTGGAAAGACTCTCTCCATTTACAAAAGGATTTGGTTCCTTTAAATATCAGTCTTTTCTGATGAACATGAACAAGTATGACTCAGTAAGAGTACTACAAAGTTTCTGCCTGTTCCTGATGGTACTGAATTTAAACATAAGCCCCATGGTGTAATACACAGCTCACTTGGAGAAATGGGAATAGCAAGTGTATCAGGGAGGAGCAGCTATCTTTGCAATTGCTAAATCCCCATGCAAGAGGCATATACGAGCCACCAGGAATTTCATGTCAGACTATTGGGTTGGCCAAAAAATGTATTTGGGTTTTGCCATTACATCTTAGGTAAAAAGTCAAAAGAACTTTTTGGCCAACCCAATAGTCAGTTGAGTTAGCCAACAATGCCTGAAAGCTAGGTTTTTTTCAAATTCTGAAAAAAACAAACAATAAATAACTTCAAAAAATTATTTTTTCTAGAAGAGATCCCTAAGACAATGCTTAGAAAATGACCCTCAATCTTGTTTGTTTGCATTTCTCTCTCATTCACATACCCAATTCTTCCCAAGACAGTGTTTCTCTAATTGACTGCAATGATTCTCCACTTAGGATGGGAATAAAATACAGAAAAGCTCCTCTTAGGTTCAAACCCCAAAGTTTAAGAGTGAAAAGTATCTTTGTAAATAGTACACCAGGTAACAGGGGTAGACAGGGAACCAGGCAGCCTGGGTTGCCGGCTTGCAGTCCCTAAGCAGCAGAGCCACAGTCCAACCAATAATAAAATGCCCTGAAAAAGTGGGCGTTAGCCTTCTATATGTATGAGGGAGAGGCAGAACAGGCCATTGGAAGTAAAGTTACCTGAGAATTAAGGATCAGACAAAATTGTTTAAACAAAAAGACCTAAGAAGCCGATGTGTGCAATATCTGGCATTCCCTTTTGGAATCAAAATATCAATAATTCTTTAGTAAAGTCAAGTAAGGATCCCGCTTTCAGTGACTACTAAAAGCGGGATATAAAGTAACATAAAATAAGATGAAGTCGTCTAAGCTTCCTTTCTTTGGGGAGAAGACCCCTACTACATCTTGGAGACACAGGAGTATTTGACTGTTAATTGAGTGACCTCTTGGTGCACATGGCAGTCAAACACTTAATACAGTTATGTCAGTTAGTATTTACAATGATCCTGAGAAGTAAGAACTCCTTTCTCGCCTGAAGAATGTAAGGTGCAGAGAAGCTTTACATAACCTGTTGAGAGTCTCAGAGCTGGTGAGGGACAGGCAATCCAGCTCAGAAACCACGCTCTTCTCTGAAATGCACGCGTGCTCCGTCCTGTCCGACTCTTTGTGACCTCATGGACGATAGCCCGCCAGGCTCCTCTGTCCATGGGATTTTCCTGGCAAGAATACCAGAGTGGGTTGCCATTTCCTCCTTCAGGGGATCCTCCTGACCTGGAAATTGAACCTGCATCTCCTGCACTGGCAGGTGAATTCTTTAGCTCTGCACCACCTGGGAAACCTTATCTACAATATCACTCAATTAATTTTTCCTGAGGGTAGTCTCTAAGGGTGTTTACACTTGAAGATTAACTTATTCCTGGATCTTTCTCCTAATCTACAATCACCAAGTTGATAAGAAAATGAGAAAGAGAAAGACTTTGAATCAGAGCTGGATGACCTCATGGTAGAAATAAGATGAGATTATTCTGGATTTCCAAGACTGAAATGTTGTTCTCCAAATGGAAGGTGACTTTTGGAAAGGTTTTGGTTGATAAGATCAATATGTCTCCTTTCAGGATCCTGACAAATATTCGAGCAATACACTGGGCACAGAGCAAGCAGTTGAGAAAGAAGTGGGGACAGAACCCCAAACTGGGCTCTGTGTGACTGATGCTCACTTTCCCAAGACTGTTGGGCACACAGGGCATCTTTTTCTATCGTGTTGTGCAGAGGTGGCCTCTAGTGGCTAGGGTTGCGAAGCTCCGCAAAGTTTATTGGTACCAGCGTGAGGGGGTCCTGATTCCTACTGAAGGCAGAGATAGCTGGTGTTTCCATGAAAGTCACCTTCACGTTGTCTCACCAGTGCCCACATTTCTGAGTTTCAGAGAATCTGTTCCCAAATGTCAGAAGCAGTAAAGGGAAGGAAGAAATAAGGCATTGGAAGAAGGTGGACAAAATCTTTTTAGACAGTCCATAAATAAATAATGATGCTGAGCTTTGAAATTAGAGGTCATACAGAAAAGTATTTCTTGGCACTCGGAGCACAGGTGGCAAACCAGGTTTAAAATGCAATTAGGTAAATAAATAATGAGCCACGGATAGTCTGTGGAGTTTCAGTCCCACTTGTAAATCCCTTTTGTAAAAGTCAGATGAACACAGAGCTTTGCAGATTTAGGACTCCCTCACCCAGCAGCTCTCTGAAAATTTAACAAGGATCTTATTGCCACTGTAACATTTATAACACACAGGCTGTGTGTTCTACAACTCTGCACTGATGTACCAATAAATCCAAAAGTCCATTAAAATAATATTAGGAGGAGATGATACACATTTAATCACTGTTGGCCAAAGCTTTTTCTACAAGACATCTTCAGTTGGTGTTTCTTGAACTTTAGGTGTTCGTTTTCCACCTTCACGGTCACTGCCTTATCCCTCTGGGTACCGCATAGACTCTTACCTACTTTATCTGTTTCTGTAAATGGACTGATTTTTTGTTGACTGAAAATGGTTAAACAGAAAACTTAGTATATCTTATATAAATGTAAAATTTTGCCCTGATGGGAAGAAAAGTCTAAAAGTAGACAAAATGAGAACAAAATAATGTCATGAATCTCTAAGTAGATACTATTGCCTACCAAATGCTCTACACTTGAGGTCTCTTCTGTCTCTATGGAAAACAAGGAAGATAATTGCTATAGAGATATTAAGACAAACTAGCACCCCAAAACTGGGGTGGTTTTCTTGAAGAAATCAGTAGGAATGGAAGAAAACTGAAAAGAGAACTTTTTCCTTGTGTAAATTCAAGGCTATTTATGGGCATACTAGTGTAGTAGTCCCCAGCCTTTTTGGAACCAGGGACCAGTTTTGTGGAAGACAGTTTTTCCATGGACCAGAGCAAGAGGTGATGAGGAGTAGGGGGTGGTAATGGTTTAGGCGGTAATGCAAGTGATGGAAATTGATGGGGAGCAGCAGATGAAACTTAACTAGCTGGCCAACCTCTCACCTCCTGCTTTGCAGCCTGGTTCCTAAAAGGCTGTGAATGGCTATTGGGCACCTCTGTACTAGTGTACTATGCTACTGCAATAACTGATAAATTTCCCCAATTGGTCCGTCCCACCATTAAATAGAGAGTTTGAACAAACAATGCAACTGAACCAAGCAAGACACTTTTTCCACGTATAGTGCTCCTCTGCTGGGGATAACCAGTTTGTAACACATGTGTATCAAGTGGTTGATTTCAAACAAATTATTTACTTACCATGTTCATCAAGCAAAATATTGTCAGGTTTCATATCCCTAGGGGAGGAAAAAGAAAAGAGAAAGTATCTCATAATAAAGCAGAACTATAGAGGCGAATCAGACTGAGCAACTGAACAACAACAACAAAGGATAAAGGTCAAAATTCTCAAGAATGGTAGCTAGGGTTGAAACAAGGTACTAGCCCTTCATCACAATCTCACTGAATCCTCACAGTGAACTGAGATGATAACCAGTAATACCTCCAATTTCTAGATCAGAAAACTGAGGCTTAAAGAAGTTAAGGCACTTAATCCGAGGTCACAGAGCTAGTAAACAGAAAAACTGGACTCTGAACCTGGGTCTTTTTCATTCCAAAGCTCTCAGACCCTTAAATTCTATAGTGGGTTACAGCTGAGCAAGTAAGTATTGCTCCACAGATCATAGGACATTTACATTGTCATAAAGCAGTAGTACTGATCATCAACTCCAGTACTCTGGCCACCTCATGCAAAGAGTTGACTCACTGGAAAAGACCCTGATGCTGGGAAGGATTGGGGGCAGGAGGAGAAGGGGAGGACAGAGGATGAGATGGCTGGATGGCATCACTGACTCGATGGACACGGGTTTGGGTGGACTCCAGGAGTTGGTGATGGACAGGGAGGCCTGGTGTGCTGCGATTCATGGGGCTGCAAAGAGTCGGACGTGACTGAACTGAACTGAACTGATCATCACTGTTGTCTGTGTAATTCTAGAGCTACACAGATGAAGTGAATTTGAAGACTATGAGAAACAAAATGGTCTATGATGTGATTATACTTTTTTATTTTTAGAGAAATAATAGTTTGTTCATACTCTCTACAACTTAGGTCTTAACAAAACATCAGTTAATGGGTAATAAGTCTTGACTGAGATGAAGCAGAGAGACACACTATGAAACTTCAGATTCCTGAATATAGATTGATGAAGATGCTAATGATATAATGCCTCTGATCTCTTCTAGTTTTTCGCAAACCAGGAAAGAGGGATCCTATGTAACTCAAAAAATACCCCAGGCAGAACCTTTTACATTACATTTTCAAAACTGTGATTATACTTTCAACTTGCAGAGATTAGAATCTTTCTTAGGATGATGTTAATGCCCCTAGTGACTCAAAAAGTCTTATTCCCAGGATTATTAATTAAAGGATTTGGACCAGTCTTCCATGCACTGATAAGTCCCTTAAATCCACAGAAAGGAATACAACCCACCCTCATTTGATGAAAGAAGTGGTTTGGTGGTAGATACTCAGAGGTTTGATGGTAAATACTTAGAGGATTGGTCTGTAGAATTTTAAAAGTCCTCAAGAAACAAATATTTCTGTAAGCAGTGTCCTCAATGAGAGTTCATAACAGCCCTCACTCTTCCACACTCCTGCTTTCACTGCCCTTCCCTAGCAAACCATTAAAGCCCTTCAACCCAAATTCACAGAAGTCATTAGGGAAGAAATTCTGCAACAGGTTTGGGATTACATTTTTCAGCCTAGTCAAGAGGCTTTTATGTTGTTAGAATAAGGTGACCTGAGCCTCTGACAGACCAAGATTGTCAGCGTGCTCTTTTCTTGACACTATTAATGAATAACAAGCCTCTTACCTACAGAGAGAACCAAGTGTGTGCCCCACCCGACAGGCAGGTACATAGGAACGTTCATAAGGTTTAAATATCTTCTCATTTAGTTCATTAGTTTTATAAAATTAGTTCTGGAGTGATCATTTGTGGCTATGGCAAATTTTTCCTCTTGTTCAGGGTACAATTTATTAGAAACGCAGAGCAGGAAGGGTTTTCAAATTGAATGTTTCTCTGGCTCAAGTCTCAATATTTCAGACCCCATCCCATCCCCTCTGATGGATTTCATTTCAAAAATTACCAAGTCTAAACTCATCCATATAAAATAAAGGCCCTCTTAGTCTGACTCCTGGGCAACAGCCACAGGGAG
This sequence comes from Antilocapra americana, assembly GCA_007570785.1. Lineage (NCBI taxonomy): Eukaryota > Metazoa > Chordata > Mammalia > Artiodactyla > Antilocapridae > Antilocapra > Antilocapra americana. The sequence continues at coordinate 5,573,997 of ML661893.1, forward strand.
TACATGGAGTCTCCTAAATGCTGCCTCCATCCCTTCACCTTCTGTTGTTCCTTTGTGTGAATCAGAGCCTTGACCTGCTACACCCAGAAAATTCAGATTCATCTCTCTCCCCGCATAGCTCAGACAGATGCCACTTCCTGCAGGGAGCCTTTCCTGATTTCCCATTTCTGAGTCAATGGCCCTTCCTACATGCTCTGCATGGTATACTTCTTCCATCATAACATTTATCACACTTCTATTAATTTTTTTCTCCAGTTGGATCATCACCTCCTTGATGGCAGGGACAGCTTCTTGATTAATATATAAACCAGGATATACAAGAACACTACAGCACACCATCAAACACTCTGCAGCTTAAAGCTCAAGGTGAAGCAGGCATTAGGCTCCTGCCACCTCTTTCAGACTGGCATCAGTGAGCATCAGGTAGTGTTTTCCAGATGAGGAGGAGGCTCTGAGGAGCCCTGCCAGGAAGGGAGAGGCAGCATGAACATAATGATTTCGCGGTCTGAATTTATGAGGGTTTGCTGGAAGGAATGAACTGCTATGGGTTTGTCACTTTATGGGCTTTCTATTAAATTTCTAGGCATCATTTAAAAAAAAATTGTTATAGCCACACTTTGTTATATCCACTACTTTCCCCAGAAACTTCCTTACAGCTTAAAGACCAGCACAAAGATCAGAGAGGTCATATCTTGAAGGTGGTATGTCCTACTTCAATCTGATGTTCATCTACTCATCAAACATTTGTCTACTTTGATAAGTCACTGTTAAAATCTGGGAAATAGACACACGAGACCTAGCTGCCCCAGCAATGGAGAGGGTAAGAGGACCCTTGTCAAAGGGGTTCGAAGTGGTAAAGAGGTATGTTTATTACTAAATTCAGAGAAAGGATATGAGAAAATATCCTTTCTCTGTAGAAAAGGGAAAGTAGACTCTCAACAGAAAAATAAAGTATATAAGCAGAGATTCTGAGTACACAGTTTCTCTCAAAAGCGATGAAGTAACCTCTAAGTCACTAAGGGTGAATTAGCAGTGTGATAAGACTGTTTATTCAGGTAGCCCGAGAAAGGAAATGAAAATGAACCCAGGTGCTGTATTCAAGTTTCTTCTAGAGAAAGGTGAGATTTTCTAGCTCAGAAATGCAGCACTACCTCTTTTTTTTTTTTTTGTGCTTGGAAAATATCTGAGATTTATTCCTGAATGTTTTTCTGAATGTCATCCATTTGGTGCCCAAGTGCTTCTCTGTTCAAATTTAATAAATGAGAGGTGATATTTCAAATTCATTTAAAAAAAAATCCAAATATGATGCTTCTCAGCAGTTTCAGAGTTGAGTTTTCAAACAATCCCCCACTCCCTACCTCTTACCTTTTTCATCTTTTCCAATAATCCTGAATGGCTTCCTTCATTTAAGGCAATCTACAAGACGGTTTGACTGGGTAATTACCAAACCTGGCTATTCCTAAAGTCATCCAGGCAGCTGAAAATACACACCCTGACTATTCCCTCACTCCCATCTCCATAATCATTCTTCTGCCATCACTAGAGCCTACTCCCTGCACAGCACAACCTGTCTCATGTACTTTTTATTGCCAATCCTGACATTCTACAGTAATAATAAGTGAAATTTTCTGCCTGATGTTTCCATCTGTATGTTTAGCAGCCATGATAAATATAAATATGTGTCCTAAATAGACCCTTTGATATCCATCACATCCAACACAAACACCAAAACCCTCTTATCCCCAAGGCCCTTAGCTCAGTATACCATACCAATAGTCTCCCATTATAAAAACAAAAACCTTCGGAGGTCATTCTTATTTCTTCTCTTTCTCTTAACTCATAATACCAGCCCCTAAGCAGCCTTGATAACTTGACCTTTAAAATACAATTATCTAAGACACTATGATGGGTCTTCAAAAAAAAGTAAACATGAAATTAATACTCGATCCAGTAATTCTGCTTCTGGGTATATACCCCAAAGAAGTGAAAGCAAGTATTTGAACAGATATTTGTAAAAAATAAAATAAAATGCTGATATGTTCTTGAATATGGATGAACCTTGAAGGCATTATCCTAAGTGAAATACGCGAGGCACAAAAGAGCAGTTATTGTATGGTTCCTCTTATACGAGATCCTTAGATTAAACAGTCAGATTCAGAGACAGAGAACTGAAAAATGGTTCCCAAGGACTGGGGGAAAGAAGGATGGGTGATTTAGTGTTTAATGTTTATAGAGTTTCAGTTTGAAATGAAGAAAAAGTTCTGGAGATGCACAGTGGTGATGGTGGCATAACAGTATAAATGTGCCTAATGTACTTTTTCACCTAAATATGGTTACAATGATAAATTTTATGTGATGTATATTTTACTACAGTGAAATACACACACACACAAAAGAATTACCATCTCCAGAGCCACCACCATCATCTTTAGTTGAAATTTGTAATAGCACCTTGTTCCTGCTTCTCCTCTCATTCCCTGACAATCCATTATCCACACCCAGGGTGGGGGTTTTCATTATACACACCTTCCCTGCCTCATGTCCTCCACTGGCTCCTAAGCCACATGGGATAAAATCTGAACCGTTCATCCCTGGCCTTATATGACCTGCAGATGCTCTAGTCCTGCAGAACCCTGAGCTACATCTCAAGCATCCTCTCCCTACCACACACCATGCTCCAGCCACACTGGTCTTCTTCCCCTTTGAACATTGCCCCTTCTACCTACAATCCTGTCCCCCTGCATGGCTTGTTTCTTCTTTCTTCTTGTCATTCAGATCTCACCTAAAATATCACATCCTCCAAGAAGTTTCCTGACCACTCAGCTCCATCTTCATCTCTTCCCCTCCATCTTATTTTCAGCACAACACTATCATTATGTATTTTTTTCTTATTTGTTCATTATTTGCCCCCTGCCACCCCTCTGAATGTCAGTTCTCAGAGAAAGGACATCGTTTCTGTACCGTACTTTTCAGTGCTGTAGCTTTCAAGCTCATCAAAGTGCCCAGAATAAAGTTAGTGCTTGAATAAATATTTGTCAGAAAAATGAGTGCATCTGATCCCTTGGTGTCTCCAACTTCTGGAAAAATAAGCCACGTCTTTCTTTTTCTTCTAAGAAGAGAAAAACAAAAGCAAAAGAACAAGAACTACAACAGCAACAAAACACCCTCCATCTATGCCTGTCTGTCTTAGTTGCTCAGTCGTGTCTGACTCTGGGTGACCCCATAGACTGTAGCCTGCCAGGCTCCTCTGTCCATGAAATTCTCCAGGCAAGAATATTGGTTTCCTCCTCCATCTATGCCAGATGCACTGTATTTGCTGTTGGCAACTAAAAAACCAGTCATTTGGGGAGTGCTGAAGTGCACTGAAGTGCTGAAGGAACACACACACTCTGTAGAAAGTTCTCATCTTGACAAGATTAAACAGAAAAGGCCAGGTCCTGCTGAATCAGCTGATTCCTACTGTGGGGACTATAAACAGAAGTGTGGAAATGCAGTGCTCCCTATTGCAGGGTTCAAGGTGGAACAGATATGTCTGCTGTTCTCACTTGAATGACTTTAACAAGACATTAGCAGGACTTAATAGGCTAATTACATCCCTTCACTGAGCCTACCCTGGAATCAAGTTACTCACCCTGCAATATGACCTGGGGTATTGTGAGAAGGCGGAACAGGAAAATCTGTGTATCCAAACCAAACTCAACTCCTTCAGTGTCCCACAGCTTTCTGACAGGCCCACGGTTTGGGTTTAAATCTTCATTACATAATGCTCTCTTAGATTGGGTACACCCCAAGTTCTTGAGAAAGGAAAATATTGTACGTATAATATTTTATTTATATATATTAATATAATATTATCCATACAATATTGTATGTGTTGTGCCTATAATATATTAATTATGGTCTTTCATGAAGGCTATCTGTCACAGAAATAGATCCATATTAAGAAAAGAAAGGGGAGGGTGTATGAGAGTGTGATGGGAAACTGTGAGCAAAATTACATAATTTAGAGCAGGAGGCAGAAGTGAAAAGCTGCCAGAATTGGATTATTAAGAACCAAGTATCATCCTCCAACTTTCTGACCAACTGGTCGCTTCAACTGAGAAATAACTGACATACATAAACTTGTTTCAGAGGACTCATTCCTTTTGTTGTTCAGTTCCAGCCTTTCCCACAATTTGTTCAAGGGAGTACTGGTCATAGAAGCCATTACAAGGAAATGAAGGAAAGGGACTGAGGGCTTCAGACTGTGCTGGAAAAGGGCCTCCACACCCGAGGGGGAAGATTGCTTAGTAATGCCTGCTTGGCCGCAGGAGGAGGTGTTTGAGGCTAGTCCATAATGATGTTTCAAACTGATGTACTTCTCACGAGTGGCGAGAGAGGTTAGAGTTAATATTTATTGTCCATGCTGCGGCAGGCACATGGCAGGCCCCTGAGAGACAACACTGACCTCACTGCTTACAACAGCAATATCCATGACTTAGATATTACACCCATTTTTGCAAATGAAGAAGGGGGAGCTCAGAGATGGCTTAAGATTAAAAGCAAGACAGAACTGGAGTTATAATCAAAGACTGAGAGGTGCAATCTTAGTTTATATTGCAAATATTCATATCTTAGTCCCTCTCAGCAGAGAATGTCCTAACATACCCAGGGGCCTGAGATGTGGTTAAAATTGGTCTGCAGCAAGTTTAATTTTTTCATAATTTCTGTTATACATATGAAAATCATATAGATTTTGCACCCTACTCTATAACATAATACATCCATATCTATTTTAATATAAAAATAAAATTCTGTCTTTCTTGTTCTGGATAAATCTATTGTTTAAGGAAGATGAATCCCCAACAGTACAATAGTACAGACACTCCAGTTTGAGAAGTATGGCCATGTACCACCATCCCAGAAACTTGAGATTTTTAACCATTTTGTAGTCTTTGAAGGCAGAATGCTTAGATGACAAAGCTTCTTGCCTTACAGTTTTGCATTAGTCAGCAGTGCTCTTCATTACCACTGTTTTCTTTAATTTGGATTCCCATAGCTAGAATCTTAAGTAACGTTTATGCATTCTGCACCCAAGGAGGCAAGGACACAGAGTAACTATCACTCAGCCACAGAGACTAGCCTGAAGGCAGGTCTCCTGGGTCTTCCACTCAAACCCAGGAAATCTTAAGTAAGGAAATGTACCAGATAGAGGAAGGAAAAGAGTCTACAAAATAAGAGGAACCAGAAAGGAACAAGATCAGTTGTGGTCCATTGATGGTAACAAATAAAGTCTGTCATGTGAATGCTGGTGGAGGCACATAAGCAGAACATAAGAGACCCCTAGAGGGTCAGGAGTTAGCACTTTAGCTGATGGATCAAGGGAGTTTGTGGATGAGAGAATAGAAGACAGGAAAAAGTAGGGCATGAAAGGGATTGGGTAACAGGAAAGCTGAGGCAGCAGCTCCCTACCAACCACTACACTGAAATACAAGAATTTTAGTAGTTTTACAATGGGTATGGTTGTACCAGTATACAGACTAAATATGAGTCATGTATATGGTATATGATACTGTATTATGTAACTGTGTACGTGTGTGTGTGTGTGTGTGTGTAGAATAAAGTTGGTAACAGTCCCAATCACAAATTGTTCTCCAGGCATTACTAGGTTTATTTGGGAAGCGGTAGAACCTAGATGTTGAGAATATGGGCTCTGGAGTCAGGTGACCCAGTTTCAAATCTCAGCGGAAAACTTGGTAGTTCTGGGACCTTGGGCAAGTTATAACTTTGTATAATGTACATTATGATTGCCTTCATAACATGCATTCTTCATTCTCTTAATTATATCAGTTCATTTGTGTATTTAACCTCTCTGCCACACACACATGTATACTGTAGTCTCTTTGTTTTGGGGAAATCTATCCCATGCTTGGCTTCAGGAGACAGTTCTATGACTCAGGGCTAAGCTACTGAGAGTTATGCCACTTCATAGTCCCAGTTATTAGTTCAGGAGTGGGCTGTAACCCTATTTAAGCCACTGAGCTGGGAGAAGAGTTATGCTGTGGGCCTCTGAGGAAGAAACTTCTTTGCTGTACTGGAGAAAGCTTCCAGAAGGTGTGTGATTCATGGAATTTAAAGGAGTTAGCATGGAATCCAAGGCCAAGGTGTTGAATCAAGATAGCCTACGAGTCTGGCATACTTCCAGACTTTCAAGTATCATAAAATAATAAATCCCCTTCATTGTTTAATCCCATGTGAATTAGCTTTCTATTGAATCTAGAAACATGTTTGCAGGAAGCTTCTGAGACTCAGCCCTCCTTAATCTGTAAATTGAAGACAGTAATAGTATCTGCTTTATAAAGCCATTGTGAAGCTTTAGTGAGATGGCACATGGAAAACTTTTAGTTTAGTATCTGACACACAGTAATTATTCAACTAACTTTCAGAAAACATTGAACAAATAATTGGGAAGTATTAGTGTAGCAAGGGCCAGATAGTAAGAAACTGATGTTTAACTGATGCAAAAAGCTGACTCATTGGAAAAGACCCTGATGCTTTCAATGCTGAAAGATTGAAAGTAAAAGGAGAGGGGGCAGCAGAGGATGAGACGGTTGGATGGCATCACTAATGCAATGGACATGACTTTGAGCAAACTCTGGGAGATAGTCAAGGACAGGGGAGCCTGGAGTGCTGCAGTCCATGAGGTCGCGAAGAGTCAGACACACCTTAGTGACTAAACAACAACAAATATCTTCTTAATTTTATCATCAATGGAAATGCTATTTTTTAAAAAGTACTAGCTGAGGAGATCAAACTAGTCAGTCCTAAAGGAAATCAATCCTGACTATTCACTGGAAGGACTGACGCTGAAGTTGAAGCTCTAATACTTTGGCCACCTGATGCGAAGAGCTGACTCATTAGAAAAAACTCTGATGCTGGGAAAGATTGAAGGCAGGAGGAGAAGGGGACGACAGAGGATAAGATGGTTGGATGGTAATACCGACTCAATGGACATGAGTTTGAGCAAGCTCTGGGAGCTGGTGAAGGACAGGGAAGCCTGGCTGCTGCAGTCCATGGGGTCACAGAGAGTCGGACACGACTAAGCACTGAACAACAACAATAACCAGCCTAATAGCTAGAACACATGATTTCTTGTCTTAGCCTTGTCTCTGATTTGGTTTGTGACCTTCATATCACTTGCTTTTCTTGGCCGCAGTCTTAACATTTGTTCCGGGGTTGAAAAACTATGGCCTGCGGCCAAAATGTAGCACATCATGAGTTTTTTGTATGGCTATAGGCTATAAAGGGACTCTACATTTCTTTACATTTCTTTGATTGAAAAATCAAAGATGAATTTCATTTTATGACACAAAGGATCATGTGAAATGCAGATTTCAGAATCTGTAAGGTTTTATTGCAACACAATCATGTTCCATGCTTCCATGTTATCTGCGGCTGCCTCCACTCTTCAGTGGCAGAGTTGATGAGCTGGGACAGACCGCACAGCCTATAAAGTCTGAAACATTCTCTATCTAGCCTTTTATAGAAAAAGTATGCTGATCCCTTCCGTACAAGAGGGAGCAAATTGAACTAATAATCTCCAGGCTCTTTCCTGCCCTGATATCTAGACTAGCTAATGAGGCCCATTCTCTATCATTTGCATTTTTATTGTCTTACTACCCACTGTCAATGCCCTATCCTTATCTCCAAATTGCTAACAAATTCAAGTAAGTCTCCTTTCAAAACTGGCTCTGTATTTTCACTAAAGCACAAATAAGAAATAACCTTGAACATGGTAAGAGGACGTGCTCTCGGCTCAGCTCTCTTGTGGCTTTTTCAGCCTCTCCCCTTTCTCACGTGTTCCGACCACAGACGACTCTGTTCTACTATAGGATGTACCAGACTTCCACCTTAGAGCTCAAATGCCACCTACCGGCGAGGCTTCTTCCAGCATGATGCTAAAGTCGCCCAATCTCCCCAAACCTGTATGCTTTTCCTCAGACCTTTATTTCCCAGAAAGTATTCAACAAACGCTGTACCTGACATGGTAATTTATGCCTCTGTTCTTTTTTTTATGTTTCTGTATCACATTTTTTGTCCATCTCTGCAACCAACTATAAGCTCTGAAGGGACAGAAACCATGATTCTATGCTTCAAAAACTCTTCATACTGAGTCAAGTCAGACAGAAAAGACAAGTCTCACATGATATCACTTACAGGTGGAGTGTAAAACAAATACAAATGAACTTATCGACAAAAGAGAGACAGATTCATAGGTATAGAGTCTGTCTATACTTAGACTCCAAAGTGGAAGTTTGTTACATCCTGTAGCAAAACAGAGGGCTTTGTGATCAGAACTGGTAAGAAAGGGAGAGAATGGTTGAATAAGCAGCGAGAGAGCTGAGGTGAGGCCAGGTCAGTCTTACCAAACTTATGGTTACAATAGGGAAAAGAGAGGAAGGGATAAATTGGGTGCTTGGGATTAACATATACGCACAACTATATACAGAATAGATAGCCAACAAGGGCCTACTCTATAGCGCAGGGAGCTATCAATATCTTCTAATAATAATGGAAAAGAATCTGAAAAAGAATATATATGTATATACATCTGAATCACTTTGCTGTACACCCAAAACTAATGCAACATCATTGTAAATCAACTGTACTTCAATAAAATGTCAACAACATTACATATGTGAATAAACAAATAACATAGTTAATGAATTAAAAAAAAACTCCATTCAGGAGCTGTTTGCCCGGCACATGAATAAGTCATCAATACTACAAGCTAAATGACTGACCCTGAAAGAATGACGCTTCAGCTTTGGGCTAAAATGTATGCTAGGCAAAGTAAAATTTAATTTGGATCAAGGCACGGGTTGCATATTAACAAAACTCTTAACCTTAGAGAAACTTAAAAGCTTGGCACAGGCAAGTTAAATGACCTGTAAACGAGCAGTTCTTGGACTTTTTCACATGGGTTTTTGCAAATGGGTATCCTCGCATGGGAAGCACATTTCAAAGCTCCTTTCAGACCTGCCTGATACAGAGCACAAAACAGGCAGAGTCTCCTGTTTTCACAGCATGTAACTGATGCTCATTCATTATTCGGTAGCTTGGGAGCAGATGCTGAACAGAACACATCAACCTAATACCCTCATTACCACACTGCCGTTTTGTTTTCGAGGCACAGATGACCCTTCCGCTGTGGGAGTTCGGAAGCAAAGACTTGGAGGAGGCTTGTAAACTCCTGAAGAGAAGATTTACCAAAACACAAAGGAAGGGCATTTTCTTAACCAGCCCACAGAAAATGGCAGCCGGAAGCCAAACTATCACCCTACTGCCATGAACAAAATATTATCAATGTGCTGAGAGGAGGAAAGGCAACATCGCACAGAGCAGGAGTAATACAGAAATCAGACAATCTGTAATCATTTTTAGACTTTTAATTTTCTCATATACTGGATGTGCTGCTTTGGTAAATCAGAAAAGGTTGAACTTCATCTAGAGATATTTAAGTGCAAAACAAAACCCCATGGGCTAGAGACATGTTATGAAAAAGCCAGAGATACCCAAAATATCTCACCAAATCGGAAATGCAGAAGTAAGCGGAGATAGTCTCTAGGCAACGTAAAATAGGTTACCATATATGAAAGCTAATGGCTTTGACTTATCGGATTTCCCTCTTAGGTTACTGCACTTTTATAAACAGTTCTAACCAGTTTTGTTATCTGGTCTCCCATCCCATAATATATTTGGAGCAGCATATCAGGAGGGAAGCAGAAGCTGCTCTGAGTAGCACGTGCTAGAGAAGCAAAGGTTGACATTTTAGTCTCTATGAAAACCGTAAAGACACACTGTATGAGTTTGCTAGGCTACTGTAACAAAGCACTACAAAATAGGTGGCTTAAGGAAAAACAGATGTATTGTCTCATGGTTCTGGAGGCTAGAAGTCTGAAATCAAGGTGTCATCAGGTCCTCCTTCTGAAACCTGTACATGAGCAACCTTCCTCGCTTCTTCTTGGCTTGTGTTGGTCTGTTGGCAATCTTTAGCCTTCCTGGGCTTACGGGCACATCACTCCAGTCCTTCATCTTCACATGGAGTTCTCCCTGTGTCTCTTCACATCATCTTCCTTTTCTGTGTGTGTCTATCTCTACGTCCACATTTCCTCTTTTGATAACACAAGTTACATTAGGGTCTACCCTCATGAACTCATTTTTACTTGATTACCTCTGTCCTTAGGTACTCAGTCGCTCAGTCATGTCTGACTCTTTGTGACTCCCTGGACTGTAGCCCACCAGGCTCCTCTGTCCAGGGGATTTCCCAGGCAAGAATACTGGAGTAGGTTGCCATTTCCTCTTCCAGATCTTCCTGACCAAGAGGTTCTAACCCACATCTCTTGTATCTTCTGCATTGGCAGGCAGATTCTTTACCACTGAGCCACCTGGGGAGATAAAGACCCTATTTCCTAAGAAGGTCACATGCTGAGATACTGGGGATTAGGACTTTTGTATGTGTTGGTGGGTGGGGGGAGGGACACACAACTCAGCCCATAACACATACCAACTAAAAATATGTGTCTAAACTAATGTTAGTTGCTATTGGATGTGAAATGAAAGTCGCTCAGTTCTCTCTGTCTGACTCTTTGCGACCCCATGGACTGTACAGTCCATGGAATTCTCCAGGCCAGAATACTGGAGTGGGTAGCTTTTCCCTTCTCAGGGGATCTTCCCAAGCCAGGGATCAAACCCAGGTCTCCCACACTTCAGGCAGATTCTTTACCAGCTAAGCCACAAGAGAAGCCTAGGAATTCTTGAGTGGGTAACCTATCCCCTCTCCAGCAGATCTTCCCAACCCAGGAATCAAGCCGGGGTCTCCTGCATTGCAAGCAGATTCTTTACCCACTGAGATATCAGGGAAGCCCTGCTATTGGCTAAATAGAACTAAATAGCTCATTTGATTTTGAAGAGGTCTATCATGTTTATAAGAATGAAACCAAAAGAGGCTATATTAAGACCAAGACCTTTGAATCAGATAATCCTATGCTTGAATCTGGCTTTAGCATACCAACTGTGTGGTACTGGGCAAGGCACTTAACCCTGCCATGGTACTGCTGACTATCAGTGTGTGCAAAATGCTTGTTAGCACAGTGCCTAGTTCTTGATATATACACTGTGAATGATAGCTCTTCTTAAGCCATTAAGAAAATGAGACATGTAGTTGCAGTATAAATTAAGCGGTGAACAGAGAGTAGTAAACACCCTTAGGAGTTAGAAAAGTCTCTCTCCAGATGACTCACTCCCACAGGCTTCAGAAAGCTGGCAAGTTTGTTCATCATAAGCTCACCTGTCACTCAGTGATGATTGACTAAAATGATTAGCTGCAGAAAGATCTTATTTTTTTCCTATGAATGATCTTCCCTGGGAATAAAATGTGACTTCCAAGATGCCGCAGTGTGTATAAGTCAGACAAAAAGGTGAAACCTCAGCCTTGAAGGTCTCTGCCTATGAAAACAAAGAATTCCGGTTCACAACTGAATTGCAAAAAGGTCTCAATTATTACTTTTTAATTAATTAATTTTTAATTGAAGGATAATTGCTTTACAGAATTGTGTTGGTTTCTGCCAAACATCAACATGAATCAGCCGTAGGTATACATATTTACTCTCCCTCTTGAACATCCCTCCTACCTCCCTCCCCATCCCACCCCTCTAGGTTGTTACAGAGCCTCAGTTTGAGTTCCCTGAGTCACACAGCAAATTCCCATTGGCAATCTATTTTACATATGGTAATGTAAGTTTCCATATTACTCTCTCCATACATCACACTCTCTCCTTCCTTCCCGTCTGTCTCCCTGTGCCATAAATCTGTTCTCTATGTCTGTGTCTCCATTGTTGCCCTGCAATTAATTTCATCAGTAGGTCTTGATTATTAAATGTGCTAAAAGGTGATCATCTCACTTCACTGTCATATGCTCTTTGGACAGTTCGTTTTGGTCTTGGGGCCTTCTTGGGGAGAAGTGGGTGTGCGGTAGAGAGCTGAAAATCAAAGAAGTTACACTTTGAAGAGCATCATCCTATCAGGGCTGAGAGGAAATCATCCTAGACTCTTAGATATGAAAGAATCATTCCTGTTCATTTGGTCAGACCTCCTCACCACCTCCTTGACAGAGATGTTCAAGGCTGTGTTTAAGGTTATAGCCTGGAGGAGGGCATGGCAACCCACTCCTGTATTCTTGCCTGGAGAATCCATGGACAGAGGAGCCTGGTGGGCTACAGTCCATGGGGTTGCAAAGAGTCGGACACGACCGAATGACTTTCAATTTCACTTTAAGTTCATAGAGGGTATTGATGTTAGAGTCAGGTGTAAGACAACTTCATTAGAGGAAGTGTGGTGGACAGACTTTATGGTGTCCCCCACCTCCTGGTGTTCATGTCTTACGTCATCCTCACCCCTGAGTGTGGGCTGGCTGTATGGCTTGCTTCTAACAGACATTGTATGGCAGAAAGTGATGCGAGATCGCTCTTCTGATTGTGTTATGTTACACAATTTAATTCAGTAAAATGGACTCTGTCTTGCTAGCAGACTCACTTTAGAGTCTTGGTCTCCTCACTGAATTTGAAGAAACAACCTGAGTCCTACAGCCACACGACAATGGATTCTGCCAACATCCTGACTGAACCTGGCAGTGAACCCTTGCCCAGTCCAGCCTCCAGAAGAGAACCCAGTTCCAGGCAGCCCCTTGATTACAGCCTTTTCAAGAACCCAACTCAGATGTTCCCTGACTCCTGACTCAAAGTAACTGTGAGATTATCAATGTGCATTATTTTAAGTTCCTATGTCTGTGGTATTTTGTTGCACAGAATAAAAACTAACACAGCGTGGAAGAAAGGCAGCACAGAGCCTCACACTGTGGACACACAATAGGAATGCGTGGAATAAATTAAAACAATGCTCCAGGAATTCTCTGGTAGTTCAGTGGTTAGGACTCTCAAGTTTTCACTGCTGAGGGTGCAGGTTCGATCCCTGATTGGGAAACTAAGACCCTGCAAGCCTCATGGGATGTCCAAAAAACAAACAAACAATGATACTGAAGACAACTTCATCTACAGAAACCTTTACTTTCCATGTCCACCCAAGGCTCACGTGTATATTCTGTCCTCATTGTTTGTTTAGTCACTGACTTACTCAGCAACTGTTCTGGGTTTGACTACATGCTGGAGATTAGAACAGGAGTGAGGAACAGAGCTTCAGTTTAGGAGGGAGAGACCACTTTTTATGAAGAATTTTGTCAGTCAGGGGCTACCAGTAGAAGTATGATCAAGACCACCGTGAAGATGTGCTGAGTGTGAGTGACGTGTATGTAACTCAGGATACACATATAACTACTTGTTTTCTCTGCAGTGAATGCCAAAGAATTTGGTATGCATACCAGAATGCCACCTTTCTGGTATGATTGTTGAAATGTTTATTTGACTCTCTTTCATTCTATATTATCAGCTCTGATGACAGTGAAGTCTCTGTCGTTTCTTTGTTGAAGGTCAGCCCAGAGAATGTTGTCTGGCAAACAGATACTCAAGAAACAATTCTTGAATGAATATTTATGATAGAAGCTTTATCCCTAAGTTTCCCCCCTCTCCCCAGTCAAGATGCTGATTTCTAGAAGAATAATATAAACGTCTGGTAAGTAGCTACTTCAGTCCAGGACAGGGCAGGCAAAAACTATTTTCTTTGAGTATCTATGGAAGTTCCAAGGTGTTTCTATGATTACAGCAAAGAAGATAAAGGTGATGAATAGAAACAACATCTTATTCTTTTTTTTTAGAATCATGAATTTTCTTTTATTCCTACTTCAACTTGTCTGTAATCAGTTGGAAATGAACTTTTGCAACGCGTTCTGTTGTACTGCAGTCATTGACATCAAGGGCCTAATTAGATTTTTATTGCATTCCAATAGGAATTTAGAAATCAGTGAGTTATAACTTTATTAGAGTGAGATAATTCTTAGAAGAAAAAACAAATATCCACTCAAATGGTATTTTGACTCACCATGACTCTTACTATTTAACTGTCCCAAATGATTCATCTTATTAGCTTAAATTTGCAATTGCATCTTTAACAGCTGACAAAGGAGGGAATACAAATTTGTCTTTGCACTGTAAAAATTACTTTATATTACTGTATTCACTGGAGAGACTGTGGCAATCAACAAACTAAAGAGTACTATCCCATAGGAAGGATTGTAATGAGTTTAATGTTACTTATTTTCAAAAAGAAAAGCAAATAATGATTGTATCCATGTTTTTAAAATCTTCATTCACTGATTTAATGTAAGTAAAGGGGGATATTGAAGGAAGAAATGGCTGTAATTTGGAAACTAGAGCTGATTTTCAAAATCTAGTTTGAAAATGGAAAAATGTTTTACTTCTTGACTAAAACATAGGTCTAACTGCACAATTCAAAATGAATGGTGACTATGCAGTCCTGTGTCCCTCACAACTAGAGAGAAAAAAGACTCTAAAAATGAGGAAAAATGAGCCAAGTATTCTACATATTTAGGAAAGAACAAAAAGTCAAGTCTGTGAATTAAAAAAATCTATAAGCAAGATAAAACAAAACCCCATTTCTGTTTCACTTAGAATTTAGGCAGAAATAAGATGTATGGTGTTTAAAAAAATAAGCTAGACATTGCTGGCAGGAAAAATTCAAGACAGAATCCATTCTATGTTACCACAGAGAGGCAAATGAATACTTTCATTCAGAATACAGTTCCTTTTCCATGGATTAAACTCTTCTTCCTGGTTTTAAACCCCCTGAGCTCTCAGGAAGCTTTTATTGTTACCGCAAATCATCTTCTCTATTGAAATACTTGTCATTCTCATACAACTTAGCTTCTAGTTTTAGGCTATTCATCCACTGGTTCCGTATGTGTCACCCTCACTTGTGCAGCCAGACAGCGCGGGTATCTGAAAGCAGGCGGCCATGCCCTCCTGAGGGCAAAAACTGTGCTGAACATCAGGAGCATGGAGAGAGGCTGAGCCTTGCATATCCTTCAAGTGACGCCTCACCTACATATCAGCCAAGTTATTTTCTGAACTGGAGTTTCATCAGCTGTAAAATGGGATAATCACACCATCAACCTCTTGGATTTGTGGGCAGATGGAAGGAAATGATTCACAAATACTTAGCAGAGCGCGTGGTACCCAGAAGCCCACAGTCATGACAGCCTATCCCCACAGCTGCTCCATCCACAGCTGCTGACCACCGAAGATAATCTGGAATCTTTGACCCAGTCCAGAGACAAAATGCTGTCATGAAATTAGGAAGGACTCAGCTATACGTGTATATGTATCCGTTTTCTTCAAACTCCCCTCCCATCCAGGCTGCCACATAATGTTGAGCAGAGTTCCCTATGCTATACAGTAGAACTTTGTTGGTTATCCATTTTAAATATAGCAGTGTGTACATGTTGATCCCCAACTCCCTAGCTATCCCTCACCCCATTTCTATTCCCCTGGCAACCATAGGTTCACTCTCTGTTTCTGTTTTGTGAATAAGTTCATTTGAATCATTTCCTTTTAGATTCCACATATAAGGGGTGTCATACAATATTTCTCCTCTGTCTGACTTATTTCACTCAGAATGACAATGTCTAGGTCCATCCGTGTTGCTGAGAGTGGCATTATTTCATTTTTTAATGGCTGAGTAATATTCTGTTGTGTATATATACCATATCTTATTTATCCATTCCTTTGTCAATGGACATTTAAGTTGTTTCCATGTCTTGGCCATTGAACACAGTGCTTCAATGAACATTAGGGTACATGTATCCTTTTGGACCATGTTTTTCTCTAGGTATATGCCCAGGAGTGAGATTGGAGGGTCATATAGCTTTATTTTTACTTTTCTAAGGAACCTCCATACTGTTCACCATAGTGACTATACCAGTTTACACTCCTACCAACAGTGTAGGAGGGTTCCCTTTTCTCCACACCCTCTTCAGCATTTATTGTTTGTGGATTTTTTGATGATAGCCATTTAGACTGGTGTGAGGTGATATCTCATTAGAGTTTTGATTTGCATTTCTCTAATAGTTAGCGTATCTTTTCATGGGCCTTTCGGCCAACTGTATGTGGAAGTCACATATTTTATATCTGCCCCTTTAGGCAGATGGGCTTGTCTTGCCTGGGGAATCTACCATATTTTCATATTTGTTTTTTATTCACATTTTAATACCTTGGAACTCACGATGTGTCTTCCAATCTAATCTTCTAAGTAGCTGAAAAATGTTTTGTTATCTTTGATTCTATCAAATACAGCATGCATTTTGCAGATTCTTTGAAGGCAGAGATTTAGAAAGAGAATTAGAGTACTCAGAATCCTCCATTTCTTTTTCTATGTTGCTCGTCATGCTTTTAACTATGCCCCTGGGGGTCCCAGCTTCAGAGAGCACTATTATCCGCTAAGTGCCACAGACAAAGGGACACTGCTTATTTCACCATGTACATGATTTTTTTTAACCCATTTGATACCACTTCAAATGGAAATCAATTCACATTGATATCTAGTACTCAGAAGGCAGAAAGCTCTGGTAATTAGAGCTCTCTCACAGTTAAAACCTATTTGGTCACTACTGTCTTGAAAAACCCTGAGAGGTTGGTATATATATATATATATATATCCTGGTTTTTCCAAAACATGTATGAGTTGTCCCAGCATAATTATTAATACCAACTCCTTCCATTCTCAGGAGTACCCTGGTTGGGATGATAAATTATGTGATTACCCAACACGAAGGCCAACACATGTCTGAAATTTATGGCTTTACTTCTTCTATTTTAATTTTGTCTTTGTTATCTGTAAACTGTGTGGCTCAGGCAGTGTTCATTCCTTCAGATTTTTGCTGAACACTGGTTATACAGTGAGAAGCATACCATATATGGCCTTAAGTCATTGAGTTTACAATTTAGTAGAGCAAACAAACATTGGGTAATTATATAGTGAAAACATCACAATGCCTCAGGAGAGGTACAAGATGCTACGATTGCCTATAAAACATAACACGTGGGGAGGCAAGGTAGGACACATAGGCAGTTGAAATACATCTGGATTGTTTTTCGATCCCAAGAGGATGCCATCTTACTTTAACCCTGCCTTCATAATGTCATTGTGTCCGCCTTCCATTAATCTGCCATGGTGAGGAAACAGTTCAGGACAAAGAGGCCCTCTGAAGACGGGTTCTAAATAATAATGGTGAGTCTGTAAAAGGCAAGAAGCAGAAACTTAATCCTTGATTTCTTATTTAAGTGACAAAACCATGACAGCAAAAACGAATGAGGGAGAGAAGGACAGAATGAAGCTGCTTGGTATGGTTAAGTTTCTTGAGGGTGAAAATTGTAGCACATATTCCGTTTTGTTTTTCTCCTGAATTCTTCTCAGAACATGGTTCTAAGCACATGGCAAAAAGGCTCAGAGCATCTTGTGATGACTGAGAAAATGAAACTCAGAGAAAGAAGCCACAGAACTCAGATTCAAACAGAGGAGGGAGACAGCGAAAAGTTGCCCTCTGGGGGCTTCTCATAGTCTTTGACTCCTGCCAGAGATCTGCCACGTCAGCACCCCAGACAGACTGTGGGTTGGCAATTTAGGGGAGGACGAGTGAGCATGGACTCTGAGGGGGATTCTATAGCCCACAAATGTGAACAGTTTCTCCTAGGAAGGAGCTGGGTGACGGCTACCAAAAAGCCAGTATGGGAGGAAGATCTCTTGTCAGCAGGATTCCCAGTTATTGAGAAAAATACCAGGTGTGTAAATTGTACTTCAGAGATTGTACATGATTAACCAGTCTGCTTTCCATTTATCCACTGTCCGAAGAGCACATTTTCAGTACAAATGGGCCCTTCCAAAGATAGAAAATTAAATAATAATTATGTTAAGTGCAAAGACCAAAAAGAAAAAAAAGAATTGGTCTATAGTACTTGCACAGAGAGTCTATAAATTACGGCGCTACATCTTTAACCAAGGATCTGTACTAGTTCTAATAAATTATAGATGTTAACTAGTGGTGGGAAAATAGTCTATCTAGCCAAATGTTTAGTAAATGAGACATAAAAACTCAGCAGATACTTCAAGGATTCAAGATGACAGTGGCAGAGTCACATGTGTTGATTGTTCATTTAGTGATGTTTAATGTATTATGGTATATATTTCATATGTGTAATAAATATAGATTAGTATACTAGACAGAACTCTGATATTAGGATCAGAGGGATCTAGGTTTCAATCTGGCAATGCTGTTTGTCAGGGTTTCTCCTTGGTGAATCTTCGAGCTACATTTTTCTCATCTGAAGAATGGGAATACTGTAATGAAAAGTGGAGTCCTCTAAGTTTTGAGAATTGAATAGGATAATATATGAAAGTACCTTGCAGTGCCTGGCATACGGAAACCCAGGTAAATAGTAGCTGCTTTGATGGTGATTAGGTTCAAAATTCTTAAAAAGAACCTAGATGATAATTTGTGTCTCCAAATCACAAACTCTCAGATTTAATACTGGTCTAACTACAATTGCTCTGCTCATTTATCACTTACTATAGAGATCAAGTGAGATACTATATAGGAGATTGCCATCAAAATTACCAACTCCTTTATAGATATCAAGTATTATCTTTTTTTTCTCTACTGTCTGTTTGGGTTTATAGCTACTTGTGTTATTTGCTTGTCTTGGACACAAATGCCCCAAGTGAAAGAAATACTTTGCTTTTGCTGACTTGTCTGCAGCACACCCACATCAGGGACTCACTATAGGGTGGATGATAGAAGTTAGGACTCATCACTCATCATTTCTCTCCAAAGAATTTTCTTCCTACCCATTCTATATCTTTTCCTTCACGCTCTTTCTTCATATCTATTTCAGTTAATTCATTTAATATTTCCTAAGCCTCTATATGTCATTTTTCCTTCTCTTTGTCTAGGATTAGTTATAAACAGCACCAATACTCATTAAATCTGGTCTTGTTGTTTACTAATGGTGATCTGGGGGAAATTAAGTTCAATGTGCTCAGTATTATTTTTATTTGAAAAATGGGGACATCTACCTCCAGTATCGCTATAAGAATTAAGTAAGAGCCAGATGCCACATTCCATAAGGACCTGTGAGTGCAGCAGGTTGTGTATCCCCGCCTGTGCGTTCAGCCCAAGGCGGCCCCTTGCACTCGACTGACCTGTGAATGATGCGCTGGCTCTGCAGGTAGTCCAGGGCCATGGCCAGCTCACAGATGAAGAGCTTCACGGTGTCTTCCTGGAAGCGAACGTTCTGCTGCAGGTGGTAACGCAAGTCCCCGCCCAGCAGGAGGTCCACCACCATGAACATGTCTTCCTCATCTTGGAAGGAATACCTGGAAAGGAATTAGAAATGCAAGTGGGTTAAATACATTTACACACTAAAGAGGCCTAGAGGCAAAGGACACCTTACAGATCCGAGCCAAGCTTTCCTGAGTTAAGAATCCAGGCTTTGGGAGTACAGGTCTATTACTTGTTCTAGGCCCTCAGTTTCCACATGTGTAAAATGCAAATGATAAGATCTTCCACATTTGGTTATAGTAAATACTAAATATGATGAGTATAACATTTCTTTTTGGTGGTGGTGTGGCTTCCCTGGTGGCTCAGACAGTAAAGAATCTGCCTGCCATGCTGGAGACCTGGGTTCGATTCCTGGGTTGGGAAGAGCCTCTGGAGAAGGGAATGGCTACCCACTCCAGCATTCTTGCCTGGGGAATTCTGTGGACAGAGGAGCCTGGTGGGCTACAGTCTATGGCGTCATGAAGAGTCAGACACGAATGAACAACTAACACTTGACTTTCAATTAAAGACTAAATATGATAAGTGTAACATTTAAAAAATTTATTTTTAATTGCAGGATAATTGCTTTACAATGTTCTGTTAGTTTCTGCAGTAAAACAACAACAAAAATCAGCCATAAATATAAATATATTCCTTCCCTCTTAAACCTTCTTCCCACTCTGCCCTTCTAGGTTGTCACAGGGCATTGAGCTGAGCTCCCTGTGTTATATAGCAGCTTCCTACTAGCTATTTTATTAATACATATGGTAATATATATGTTTCAATGCTACAATGAGTATATTTAATATTATTCCTGGAATACAATAAGCACCCATTAACCGTAATGTCTACAGAGCTATAAAGCCCAGAAAATGAAGAAAACTCCATTTATTCACCTGTTATTAACAATCATATCCTGAAGACACTGCTACAGGAGGTCCATAAAACACAAGTTACGAGGCCTCCTTGAACCATCTCATGCTTATTTTTCCACATTAACAACTTCATTGCTTAACATTATAACAAATCATAAACCACATTCGTGATAAGAAAAAAGATATAAAGAGAGCCATAAAGACGTAAGTGTACAGGAAAGGGAAGTAATTCACTCATTCCTGGGGATGAGCAGTGACAGGAAAGCTTCTCAACACAGGACACATCAGAGTTAAATTCTGAAGGATGGTGACAATAATAAGCACAAAATAAAGCCAACACGGCTGATGTTTCCGTTAGATGGCTTCTCTGGGGCAGGCTCTAAAAGCACTCTTCACATGTTGGTCATTGACGCCACAATGCTGCTCTTATACTCCCATTTTACAGAGGAGGAATCAAGGCCCAGAGAAGTTTAAGTAATTTACATGAGATAAAACACCCAATAGATGGTAGCAGTTAAGGGGTCTCCTGGTGTAAAAGTAAGATTTGTAAGAGGAGAACAGCCTGGATTAAGCATAGAGATGGGAAAGAACACAGTGTGAGGAGGGAAAGGAGAAGAGTGTGGGTTTGCTGGAATGATGTGTGATGGGAAAGCTGGAGAGGAAGGCAGAGAGCAGATCCCTTGACAAGAGCTTGTTCACAAGTCTGTGAATGCTGGAGAGACACTGAAGAGGGTTAAGCAAGACACATGATCAGACTTGAAGGAGCAAGAGCTGGAGGGATGGGAAGAGGAAATGAGACACAGGGGAGCCGGATTGGCCTCTGCTTGTTTGCAAAGACCCTCCTGTAAGAATGCATTCCAACTGCTCTGATTTGTTTTCCTCAAAGCACAGATGTGATTTCTAGTCACAAAAAGCCCTCTGTATCAACACTATTGTGACATGTTTCTTTTGACATCATGTCACAGAGATCACATTTTAAAGTTTTACTTGAACCACAGAATTGAGAGACTGCAAAGCAGTGCCCAGGGATGCAAACCAATGCCGAGGGACAAATTCTTTGCTTAAGAAACAAATGTAGAATATCAATGATGGAAGAAGTGTATTGAATACATTTTCTTCTTTAGAAGGATCATTGTGCTACAGGAAGAAGAGACTTGCAAACAAAAGAAAAATGAGCAATTCAATGAAGCATTAATCTAAGAGAATAACATTCTAATGAAAACTAGGTTCTCAGAGTTCACTTGTTAAACAAATAAAATTCTGTTTACCACTGAAGACTGATTCACACAGATGTCAGAAATTAAGCCTTGGGGTGGGGGGGATTAAGATAGAAACCCAGCAAGTGCTTGGTAACAATGTGAGAAGTGTAGGAAGTGTTATTCTTCACCTTCATGCGAGGACTGGCCGGGTATCTCTGCCACAGGTTTAATGGGCACCAGGATAGGTGCCTGGACCTGGGCGATTTGGTTCACAATCCTCCAAGCTGCACCACTACACATAATATCTGTTGTGTTTTACAGGTTTTCAGGAAGTAAGGGTGTGCTAATTATATGTAATCCTGCCTGAGACCCATTGCACCTTAGGCTAGCCTCGGCTAATAGAGCAGAAACGATGATGGCTAATGGCACGTGAGCAGGGTCTTACTGGGATAGCTAGCAAATGAGGTAGGTGAGGACTGGGCACCAAAAGAAGAGAGAAGAGAGTGCTAACCATGAGCATCACTGGATGCCCCTGGAAACAACCTAGGCAGACTGGGTTCACATACAGAGCAGTGACTGGCTGTGTTCAGCTCCCTGCTGAAGGCAGGGTGGAGGTCCCCAGACTAGTCACAGACCAGAAAACTCCTCTCCCATTACTTCATTTAACTTTAAGTGGGGGACAAAGGTCTTATTAAGTTCACCCTGAGTGGACAGACATTTTTTATTGTGACTTGGGCAAAGCTATTTTTATCCCCAAAAAAGGAATGATCAAGGTGCTGACTGTGGCAAGTTAACAACAGTGTTGGACCATGCATGGGGACAATTAATCAGAGAAAGCAGCAGCTCAGGCAGGAAGCACCGTGCTTCCCTTGCCCAGCATGATTTTAAATTTATTTAATCGTGGAGCCAGGTGTGGCTGTTAAAAATCCTCTTTCCCCTTTCATACATCAAATCTGAGGCCCTCTATCACAGACCCTAAACTCTCAGAGGGAGCAAAGATAAGTATTTTATTTCCTGAACTATATTCAGTAAAATATTTGAGCATAATGCAGCTTGGTAATAACTGGGATATGAAAGTTCATATCATAATCTGATTTCTTTTTCAGCATAAAAGAGTAAGAGCTTCCCTATACCTTGGCCATTTATCCATAGTCTCAGAGATGCATTTTTCATTACTTTAAAAAAATGCTATATCATGGCTTATTTATTTCTCAATTGACAGCTACAAAATTAGTAATGTGCATGTGAAATGCATTGTAAAGTCTGCTCACTAAGAGAGGAGATAAGTGATGAAGGACTACCAGCCTACCCCACCCCACCATATTGCAGCAGACTCTTCACAGCTCTCTGTATCATGTTGAAATTCTCCAGTCCATTGTACACACCATGGTTATCTTTTTACAAGGGGAGTTTTATGTTCTCCAGCCTCAGGAATCCCCTTCACCTCTTTCCATGGTCTGCAGGACCCTATGTGATCTGGCCCTGTTTACTTCCCCAGACTTATCTTGAAGATCTTTTCCTTCCATTCCTCAACTAGTAGTTCCTGCACCTCCAGCCTTTGGAGACTGTGCTGTGGTGTGGCCTTGCCTGCACACACAGCGCTGTCCACTGCCTGGTTATTGTCACTTCGTCTTTCAGTCTCAGCCCAAGGGACACTTCTCACAAGACATTTCTAATACTCCATATGAAATCATGTCTCCCTATTATGCACAATGTTATTATATTCTGGGCACACAACTTTTCATAATTTGAAAGTATTTTCCTGCATGCTTTTGGATTAACTGCTTTCATTTAAGCTATGCCATCAACCAAATCAGTCACTTACCTGCTTAGAACTGGAGCTTTGGACAGAACTATGGGGTTGGCCAAAAAGTTTGTTCAGGTTTTTCCATAAGCTATCATGACGAACCTGAATGCCCTTTTTGGCCAACTCAGTAAAATATTTTACAATGGAGTGTTTTTTAAATTGTGAGTCATAACCCAGTAATGATTGTGATGTCAGTTTGGTTGGTTTTAACAAACACTTTTAAAAAAATAAAATAGACTGAGTAACATAAAATGAGTGCTATTAACATATAAAACTATAAACATTGTGCATATAATGTGTGTCTCCCTGAGTGTATCTCCTGAGTTGTGATCAAAAATATTTCTTCCTATGGGTGACAGAGAAAAAAGCCTGAAAACCATGACATTAGGGGAACCTGCTGTTTGTTCCAGAGCTATTGTGTCAAATCTGCACTGAGAATTTACCTGAGCAAGGCACAATTCTGATGTCTCCATCTAGCAAAGCAAGGGAAATGCAGGACAGATATCAGTTATTACTTTTTAAAAGTTCTCAGCTTTGTATAAAAAGATACTGATTCATCAAAGATAGAATCCATTTAGAAACACACAGATAGAAAATACAAATGGAAAATGCACAGGCTTTAGGCAGGCCTAGGT
Source organism: Antilocapra americana (assembly GCA_007570785.1). Lineage (NCBI taxonomy): Eukaryota > Metazoa > Chordata > Mammalia > Artiodactyla > Antilocapridae > Antilocapra > Antilocapra americana. The sequence continues at coordinate 5,597,834 of ML661893.1, forward strand.
TTAAATAACACATGTGAATTTAGAGCAAGTTCCATAAAGGAAACTGAAACTCAGAGAGGATATTTGTACATCAAAAAGCAAATTAGATATACGTTTGTAAAGTGATTAGCACAAAGTGTGGCACATGGCATGGTGGTAAGGAACCTGGCTCTGGGGTTAGACTGTACTCAAATCCCCTTTTAAGGGGAGTTCTGTCTATTGAGGTTTTTAAAACTGGATGCAGCAAGTTATATAAGTCGCCAGTGTGTCCATCTATACTGGTACATACTTCACAGGGCTGTTGGTAAGATTAGGTGCAGTTAATACATATAAATTGCTTAAAACAGTACCTGGAAGTACCTTGAAGATAGATATTATAATAACCTTTGTTTTTCCACCCGTGAATGTAATATAGCTCTGGTATTAAGCAGATTAAGTTATTTTATGCATTGTTTCCTATTATTTTACATAAAATGATTATATGAAGATATTTATTGACTGGTTTACAGCTGATTTACAATATTGTGTCAGTTTCAGGTCTACAGAAAAGATTTTCAGTTATATATATATATATATATGTAGTGAAGTAGCTCAGTTGTCTGACTCTTCGTGACCCCATGGACTATAGCTGGTCAGGCTCCTCTGTTAATGGAATTTTCCAAGCCAGAATACTGGAGTGGGTAGGCATTCCCTTCTCCAGGAGATCTTCCCAACCCAGGGGTCGAACCCAGGTCTCCCACATTGCAGGCAGATTTTTTACTGCCTGAGTCACCAGGGAAGCCCATATATAAAGGTATATATCTATATTCTTTTTTTGATCCTTTCCCATTAGGCTTTATTGTAAGATATTGAATATAGGTCCCTGTGCTACAAATCCTGTTGTTTATCTATTTCATATATAGTAGTATGCATCTGTTAATTCTGTACTCACAATTTATCCCTCCCCACCTCCCCTTTGGTAACCATAAGTTTATCTGCTATATCTGTGAGTCTGTTTCTGTTTTGTAAATAAGTTCATTTGTACTACTTTTTAGATTCCACATATAAGTGATATCATATTTGTCTTTCTCTTTCTGATTTCATCTAGTATGATAAACTCTAGGTCCATCCATGTTGCTGCAAATGGCATTACTGCATTCTTTTTTATGGCTGAGTAATACGCATTGCATGTGTATATATATACCACAACTTCTTTACCCATTCATCTGTTGATAGACACTTAGGTTGCTTCTATGTCTTGGTTATTATAAATAGTGCCACTGTGAACATTGGGGGGTGTGTATCTGTTTGAATTAGAACTTTTGTCTTCTCTGGATATATGCCCAGAATTGGGATTGCTGAATCATACGGTAACTCTATTTTTAGTTTTTGAAGGAACCTCCATACTATTCCCCAATTTACATTCCTACCCACAGTATAGGAGGGTGTCCTTTGAGGAATGTATGTATTGTCAATGGTATCATCTACATGATTCCCATTAATTGAGCTCTTACTATGTTCTGATACCATGCTAGTTACTTTATGTATTATTGTATTTGATTGTTACTATAAATGTATGAGGTAAATAATATCTTTATCCTCATTTTTACTAATAGTAGCAGTCACTTTGGGTGCAAGAAGCATTATTTGTTCCAATTGTTACTCATTTTAAATTTAGAACGTGTACTGGGTCTACAATACCGTTTCCCACTCCCATAAGGAGACGATGACAGATGCTGCCAAGAGCAGCAGAAGGGAACACACAGTCAAAGCATGAGTGACAGGACCCGGGGGTACAGCCGCCAGCAGGGTTTTCTTCCCGAGTCTGACGGTCCACTGAGAGGCTGCCCAAGGGGGAGAAAGCTCGTGGAGGGTGAAGATTAAATGTGCAACCTCAGCACAATGCACACACACCAAAAAACAACCACCAACAACCCTAAACCTCAAAACAAAGCCCCCACAACCACCCTTATTAGCCCAGGGCAATGGTCTCACAGTGGGCAACAGCACCATGAGAATGGGACTCTGCCAGATGAGACGAAACCTCTTCCCAGTCACTTTTCTCCTCCTGTCCTAGCCTCTCAAAAAATGGTCTAGAACACAAGTTCTATCCCCAAGAAAAAGACTCAGATTCAGAAAATATTTCCAAAAGGCTCCAAAGCAAAACACAAAACAAAACGCTTATGTTTACAGGGCCTGGTAGCAAGCGGGGCAGGAGTCTACATATAGAAATGTACTTAAAAATCCAAGTCGAAAAAGTTGTTGTAAGTTTCAATACTCCAGTGAGCTCCCTGTTTTATACTGTTACTCCACAGAAGTGGGGCCACCTCGGATGCACAGGAAGCAGCAGCTCTGATCCTGACGTGGCTGGCTCTAAATGCTCCCACGGCAGGCCTTTCCTCCCCAATGTTCTCCTTTCCATTTTGAAAAAGCCCTACTCTGTCTTCACTTCCAAAAGCTGGTTGGTTTTGGTTTGTTTCTTTGGAACCATCAATAAAATAAGCAACTTTTTCCTGTTATTTTGATTCATGCCTATCTGAGCAGCTATTCCTTTTGACAATTCAGTAGCTCACAGGCTGACATGGTCCAATGGACGTATTAATGCATGCATATGGACCACGCATTGCTACCAAAATGGAATGTGGGAATATGCTATGCACCTCAGGTTGAGAAATGACCGAGAAATCAAGATCTAAAGGGTGATACATTATATATATATATATATATATATATTTCAATGCTATTATTGATAAAACCTTGTTTAGTAATAAGAAATTGCTTTGTTTAAATATGAATATTATAGTCTGCTTCACATGGTTAGGAAATAATAGCCTTTCTGAAAAGCAGGTGCTTTTTCTACTACAGCTCCATGTCCTGGGCCTCATCTTCCAAAAAGTCAGACATAGAACTGCTCTTTCAGTGTCTCCTCCATTGCATGTTTCTGGATGCACTCTTTAATTTTCTGCTTGTATTCTGGTAGATGGAGGTACCTAGCTGCAGCATCACCATTGAGAGGATCTATGAGGTCGCAGTAGACCAACAACTGGGGTAGGAAGGACTCAAATATATTGGTAAGATCATAAAGAGCTATCCAAGTTGATTAATTATATCTGAACACTCAGTTCCTGATGCTTCATCAACGTTGGATGAAAAATTTTATTATGAATCCTATAGAAAGTGATTTAAAAGGGTATTTATCAGGAAGATCCACTCTAACTTTCCATACTCCGCCTTCATATGGTGTTCCTTGTGGTCCATAAAACTTCCCTACAAATTAGTTGAGTCCTCTGAGGATGGTAACCTCATGCTTACTCTCAATGCTCTTGCTTTTAAATCCTGAAACTATTGTCCTTCTATTTCAGACATGTACAATTTTAAAGCGTCTCTGCTTTCTTTTGTCAGAAAGGAGGAAGGTGGGGAAAGAACAGAAGGCCAGTGTATCTTTGCCTTTCTTTATTTCTACTTGCAATTCAGGTTTAATCCTCAAAAAAACAGCAAACCAAATCCACCAACATATTCAAAAAGTTATACACCATGACCAAATGGGATTAATATCTGAAAAATCAATGAATATGAGCATCATATGAATAGAATAATGGACAAAACATTATGATCATCTCAATAGACACAGGAAAAGCATGTGACAAAATACAACATTCATTCATGATAAAAACTCTCAACAAACTTGATACAGAAGGGAGCTTCCTCAATCTGATAAAGGGTATCTGCAATAAAACCTGCAATGAATATTATACTTAATAGGGAAAGATTGAGTAATTTCCCTCTAAGGTTAGAAATAAGGCAAGAACACCTCCTTTCACTTCTATTCAATACAGTACTGAAGATTCTAACCAGTGAAAGGAAGGAAAGATGGGAGGGAGGGAAGGAAGGATAAAGGAAGCAAAGAAAGGGGGAAAGAATATTAGAAAGGAAGAAGTGAAACTGCCTTTAATTATAGACAACATGATTCTGCATATAGGAAATCATAAGAGAATTACAAAAAATATCTATTAGAACTAATGAACAAGATAGCAAGGTTTTAGAATACAAGACCAATATGCAAAAATCAGTTGTATTTTTCTATTAAGCAGTGAGCAAAATGGAAGTAAAATTAAGAATACAACTGTATTCCCAAAAGTTCAAAAATAATAAAATACTTAGGAGTAAATTTAGCAAAGAAGAGCAAGACATATCTGGAAAATCACAAAGCTTCACTTAGGGAAATGAAAGGACTAAATAACTAGAGAAACATTCCATGTTCATAGATTAAAAGACTCAAATATTGTTAACATGTCAGTTATACTCAAATTTATATCTAAAGTCAGTACAATTCCTATCAAATTCCCAGCAGGCTTTTTGTTTTTGTATGAATGGACATGCATCTTTCAAACTTATAAGGAAATTTAAAATACCTAGACTAGCCAAAATGATTTTGAAGAAAAAATAAAAATCAGAAGACTTTTACTTCCTAATTTCTAGATGTACTATAAAGGTATAATTATCAACACAGTTTGGTACTGGCATTAGGAGAGAGGTATAGGTCAATGGAACAGAACTAAGAGCTCAGAAATATATCTTTATAGTCAGCTGATTTTTAACTGGGATGCCAGGAAAAGACCATTGGTTAACAAAATGGTGCTGAGACAATTAGATATTCACATCCAAAAATGATGAGCTTAAAACCACACCATACATAACAATAATGCAAATAGATCACTGATGTAAATATAAGTGCCAATACAACAAAAGTTTTAGAGTAAAACATAGGACACAATCTTTGAGACTTTGCATTAAACAAAGCTTTCCTAGATACAATACTAGAAGCAAAGTCTATTAAAAAATTGATAAATTAGACCATCTAAATTTTTGCACTTCCCTAAAGATGCCACTAAGATGACAAAGTAAACAACAGACTAGGAGAGAATATTTGCCAAATATGTAACAGATAAAGGATTATGCCCAGAATTTACAAAGGACTACTATCACTCAAAAATAATACGACAACCAAAAAAGTGGGCAAAGAGATTAACAGACATTTCACTAAAGAAGATACACATGAAAAGATGCCTAACATTATTAGGCATTAGAGAAATGGAAACTAAAACCACAAATGTCATACTCATCTGAATGACTGCAATAAATAAGACAGACAATAACAAATGTGGGCTCTAGGATGCAGAGAAAAGGGAATACTCCAACATTGCTGGTGGAAATGTAAATGGTACAGTCACTTTGGAGAACAGTTTGTGAATCTCTCAAAAAGTTAAACATTAAATTACCATATCATCTAGCAGTTCCACTTTTAGTTATTTATCCAAGAGAAATAAAATCACATTTCCATGCAAAGACCTATATACAAATATTCATTGCAGCTCTACTCATAATTGCCAAAAACTAGAGAAAAATTAAATGTCCATCAGCTGGTGAATGGACAGAAAAAATGTGGCACATCCATACAGTGACATGCTATTCAGCACTAAAAAGGGACAAGTTAATAGCACAGAGTACATCATGGATGAACCCCATAAACATTATGCTACATGAAAGAAGCCAGGCACAAGAGATTACATATTTGTGACTCTATTTATATGAAACTATCATAAAAAGCAAATTTACAGATACAAAAAGTAGATTATTCGTTACCTGGGGCTCAAGGTGGGAATGGGGATTAACTCAGTGGGAACAAGGGATCTTATTGGGAGGCTAAAAGGTTCTAAGATTGATTTATGGTGATGGTTGCACCACTCAGTAAAATTACTGAGGATCACTGAACTGCACACATGAAATGGGTGAATTTTATGATGTGTATAATATACTTCAATAAAATTGTTGTCAATTAGGGGGAAAAAAGACGGTGGTGTAGAGAGGTTAAATATTTGCTCAAGAACCACATTAGGACATCATGGAGGCAGGATTGCATCTAAACTCAAGTAGTTAAAACACATGTTGTGTGCACAGTGACCAATAAACTTCATGAGATGAAAAGCATCTAAAGTTTATTAAAAAATCCTGTTGAGTAGAAGACTTATTTAAACACCCTTCAATTTAACTCTTAACATTCAATCTGCATGCCCCTTGGGTAGCTTCATTCCAATGGTGGGATATTTCTGATCTTCACCCAGAGATCTCTAGCAGCGCTTTTAAGAATCACTGTTGTCCTGTGCACTAAAATGGTAGAACAATTAATTAATCTGTGTTTTTTAAGACTCTGACCAAGGAGTGCCCACAATAGGCTTTTCAGAGTTTAGTAAAAGCATTATCCCTTGTAAGAAGAGATCCCTGAGGAATGAGCTAAGAGGAGGTTGGGGTACGTCTATGTACCATCTATGAAGTACAAATTGGAAGTTTAAAACCTTTCTTTGGAATACTGGCCATCATATTTCTCCTCTTGTGGCTCTGTAGTAATTTTCCAAAGTGTGTCTAGTGTGAAACTCACAAAAAAGAAAACCAAACCGGTATTGGGTTGGCCAAAATTTTGTTTGGGTTTTTCCATAAGATATTATAGACAAATGAACTTTTTGGTCATCTCAATATTATTCATGAATTTGCCATGACAACACTGAAAACCTAATATTCATAAAAGTAAGATTTCAACAGTTTATAAATATCTATGCCCAGTTTTTTGGGGGGGATTTTTTTGGGGGGGATGAATGTGTATGTGCGTCTGTGTTTGAACTGAAATGCCACAGCACACACAACAAGCTGAAAGAAGGGTTAATCGCGAGGGTAACACGGGAACTAAGTTGAGAAAAGCATCTAAACTCGCTGTGGTATCATTAAGGGGGAGAGAATTTACACACCAAGACTTTCATCAAGGCTTGATGCGAGCCGCTGTCGGCTGGACTGTGGAGAACTGGGCACTCTCATGCACTCCGGAGGGAAGGTAGTCTGGTAAGAGTCCCTCTGAGGACAATTTGGAAATACCTTTTGAAAAAACACATGGTATTTGACCCTATAATTTCACTGCTGGAAAATTTCACCATAGACACAGTTGAAAAATTACACCAAGATTTAAGGATACACAGGACATTATATAAAATAAAAAAACAATTTGCATGCCCATTAATAGGGAAGCATATGAATAAATTATAGTATATTCATGTTACTGATTATACAGCAATTTTTTTTAAATGAGGCAAATCTATATTCTGATAGGAAAAGATTTTCAAAAGATACAGTGATGAGAAGATGCATTATAGTACATGGATGCTCAGTGTATATAAAAGTATATAGTAAGAAAAAAGGGTATACAAACACAACCACAAAAGGAAAAGGAACACTTTACACACATATGCTGGTATATGCATAAAATCTTTTTGAAAATGAGGTAACCAGGTATCTAAGTAGTAAGATTAGGTCATTTTATTTTCATATTTAGAAGGCCTAATAATCTCAGCAAAAATATGTCTACTTTGATATGCCTAATATATTGTCTCCTTGCAAGCAGAAGTAAATAAGCACCAGAAATCTAGTATACAGTATAGTGAATATAGAAAATAGTATTATATTAATCAATAAACTTGCTAAGAGATTAGAACTTAATGATTTCAATGACTAAAAAAAGGGATCACTATGTAACACAACAGAAGTGCTGATTATCACAACAGCAACCATATTACAAACATATATGTGTCAGGTTAACGTGTTGTACACTTAATATTGCACAGTTAGATGTCAAATATATTTAATTAAAGAAAGAAAAAATCATTTATGTTGTCTTGGTTCATCAGGAAAGGAACTAACACAGACCTGTCAAATTTTAATCTATACAAATGATCTAGAAGTTTTCATCAAATGTTCACAAATCACTGATTATTCTAAAAATGTCCTTTTTAGAAAGGATCTTTTATAGAATATTTGGATTCTTAACATGGACCCAGACAAGGTCCATATTTTGTCCTTGGTTTATGTGCCTTTGAAACCTATTTTTAGTCTAAAGCTTTCTTATCCAAACTCTTCTTTTCTTTTATTCCTAATAATTTTTTATTGAAGAAATTAAATCATTTTTGTTGAAACAGTTGCAAAATTTGAATTTTGCTGTTTGCATTTCTGTTTGCATGTCTTTCTCTGTTTCACAGCTCTATATTTTGCAAAAATTGGTGATTGGATCTTAAGGTTTGGCAGATTCAGGTTTGACTGGGCAGGGTTGCTGGGGAGGGTAGGGCAAGACTACTTCACAGGTGGAGGTGTGTACTTTGATCAGGAGGTATACAATTAATAAGTCTATCTCCTCATGGGGTTATCAATCACTAATCACTTGAATGCCTAGATCCAAAGATTCCTTAGACATTGTAATATTCTAGTTCTATCATTTCTCCTTTTTATTTTAGCTAGAGTGCTTTTATAAAGAGAAATAGGCTTTCATCAATTATTTGGTAACTTAAGTTATGGTTCATATAGGAAAGGTAAAACAAATGCTGAGGTTTTTTATTTATCACTTTTCAAAATCATTTGTTGGTTTCCTAGAATTCTCCCAAACCAATCAGTAAATTTTTTTAATCATAATGAGATCATGGGTGTGATGTTATCACTCTTACTGATGTCCGTTCTTTGGCCTTTGGAACATAGCCAAGTTGGATCATGTGTTACTTTGAAATGACCCTCATAGGTTTTGATAGCCATAAAGCTATCAGAAGACTTTCTGATATAAAAAGATATTCATGGTGATTTTGTACATTTCCTCCTCCAGACTGAGTGACAAAAGTGTTTGCTGTAATTGGGTTGTCATTGCTACTAGGTCTTTTCAATGGGCAGAGCTAGGAATAGATATAAATACTTGATATAAGTATAGGTATATATGTGTGTGTGTATATGTATATGTTTATATATATATATATATATATACACATATATGCTTCTCAGGTGGCACAAGTGGGAAAAAAAAAAAAAAAACTACCTGCCAATGCAGGAGACTAAGAAACCGGGGTTTGATCCCTGGGTTGGGAAGATCCCCCTAGAGGAGGGCATGGCAACCCACTCCAGTATTCTTTCCCGGAGAATCCCACGGACAGAGGAGCCTGGTGGGCTATGTCCATAGGCTCACAAAGAGTTGGACATGACTGAAAAGACTTAGCATGCACGCACACATGACATATATATGTTTACACAAAAATAATTGAAGGTAAATGTGCCATAAATTCATAGTGACATTTTCAATTTATATTCAAGACTATAGCAACTCTTAATCTCATCAGTAGTATAGCAGTAACTCCCTTCTTCCTTACTGAAAATCCTGATTCTCAAGATTTTGAGATCTCTCAAGGTTTTAACATATTACCCACCATGCTGTTTGCTTTATCCCATAATATATGTAAAACACTTTCAGAATAGCAATATCAACATTACCTTCAACAATACCATTGCTGAAAACACTTTATTCATTTGCTATTCTTTTTTGTCATTATAGCATAATTACACTAAAAGTCACTGAAAGTCACTTGAAATAGTACATTTCTGTGTGATTATACAGCAAAACCAGATAGAGGCTTGGGTTCATTTGTTTCACTATACATTCCATTTGAGGGGGTTGTTTTTAAGATTTCATTTTGTTTTATAGTTATATAAAATATTTATGTATTTTATGAAGTCAAAACCAAGTCTGCAAAACCAGGTATATTGAGAAAAAGTCTCCTGTTCCTCTCCATTTTAATACCTCCATTCATTTATTAATAACTTCTAAAAAGTATTTTTTGATTGTGGTAAAATACATATAAGATTTACCATATTAACCACTTCAAATGTATAATTCAGTGACATTAAATATATTCACTATGTTGTGTAATCATCACCATGACCTATTTCCAGAACTTTCTCTTCACCCTGAACAAGAATTCTACCTATTAAAATAATACGTTGCAATTCTCCCTCTCCTAATCCCTGATAACCTCTGTTTCCACCTGTATGTATTTGTCTATTTTAGATACCTCATGTAAGTGAAATTTTGTATCAGGCTTATTTCACTTAGCATAATGTTTTCAAGGTTTATTCATACAGTATCCATCAGAATTTCATCCCTTTTTAGGCCGAATAATATCCTGCTGTATGCATATACCACATTTTGTTCTTTCATTCATCTGTTGACAAACATTTGGGTTGTTTCTACCTTTTGATATCTGTGAAAAGTGCCGCTGTGATATTGGTGTACAAGTATCTGAGTCCTTTTCAAATATTTTAGCATGTTCTTAAGATTGGAACCACTAGATTGCATGGTAATTCTATGTTTTAACTTTTTAAGAAGTGAAAGTGATAGTTGCTCAGTCGTATCTAACTCCTTGTGACTCTGTGGACTGTAGCCCACCAGGCTCCTCTGTCCCTGGAATTCTCAAGGCAAGAATACAGGAATATGTAAACCCATGGCGATATCATGTCATTGTATGGCAAAACTAATAAAAAAATTAATTAATTAATTAAAAAAAAAGAATACAGGAGTGGGTAACCATTTGCTTCTCCAGGGGATCTTCCTGACCCAGGGATTGAACCCTGGTCTCCTGCATTACAGGCAGATTCTTTACCATCTGAGCTAGTACGAAAGCCCTTTTTAAGGAAATGCCAAACCATTTTCACAGTGACTGCAACATTACATTCCCACCAGAAATGCAGACTGGTTCTAATTACTTCTTATCTTGCCAACACTTTTTTTTTTAATTAGTTTTGCCATACAATGACATGATATCGCCATGGGTTTACATATGCTCCCCCTCCAGAACGCCCCTCCCTCCCTCCGGGAAATCTCGATGCACCAGCCCCGAGCATCAATCCTGGGCTGGCGATTGATTACACATATGATAATTAACATGTTTCAATGCCATTCTCCCATATCATCCCACCCTTGCCCTCTTCCACAGAGTCCACGAGTCTGTTCTATACATCTGCGTTCCTTTTGCTGTCTTGCATGCTGGGTTATCGTTACCATCTTTCTAAATTCCATATATATGCCTTAATATACTGTATTGTTGTTTTTCCTTCTGGCTTACTTCACTCTGGATAATGGGCTCCAGTTTCGTCCATCTGAGTAGAACTGATTCAAATGAATTTTTTTTAATGCTGAGTAATATTCCATTGTGTATATGTACCACAGCTTTCTTATCCATTCATCAGTTGATGGGCATCTAGGTTGCTTCCATGTCCTGGCTATTGTAAACAAAGCAGTGATGAACATTGGGGTACACGTGGCTCTTTCAATTCTGGTTTCCTCGGTGTATATGCCCAGCAGTGGGATTGCTGGGTCATATGGCAGGTCTATTTGCAGTTTTTTAAGGAACCTCCACACTGTTTTCCATAGTGGCTGTACTAGTTTGCATTCCCACCAACAGTGTAAGAGGGTTCCCTTTTCTCCACATCCTCTCCAGCATTTATTGCTTGTAGATTTTTGGATGGCAGCCATTCTGACTGGTGTAAAGTGGTACCTCATTGTGGTTTTGATTTGCATTTCTCTGATAATGAGTGATGTTGAGCATCTTTTCATGTGTTTGTTAGCCATTTTTATGTCTTCTTTGGAAAAATGTCTGTTAAGTTCTTTGGCCCACTTTTTGGGTCGTTTATTTTCCTAGAATGGAGCTGCTTTGTATATTCCAATTTTTAAGTACTAGCCATTCTAATTGGTGTGAAGTGGTATATCATTATGGTTTTGATTTGCATCTCCCTAATGCCTAGCGATGTTGAACATCTTTTCATGTGCATATCTTCTTTGTCAAAATGTCTAGTCTAACCTTTTGTCCATTTTTCAATTGTTTTATCTCTATTATTGAATTGTAGGAATCCTTTACATATTCTAGATGCAAGTCTTGATGATGTCTTTGAAGAACAAAAGTTTTAAATTTTGATGGTGTCCAATTTATCTGTATTTTTTTTATTAGTTGTGCTTTTGGTGTCATATCTAAAAACCTATTGCTTAATCCAAGATAACAAAGATCTACTCCAGTTTTTTAGAAAATAATTTTTATGGTTTTAGTTCTTTAGGTCTATTACCTACTTTGAGTTTATTTTTGTTAGTGTGAAGTAGGGGTTCTTTGCATTTGAATATCGCATTGTCCCAGCACCATTTGTTGAAAAGACTGTTTATCCATTGAATTTTCTTGGCTCCCTGATTAAAAGTTAATTGATCATAAATGAAGGGTTTGTTTTCAGACTCTTAACTCAGTTTCATGTTTATCATTATGTGCCGTCTACACTGTCTTGATTATTGCACCTTTGGATTAAGTTTTGAAATCATGTGTGAGCCCTCCAGCTTTGTTCTTGAGACTGTTTTAGCTATTGCTTTGAATTTCTTGAGTTTCAGACCCCTTGAAGTTGTATGTGAATTTTAAGATCAGCTTGCCATTTTTTTCCAAGGAATCTACTGAGATTTTGATAGGGATATAGATAGAATCTGTAGATCAATTTGAGGTCACACTGCTTTTTCTGCTTAACGGTATATTCTAGACAACAGACCTTAATAGTATGTAGAGATACTTCTCATTCCCTTCTCAGCTGTGTAGTGCTGCATTTTATGGATGTTACTTGTTTACTCAACCTGTTTCCTACTGAAGGACATTCAAGTTGTTGCCAGCCTTTTGCTATTACTGATACAATAGTAAAAAACTTTTTGCATCTTGCTTTTTGTATTTTGGCCAGAACTACTTTGGGGTAGATTCCTAGAAGTGGGTTTGCTAAGATAAGGTTTATTAAAACAAAGGGTAAAGGCATATGTAATTTCAGACTCTGAATTGCCAAATTTATCTCTATAGAGGGTGTATCATTTTTAATTCCCACAAAGAATTTATGAGAGTACCTATTTCCCACATTCCCTTTCTAGAATATGTTGTCCAGTTTCCAGTTTTCCTCTTCAGGAAAACCCAGCAGTAGAGTTAAGAAGATTTGAAATTTATAAATGCTTTTTCTCTGTTTCATAAGTAGCCTTACAATATTCTCCAAGGAAAAAAACACCTTAAATGCCTTCATCAAAGCACACATAGATGACCTCATTCGCTCTTGTGTATCTTATATGTACAGTATGCTGCTGCAGGTTCAAAATGCATGTATCTAGGGACTTCCTTGGAGAAGGAAATGGCAACCCACTCCAGTATTCTTGCCGAGAGAATCCCATGGACAGAGGAGCCTGGTGGGCTGCTGTCTATGGGGTTGCACAGAGTCGGACACAATCGAAGCGACTTAGCATCAGTAGCAGCAGGGACTTCCTGGTGGTCCAGTGGTTGAGACTCTGCCTCCCAATGCAAGGTGCATGTGTTCAATCCCTATTGGGGAACTATCATCCCACATGCTGCAGGGTATGGCCAAAAATTAGACAAAAATAACATATCTAAAATTCATAAACATGGAAAATTTAGAATTTACATAGATCTTTTTGGAAGTGCATAGAATGGATGTGAGGACTACCATGTAATAGTTATGATAAATGTTCATTAAAACCTCCTTTTTCACCAGAAGAAACTTTTATGTACATATCAGGAGACATAGCTTCACTCCCTGGTGGCTGCAGAATCCACCTGCAACCTGGGTTCAATCCCTGGGTTGGGAAGATCCCCTGGGAGAGGGCATAGCTACCAACTCCAATATTATTGCCTAGAGAATCCCCATGGACAGAGGAGCCTGGCGGGCTACAGTCAATAGGGTTGCAAAGAGTCGGACACGACTGAGTGACTAAGCACAGCATAGGAGACATAAAGACTCAGAGTTCATTTATCCTCTACTTTAGTCTTTCCTAACCTCTTCTCACCAAATATAAATGAGATGTTAATCCTCTTTGTACTTTCAGAGCACTCAGTCATTTCTCTGTAATAGAACACTCCAGAAACCTAGTTATAGATGCTTGCTTTGTATTGTATTTTAACCATTCTTTTTTTTTTTTTAACCTGAATTCCTCATTTGAACACTTTGAGGAATTTGTTTTTTCCTCATTCCATCCATCAGCAACTTCAGCATCCAAATAGTTTGGTACATGATGAACACTTATTTATTCAATGACCATTTTACACCTAATTATTATATGTTTATTATACAAGGTGCTAAGGCTAAAAGAGTAAATCAAGGATCATGGTTTCCTTCTTCTTAAATCTAATCATCTACACAACAAATATTTGCACAAATATCTAGTTATAAAACAGGATAAGGGCTGTGAAGGAAAAGTGTAGGATACTGTGCTAGAAACTAACAGAAGGACCTGACTTTGATTTGAGGGGCTCATAAAAGCCTCAGAGATAGTAATACACACACTTACTTGCCTGATTCAAACCATAAACTATAACCTCTGAGAAAATGAACCAAAATCCATAATTTACACAATGATAAAGATTGTGGATGAATTTTAAACACCACACCTAAGACATTGCAGATTATTTTCCTGACATTGTGATGTAGTAGCTGATTTTCCTCCAGCTCTGACCTCTCTCTAGACAGAGCTTTAAATGCTATTCTGTGATCCATCAGCTCATCTGCACTGGCTTTGGAGATGTTATTTATGAAGTTTCTCTGGGGAAAATATGACTACTATTATCTTCTACAGATTCTCCTGAGATAGTACCTCAGAGAATACTCTAGCCAGTAAACAACCAAAGGGGAATAACAACATCTAGCCACCCCTCACCATGTAAAAGGAAAAGCAAGACCCATGCTCAGATGATAATGAGGAACCATTAAATCATATTCTTACCCATAGAACTTTTCAGGGGTCCGGAGAAAAAGTATGAGAAGTTAACACTTTCTGTGCTTCGGGAGCATTGTAGACTGCCTGCAGAGAGACACTCTAAGTGGGATGAATTTGAGTCACTGATGGGTTACCAATGACCACTTGTGATTCAGAAAGTGGCTGGACAGGCCCTGACAGGGTTGAGAGGGGTCCAGGATATGCTGAGTCATGTATTTTGATTGACGATTTCTCCAGTGGATGAAGTGGAGACAGAAAAAGTTCATCGGGCACCTAGTATTGGCTACTACTTTGCCTCTCTAGCCAGAAAAGCAATTTATGTCCTTACTGACCTCGCTGTTGCCTGTCTCAGAATTCTAGAGCTTTGGAGAGGACATCCCAGCCCTGCTACCAAACTCAGACATCCTTACTTTGTCCTCCATGCCCTTCTCATTTTTAATGCATCCCATTTCCCTTCACCTGACTGGTGTTTATAGTCAAACTAGACCAACATCCAGAAATATTTTGGTCTCATGAGGTTTTCCATCCAGCTCCAGTTCTGATATCCAGCACTTGGAACTCTATACAGGTTTTTTTTTTTAATCTCAAACTGGAATATATCAAGTTACAAATGGTGATTTGGTTTCACTAACACATTATAACTCATCATGTTAAAAGACTCTTGAAAAATTTTTTAATTGATTTTGTAGTTTTGTGCAATTTTTTAAACTTCAATTCCAGAGTTTTGGAAGTAATGATATATGTATAAGTAACATTAAAATAAAATATAAATTAACACTGAGTGCCTTAAAGAATTTGGAGTGGGATTTGGAATCTAGACTTGGCATGACTTTCTGGTTTTGTAGTTTGGCAAGGAATCAAACCTCTCATCTTCAGCTTACTCATCTTTATAAGGGGACAAACACTATTTTTAATGTATAGGAACCAGTATTTGAAAATACATGAGATCCTACATGTAATATTTTAGCATAACACCTCAAAAATAAACTCTCAAAAACCGTCTTCAGTTCAGTTCAGTTGCTCAGTCGTGTCCAATTCTTCGTGACCCCATGGACTGCAACACACCAGGCCTCCCTGTCTATCACCAACACCCAGAGCTTGCTCAAACTCATGTCCATGGAGTCAGTGATGCCATCCAACCATCTCATCCTCTGTCGTCCCCTTCTCCTCCTGCCTTCAATCTTTCCCAGCTTCAGCATCTTTTCCAATAAGTCAGTTCTTCACATCAAGTGGCCAAAGTATTGGAGTTTCAGCTTCAGCATCAGTCCTTCCAATGAATATTCAGGATTGATTTCCTTTAGGATGGACTGGTTTGATCTCACTGCTGTCCAAGGGACTCTCAAGAGTCTTTTCCAACACCACAGTTCAAAAGCATCAATTCTTCAGTGCTCAGCTTTCTTTATAGTCCAACTCTCACATCCATACATAGCTACTCGAAAAACCATAGCTTTGACTAGATGGACCTTTGTTGACAAAGTAATGTCTCTGCTTTTTCATGTGCTGTCTAGGTTGTATGAAAAGTATGAAAAGGCAAAAAGATATGAACTGTCTTAGATTTCATGTATGTATGATTTCCTCACGTTTCCTCCAAGATTCTATTTTTTGAGTCTACCTCCTCAAAATACATTTTCAATAATTCATCAAATTCTGTCATAGTAGGATACCCCTTCCAACTAAACTTAAACACACCCATATGGTTTAAAACAGCAGGAAAAAAACTAACAAATAGCCATTAAGTGAACTCTAAGGAGACAAGAAACAGTGCTGATTGGATTCACTTTACATTTTTAACCACAAATCCGAAATAGATATTTAGAAAATCCTAATTCTCTATTAATTTTACACTTTCAGTCACTTAGCAGCTTTTCTCCTCAAAATCCTATCTTGGGCCCATTCTTCATTCTCGGTTGATAACTCATATGTCACAGAGGCAGCGGCATGGGAAATAATTCATCTGCCCAACAACAAATCCGCCACATTAGAAATGCCTAATTGCATACTGCTGTTCACTGTTCTTGTGCAAGGAAAGAAGAGCCCCGGTTTCTCCCTAAGGCCAGTGCACTTACCCGTGTCCTGAACCACATCTATCTCTTCACCTTCCACAGCTCGCTTTGGCTGTCTTCCCCTTTTTAGCCAACGTTACCAGGCCCTTTCTCTTGATTGGCTGATAGACTGCCTTTAAACTTGTTTATGCACATTAAAAAATACATATAATATACATAATAAAGGAAATGTTGATATATAAAAATAAACATAGATATTTTAAAATGTGTACTAGTGTCTAGTGATACATACAAAGGGACACTAGAACATGACCAACCAGCGTTTACTGTAATAGGACACGAACAACTAGAGTTTATTTTAATAGGACACGACCTAGGGTTTATTTTAGAATCAAGGTTGTTTTTAAGATTTGAAGATCAATTAATTTACTTCACCACATGATAGAAATGATCTTGATAAAACAAAACACATTTGACAAAATTTAATACTCATTCATGATAAAAAAAACATAGCAAATTAGGACTGGAAGCAAACTTTATTGTGATAATGAAAAAAGTGAAAGTTGCTCAGTCCTGTCCAACTCTTTGTGACATCATGGACTATACAGTCCATGGGATTCCCTAGACCAGAATACTGGAATGGGTAGCCTTTCCCTTCTTGAGGAGATCTTCCCAAACCAGGAATCTGACCCAGGTCTCCCACATTGCAGGTGGATTCTTTACCACTGAGCCACAAGGGAAGCCCATTGTGATAATGGATATCTACAAATCCATGGCTATCATATGAAATCTTGAAATCCTGAAAACCTTCCCTGTGAAATCAGGACAAACACATAAGGATGTGCACTATACTCTGCATTTTTCTCAATACAAATGCAATAGGCATGAAAGTAAAAGGTAGGAAGGTTGGAAAGGAAGAACTGAAACTGTCACTGTTAGTTAATGACATGATTATAAATTTTGAAGATCCAAAAGAATCAACAGGCCTGCTGGTAGAATGAATAAGAGAATTTAACAAGGTCACTGGACATAAAGTCAGCATTGAAAGTCAACTGTATTTTGGTAACAAGCAACAAACTACTGCTGCTGCTGCTGCTGCTGCTAAGTCGCTTCAGTCGTGTCCGACTCTGCGCGACCCCATAGACGGCAGCCCACCAGGCTCCGCCGTCCCTGGGATTCTCCAGGCAAGGACACTGGAGTGGATTGCCATTTCCTTCTCCAGTGCGTGGAGTGGATTGCCATTTCCTTTCCTTTCCACTGGAGTGGAAAGTGAAGTTGCTCAGTCGTGTCCGACTCATCACGACCCCATGGACTGCAGCCTACCAGGCTCCTCCATCCATGGGATTTTCCAGGCAAGAGTACTGGAATGGGGTGCCATTGCCTTCTCTGAACAAACTACTAGAAAATTTAATTTTGATAATTACTCTTTGTAGTCATGTAAAAAACATTAAATCCCTGGAGTAGGAAATAGCAACCCACTCTAGTATTCTTGTCTGGAAAATTCCATGGGCAGTGGAGCCTGGCTGGCTATAGTCCCTGGGGTCACAGAGTTGGACACGACCGAGTGACTGAGCACACACACAAAACACATCAAATACCTAGAAATAAATCTGAAGACAAATATGCTAGAACTCTACACTAAAAACTGAAACTAAAAATAGAAATTAATGGATACCTTAATGATAGGTATATGTGTTTGTGTATTTGATAAACTGGAAGGTTTAATAGTTTAACTATATGTTAATTCTCCCTGAACTAATCCATAAATTCAGTGTAACCCAATATAAATACCAGCAGCTTTAAAATACAAATTGACAAGATAATTATGAAATTTATATAGAATTGGAAAGGGCCAACTATAATCAGGTTAATCAAGAATAAGAATTATGTTACTGAATTCTTTTACCAGTCTGAAGCTATAGTACTTAGAGTAGTGTGATAAATGTGTCAAGGTACACAAACAGATCAATAAAACCAAACCTAGAAACCCACACATATGTGATGACTTGGCTAATAACAAATGTGTCACTATGATGCAGGAAGGAAAGTGAAAAAGCTCCAATAAGTGATGTAGGGTTAATTAGATATCCATATGGGGAAAAAAAGAATCTTGATCCTGGATTACAGATCTAAATATAAAACCTAAAACAATAAAGCTTCTAGAAAACAGGAGATATTTTCACATTGGTATGGGCAAAGATTTCCTAAACATGATTCAGAAAACACTGCCCGTAAAGGAAAACTGATAAATTATACCATATTTAAATTCAAGCTTTAATGATTATTTACAAAAACATCACTATGGAATGAAAAGATAAGTCACAGATTGGGCAAATAATTTACATCCTCAATAGGACTTGTTTACAGAATATGTCCAACCCTGGTGGCTCATCGATAAAAGAATTGTCTGCATCACAGGAGACATGTGTTGGATCCCTGAGTTGGGAAGATGCCCTGGAGCAGGAAATAACAACAATGCACTCCAGTATTCTCGTCTGGGAAATTCCATGGACAGAGAAGTCTGGTGGGCTACAGTTCCAGGGTCTCAAAGAGCTGGACACGACTTAGCGACTAAACCACCAACCACAGAATATATAAGTAACTTCTATAGGTCAATGAGAAAAAGAGGCAGAAATACATAGAAAGATGGACAAAAAACTCAAGCACTTCTTAAAGAAAAAAAAAGAGTTCCCAATGGCCAATAAGCATATAAAAATGTGCCCAAACTCTAGGTCACTAGGAAAATTCAATCTAAAACCAAGCTGAATTCTTACATCTTGCTGATGTAATTGTACTTCTCTGGATAGCGGTGCTTCTTTGGAAAACTGCCAAGTAAACATACATAAATCTTAGCATCCAGTGATTTAATTCCTAGGTTTATGCCCCCCTATATGAGTACTTTTGTTTACCAAAAGATACAAACAAGTATGCTAATAGCAGAACTATTTGTAAAAACAACCCAAACATCCATCAACAATAAAATAGATAAACACTACTATATACTATATATAAAAGAGATAAACAACAAGGATCTACTGTATAACATAGGAAACTATACTCAATAATTTGTAATAACACATATACACAGGAATCACTGTGATGTACACCTGAAACTAATTCACACTGTGAATCAACTACACTTCAATGTTAAAAAATTGTTTTGCATAATAAAAAAATTTTAAGATGTACAGATAAATAATGGTATATTCATACAATGGACTATAATAGAGAAATGACAATATACTTGCTACTTGTGACAACATGGGTTAATTTCAAAACCCAACAAAGGCAACTTGTCCTCCACCCTCCAAAAAGAAAATTACACAGTCCCATGTTCTCATCAAGTCACTCCCTTCAGTCTTTTGTCTAAACTTTTGAAGTTGGCTCTTATCAAGGTCACAATATGCATATCTTCCCAAGTCAGTGGGCAGTTGTTTCCTCATTCCTGACTTCTCTGCAGCACTTGAAATGGTTTATACACCTTCTTTTCTGGAGTACTCAGTGTGCTTGGCTCTGCATTGCCACAGTCTCCTGATGTATTATTCCTCACTTGTTGGCTAGGTTCTTGGCGATTCCTTCTTTTCTAGTTCCCTGAGTCTTCCTCCTCTATCAGAACTATTAGATGCTCTAGATCTTGAATCCTCAGCCCTTTTCTTCTAATTACTTTCCAGTGGTGCTTTCTTCAAATCCCTGGTTTAAGTAGCACCTATAAGCCAGTGATTCCCATATTAGTATTTTGTGGGACTTTCCCTTGGAGTCTGGATTTCTTTTCTGAGCTCCAGACTCATCATCTATTCAACAGCTCTATCTGGGTACCTAAGTTGCAGCTCAAAACTAACACAGGCAAGAGAGAGTTCTTTATTTTGACAATGAACCTGTCCCTCCTCAGATCTCCCTCTTCAGTTAATGACATTATTTATCAAGTGCTCAGGCAGACAGTCTAGGAGTCATTACTTATTTCACTCTTTCTTCTTGCCAAGGGGTAGGCATGTTTTCTGAGCAAGGCCAGTTGGATTCCTTCCCAGGACTCAGAACTTTGAGTAGGTGATGCAAGTTTAGAAAACTGGTTACAGCTGACTCATCCCAGCTGAGACAGCCTGTCCATTAGTTCCCGCCATCTAGAGTCCCCGAGCTGCCTCTGGTCCTCACCCTCCTGAGACCTACTTCTTCAAGCTTTACTTCTGATAACTATGTAAGTTACCCGTGTCCTTTCAATGAATCTCTCTTGAGCTTAAATTTTCTAATATCTCCTTGTGTTGTTTGTAGTTAAGGACTCCTTTTTAATACTGACGAGTAAATGAATAAGTGAATGTTTGCATTATAAAGACCTAGTTTCTTGGCCATTAGTCCATTAGTCCCTCAGTCAACAACTGTATGGAACAATCATTATGTGTTGGCCACACAATAACACTGTTTTTTGCTAAGTTCGTCTTCAGGAACTACTCGATTCTTCCACACCTACGCGAGTTCATCGGGCCAAATCTAAAGACAATTTCTTCCTATGACAACACTAGATAATTCAGGATTATCTCCCCTTCACAGGGCCCTTAAGTTAATCATATCTCTTCCTAAGTTAAAGCTGACAGTGGTGAAAGTAATAAGGAGACATTTTAGGATATAAATGGATATTTATTTAGGATATAAATGGATATTTTAGGATATCCTATTGCAATAGTAAGAGTCCAGTGTGAACTGAATTCAGCTTTGATTTTTTAAATAGGGAACAGGGAGGGTGGTGAGCCAGGGCTCAAAAAGAGTCAGGAAGGTGAAAACCTACAAAAACTAGGAAGGTGGGGTTGGTCCAGGTGAAATGCATCTGGTTTGTTAATTGACGCTATGTAGAGAAATTGGGCTCCTCCCCTCCCGCAGAGGCTGAGAGAAGGAGCCTTATCTTGAGGGGTTGGTGGGGGAACAAAGAGGAAGTTTTGGAGGCAGACTTGAGTTTTCTCAGCAAAGCACTTTAGGGGGCTAGGGTCATTCTAGGATGAGACTTTGAAGTGTTAGAAACAATGAGAGTGTTTAGTTGAAGTTTTTAGAGGCCGAGGTTGAGGCCTAGCTGAGAAATGGGCTTAGAGGAGCCCGGCTAGAGAGAGAGAGCTAGGTCAGGAGAGAACCATCACCACCAGGTGGGCCCCGTGTCATCACACGCATCCTTAGAAGATGAAGAGGGAGCAAGGGGGAAAGTCAGAGGGTTGCGGATGGAAGCAGCGGCCATGAACCAAGGCTCACAGGCAGCTTGAAGACGCTGGAAAAGTAAGGAAAACAAATTCTCTGGTAGGACCTCCAGAAGGAGGCTGACAGCTTGGATTTTAGCTCAGTTAAGACTGAGTTTGCACTTCTAACCTCCAAAATAGTAAGATAATTTGTGTGTTTTTAAATATATATTCTTTTAAGTTTATACTTTTGTGTTTATAAAATATAAAAATTTACATTCTTTTAATGAGGGAAAATTCATTTATAATGAATGTACAAATATTAAGTGTAAAATATATTGAACTTTGACAAATATATAATTTCATATGAGTAACACTCCAGTAAAGACAATAGAACCTTTCAATCACTCTAAAAGTTTTCCTCATACTACCTTCTACCTTCATATTACCTTCTCTACATTCCATAGGTAATTGTTGTTCTGATTAGTTTTGTTTGTTTGCGAACTTTCAGTGCAAATAACTGTGCAGAGCGAAAGAAAAATAATGTTTTCATTATACTATGAAAATAGCTTTAACCTCAACTTCTTCAATTCATGTAGTTTTAAACCACTCAGTTTGTGGTAATTTGTTGTGTTTTTGTGGTAATTTGTTAAAGCAATAGTAGATTAACTGTTACAACAATTACTTCTGAGAGATGACATATGGGTATTTATTATTTTCGTTAGAACTTTCTGTATTTTCTACCAAAACACTTATTTGATAGTCAAAGAAACTGAGTTAAGATTTTAGAACAAAAGACTTTGTAATGCCCATGCCAGCTCAAGTTCAGGCACATTTGTCCACCTGGGAAATTTTAGAATCATTTCTGGCCATGGGGGAAGGGAGTCATTTCATTTCTGGGAGGGGCCTCAGAGTTGTTTGTTTAAAGCAGTTATTGAACATTTACAGTGTCTGAGATGCTTTATATACATGTTCTTATTCATAAGTAGTACCTTCTGCTATGGAGATTGCTGTCATTCCCAATTATAGATGAAGAAACCAAGCAAAATACAAAATGTAAATTGCTTCATTTACATAGTTAGCAAGTGGTGAGATGGATTCAAACTCCCGTCCCTCTGACCTCAGGGCCGACAAAGAACCTGAAATAGGCACAACAATACGGGGCTGCTTGTGAGTGCGGGAAAGGTGGCAGAGGTGTGACGGGAAAAGAGCGAAAGAAAAAAAACAGGAGCCTAGTCCCAGGCTAATTCACTTTGTTCGTTCATTCATTTGTTGATTCAACAGAGATTTATGCAGCCCTTCCTGTGAGGTGGGCACCATTACTGTAAGGAGCTGGAGAGTGAGCAGTGGGCAAACCTGCCTTATGGGGTTTGTATTCTTATGAGGTGTGGAGAATGAGCGACAAATCAATCGAATTTCCTGACATATTTTGTAAGAGAGTCTCCCAAGATGTCCGTAGGGGAGGGGAGAGTTCAGCAGGAAGAAGGGGCTTTGAAGTCAGGATTCCTGGGTTTGACTCCTCGCTGTGAGACTCTGGGGAATGGCTTCACCTCTCTCAGCCTCTGTTTCTCCAGGTGTAAAATGGAAAAAATAATCTCCTATCCACATAGGTTGCTGGGATGAATACATAACATCATATCTGTAAAACTCAAAGTAATAGGAGCTATGATGTTGATACCGAGACTCTGAAGGCCACCCTGCGTTCTCAGGGTCTCTGATTCTGTGACAGGCGCCAGGGCTCTGAGTCACACAGGATGGAGTCTGGTTCCAAGGAACCCATTCATGCGGCTGTGTTGAGCCATCTCCCAGGGCTCCCTTTTCGCACTCCCAGGACAAATGGTCCTTTTCACTTAATACAGACAATCTCTTCTCCTCATTTCCTAAAACCACATGCAGACCCTTGGGAGTTCACAGGAACGGGAGAGCTAGGCTGGGGGAGCAGGGAGCGGCTGTGTGCAGCTGCAGGCTTAATTCCAATTAACAAAAGCCACCTGGGGATCTGCTGTGCTGGGCAGGTCTGGGGCGATTGGTTGTTGGCTATGGGTTGCCAGGGCTTTGTTAGAGGCCCCTGGGGAGGGGCGCAAGGGAAGACTGTAATTTGCTTTTCTTGGATACCAGCCTTGAATGGCAGCCTTCACTTTCTAACATAACCTTTATCTGATGACCGTGTTCTGGGTGGGGCCAAGTCTTCGAGGCTGAGGAGGTTGGATTTTAATTCAGCAGGTTCTTCCACCCTTAACACTGCTGCTCCCGGATTAGTGACCTTCCTCCCCTGAAACCCGAATGTGCGCTTAGACCCTCCATGCACTTCTCACAGATGATACATCCATGTGCCTTCTGATTAACAGCAGCCTCTCACAGTTACTGGTAGTGTGTGGGTGAGCAGGTCTATCTGCTGGTGCTCACCACTGCATCCCTAGAGAGTGGATCTGTGTTACATTTAGGGTGCCCAGAGTGAGCAAATATAAGGTGCCCATTTAAACTTACTCATTATCTGAATTTCTATTTCAGTTAAAAATGTCCTGTTTGATACTTAGGACGTATACCAAAAGGTACTAGTTATTTATCTGAAATTCAAATCTAATTATGCATCCTGGATTGTGTCTAGCAACCCTAATTATAAATTGTGGTGCTCAGGAAATCTATACATGAAAGAAGGAATGAATGGGACTCGTGCATCATCAGATACAGACATTTTACTGGAAAGTACACACTGTTAGGAGTAGTTGTTTCAAGGTGATAGGATTATTGGAGAGAGTTCATTTTTCTATGTGATCTGTTTTTCAAGTTGCCATGAGCAGAAACGTTTTCAAAGGTAATATGTGTATATGTTTATATCAGTATATTCATAAGCCAACTTCTTAACATTAGTGCAAAACCTTGTATTTTCCTTCATCCTGAAAACCAGAATTTTCTGAACATCTCCAGAGGTCAAGGACATTTTGAGCATCCATGAGAAGATTATTATAACTAGTATTGACAGGCCTACAGAGCATATCAGCAAAACAGAATACATAAATGGGAACAGAGGAGTTTTTAAAGAAAATATTGCTGTAATTTTATCATATGTTGCTTCTTAAGAAAACCAGCTCCTAAAGTTTTGGGGATGTATCAGTCTAGTTAAACCCAGGACATAAAAATCTTGATTCACTTGTATATAACACACTGGAGATCTTTTTCTTCTTTGATTCACAGAATAAAGGTGGAAAAAAAAATAAGCATAAGCTTTCATAGGGAATGAGTTGGCATGTGAGTGTCACCACACAGACAACCTGCCCTGATGCCGTGGGGCCAAGCACCCTTCAGAGCTGTCTTCTGGGGTCCACGCTGGCTGTTGGTGATGGGCACGTTCAGAATGCTGTGACTTAACAGAGTGAGGAAAGCAAGAACTACCATTTGTAAGATGCTGACTATGTTCTGGGCACTGGGCATAGCTCGTTACCATACTTCATTCACAGAAACAACCAAATCGCACACATTAACCCTTTCTAACAATGGGGCTTAAGAATTATGAAGTAAGTTACTCGTAATCACACCTCCTGAAATATTACAAGGTACTTAAAAGTTGTGGAAAGAGACACTTATATTTACTATGCTATACTAATTAAGGCATTTGTTAGAAGGAATAAAGATGCTTTCTGAAGACTTATCTCAAGGTTTGAAGGACAAAAGGGCTGCTCTAGCTTTAGGAATGCCCCTTCCCAGTTTCCAGTGCTGAATGTGGTGCTAGAATCATGGGGTAAGGAGTCTCTTCTCCCTGCTATCAGTGTTACCGGTGCCCCAGATTCTAGTGCAGGATTCAGTGTCAGGGTGAGAAGAAAGGCAGAGTAGAATATATGTCCTGTCACCACATGCATGGAGAAGAGAATGTTGTCTAAAATGATACCAAGTAAGCAAAGCAAAATCTATAAGCTTTGGCCAGCTTCAAGTCTCATAACACTCATGTTATTTAAAAAGGGGGTGATTGAGTGAAATCAACTTGGCCTACTCAGCGATGAGAGACAAGTGTGAGAGAGTAAAATGCTAAATGTGTTCTTATGAAGGGTTCCTGGTCTTAAAAGAAGAAAATTAGTTGCTTGAACTTTTGAAGAAGGACATTGTGACTCTGAACAAAGGGAGGCTCATCATTGTGAAGAGAGAGGAAAAAAGGCAATTTGATGATTGTTAAGCATGAGAAAGAACGAGCTGCATCCATTTAACTCTTTACATGGCAGCACTATGAATAGGCCACTCTAAAATACTGATTAAATACACTGAAGCTGTATTTAAAATTAGCTTCCCTATGTCTGAGGAGTGCATAAACCCTAACAGACCTATTTCCAAGTTACAGACAACCATCTTCTTTTCAACTGCAGCACAGTCTTTGAGCAAATTGTGTATGAAGTGAGCTGTATTAATTAAAGATGGAGACAGGTTTTATGCACTGATTTCTCCAGAAGAATCTCCCTAAACACACAGTGACATTTCGATGATTTTTCCATTAGTATTCTCTGGCTGAAAAGGGGGAAAAAAGTTTTTTTTTTTTTTTTCCTGCACTAGTAAGTAAGAACTGCTTGGTATGCATATTTAAATAACAGTCATACTGAATTAGCTTTAAGAACTGGCTCTTAATATAATGGATGCATTAAAATGTAGAGGAAAATGAGCCAGCCACATAAAGACCTCGAAGTAATAGATAATGCAAGCCTCTCTGCCATATTCTAAGCCTGGGATTATGATAATGGCTTTGAGAGCAGATCAGTCATTTAATGTCTAGCTACTGACATAAATTAGCTCCGGTTGTGTTAAAGCTTGGTTTGGGGAGAAAGGCAGCACCTATATTTTTCCAATTCATGGGTGTGTATATGGCCGCTTAGGAAGTATGCTGCAAGGAAATCAGGTTGCTTGCCCATCACTTTGAGGAGAAGGTGCTTTGTACAAGTCCTAACAATCAACTTCATGTCCACCAGAGATGCCATACTTTGCACTCAAAAGTCCTTGTCCCGCAATTACGGGGAAAAAGATGCAATGAGTGAGAAGACATCTGAACTCATTCTTTGTCAGCCTATTAAATGACAGTGTTTCCAACAGCAGTCCCCAGTCTGTTTGGCACCAGGAACCAGTTTGGGGCTGCTTAGTCACTTGACTCTGCGACCCTGTGGACTGTAGCCTGCCAGGCTCCTCTGTTCATGGGATTCTCCAGACAAGAACACTGGAGTGGGTTGCCATGCCCTCCTCCAAGGGATCGTCCCGATCCAGGGATCGAACTCGGGTTACCTGCATTGCAGGCAGACTCTTTACCACTGAGCTAGCAGGGAAGCCCAGGAACTGGTTAAGTAGAAGACAATTTTTCCACAGATGGGGGTGGGGGGGAATGGTTTGGGGAAGATTCAAACATAGTTTGGCTCATGCTCCTATGAGAATCTGATGCCACTGCTGATCTGTCAGGAGGAGCCCCCAGTAATACACGCAATGGAGAGTGGCTATAAATACAGGTGAAGCTCACTCACCTCCTGCTGTGTGGCCCTGTTCCTAACCAGGGGTTGGGGACCCCTGCTTTAAAAGAATACTGACCGCAAGGACAAGGGGATATATAGCAACTGAACTGAACAGTATTTATAACAATTTTGTTTCTTTAGAAAGACAAACCAAGGTGAATGAAAGTCCCACGAAGATCCTAAAGAGGGTTTTGCAAATGCACACATAGAAATCAGGGTGTGTTTATGTAACAGGGTTGGGGGTGAGGGCAGGACTGTCCCATTAAATGTCCAGGAAAACCACTCACCACAAATTAACCAGGAAAGGGTGCTCCAGTCCCTGCATGATCTGGAGCTCCTTGAAGACATTCCTCACTTCGTTGCGCTCCACGCACTTTTGTTTGTTCATGTACTTCATTGCATACATCTTCTTGGTATCATTCTTCTGTACGATACAGACCTAATGGTGCCAACCGGAGTGAGAACGTGATTAGAGAGGTGAAAGATTGTACACATGAGACAGAACAAGACTGGTTAGCACCACTTGGAGGTCCTGTCATGTGCAAGTTCTTTGATGTTGAAGTTGCCACTTGGCTGATTTCTTTTTCCTTCCCCTGTACCAAGTTAAATTCTAAATCTCTGCTTTCTCGGACAAGTTTGCTTGTTTTTGCTTTTGGGGATTTTTAAGACAACATATTGGGGGAAAATAATTTCCTCCATGTCAAGAATCTTCAAATAACAAATGACACTTTAATTCAGATTTTAGTGAGTGAAATGGGCACGGCTCAATGTTAAGATGAACAATATCATGCAAAGAACTTCTGTTAGCAACCACAAGTGATATAACCACAAAGGACTTGAAGCACCGGGAAAACCACTATGATGTCCATATTTATAAAATTCTTTAACAGGTTCATATAATGCCAGATAAAGTTGACAGCAGGTGATCCTAAAATGCAAGTTCAACATGAAATACGAGAGATTCTGTTAAGTTTATCCCCACAAAGAAACTAATCAGGATTTGAATCTGGAAGATTCTTATAAACAATTAGACTGAATGTGTATGTTTTATGGTAAAGTTTATTTTTTTTTTACAGTAGGTCTTTAAAAAAGAAAATACGGTGCAACTGGGGAAAACAGAAATCAGCTTCTATCCTTCATGGAAAGACTTAATTCTTACACTGACAAGATATCTGTTACTGAAGGTAGTGGTACAATTTGAAAATGATTATGAAATCTTACTCTTCCTGTTACCGTAGAGAAAGTGTGAAACTCCAGTGAGTAAACTGATTTGACTTTGAGAAAATTCTGAAAGCATTCATGTTTGTTATGTAGCTACCTGTCACATACTTTGTTCAAAGTGTGGTAATACTTTTATAAAAACTCACTATAAAAACATCTCATATTTATTGTGATCTCAGTAACTCATCTGAACATTCTTAGGCTCTCTGAGCTACATACCCTGCTAGTGGTTAATCATTTTGGTTCTTACCTTCCCGAAACTGCCTTTTCCAATGGCTCGCAAAATTTCAAAGTGGTCAAAGTTGACTGTAAAACAAAAATAACATCATGAGTAATTCAGTTGCTATTCAGTAACTAATGAGTGATATATAAAGATTGAACTAAACTTAAGTACCTTATGTAAACAACATTTTAGACTGCCTTAACATGACCTTTCATTCATCTGTAGACATTTCTCGAACACTTAATCACAGTGCTTAGTAATAGCGGCTATGGTAGTAATAGAGTAGAAATTGAATCTCTACTTTTACAGAGACTGTGGTCCAGGGAGGGCTCCATAAAGACACTCTGATGGATTAAATAGTCACTAAATGAATGGACAATTAAAACTCTCACTGAATGTTAAGAAGGATAGAAGCCGTGGGTATCTAAGTGTATATAACAGGGGTTTCACATAGGTGGCCAGAGACCTGGTCCTCTGTGCGTACATTGCCACTAAAGGTCTGTACTTTAAAAAGCTTCTCCTTGTCTGTTTTCTCAATGCAACCACACCTTCATGTATCAAAATAATTTCAATTTTCCCAAGTAGGAAACTATTACACACATACATTTATAGAATGAGTTGATCCCCAAGGCATAAATATCTAACAGAGGAGGATAAATATGAGCATAAAAGTCTATTTTATAAAATTCATTTGAAGTTGAGATGATCTTTTACATCTGCCATTTAAATATTCCACCCTGAGGGAATTCCAGGCAGTTCAGTGCTTAGGAGTCTGTGCTTCCACTGCAGGGGACTTGGGTTTGATCCCTGATGACAGAACTAAGATCCCACATGCCACATGACGTGGCCAAAAAAAAAAAAAAAATTCCAATTTCCACCCCTTAACTTTAAATGAAGTATAATCTATAAAAATATTAAATCACTATGCTGTATACTTGAAGCTAATACATTTTAAGTCAACTATACATCAATTATGTTTCCTTCCAGGAGTCAGAAGCAATAAACATTTAATTTATGATAGCCTGGTCTCTTGGGTCAGTCCTCAAGAAATGCTTGGTGAAGAGAACAAAGCATAGATTCTCCCAGATAGGTGACAAGCTTTGGTTATGTGCCTTGATGATCTTGAGAAAATGTCCACTATCTTTCCTGCTTTTTGAAATAAGGATTTAGATGAGTAAAATTCCAGATGAGGGCTTTTAAGAGTTTAATCATAAAAAATTGCAAAATACTAAAGGGTTCTATTCTTTTCTTTAAAAGATATGATTTATTGATTTCAAAATTAATCGGATTAGCTCCTTTTGAAAGAAGGAAAGATGAGTAACGGAACCACTCATCTTCCAAGCTTTCTCAAGGTTGAAATATTTTTATAATGTGACTTCATAATCATTACTTAACACACAACTCACTTTATTTCAGCCAAAAAAAAAAAAAAGCCATTTAATCATGTGAGACAGCACATCTATCACAAATAACTCTGGATTTAACCTGAAAAGAATGGTGTAACTCTGATAAATGACAGACTATTTTTTAATATTTTATTGAATTATAGTTGATTTAAAGTGTCATGTTAATTTATCCTATACAGCAATGTGATTCAGTTGTATATCTCCACATTTTTCATATATTTTATTGTGGTTTATCACATGATATTGAATATAGTACCCTGTATTGCAGTAGGACATTGTTGTTTATCCATTATATATAAAATAGCTTGCATCTGCTAATCCCAAACTCCCAATCCATCCCTCCCACTCCTACTCTTCCCCCTTGGCAACCACAAGTCTTTTCAGTCTGTCTGTCTGTTTCTTTTCATAAATATGTTCATTTATATCATTTTTTTAAGATTCCACATGTAAGTGATATATGATTGTCTTTCTCTGTCTTCACTTAGTTTGATATATAGTCCATCCATGTTTCTGAAGATGGCATTATTTCATTCTTTTTTTAAGCCTGAGTAATATTCCATTGTATAAGGATACCACATCTTCTTTATCCAGTCCTCTGTCAATGGACATTTAGATTGCTTCCATGTCTTGACTATTGTAAATAGTGCTGCTATGAACATAAGGATGCCTACATCTTTTAGAACTATAGCTTTGTCTGGATATATGCCCAGGCATGGGATTGCCGGATCATATGGCAACTCTGTATTTTGAGGAAACTTTATACTGTTTTCCATGGAGGCTGCACCAGTTTATATTCCCACCAGTAGTGTAAGAGAGTTCCTTTTTCCTCCACATCCTCTCTAGCATTTGTTGTCTGTAGTTGTTCAGTCACCAAGTTGTGTCCAGTTCTCTGCTACTCCATGAACCATAGCACACCAGGTTTCCCTGTCCTTCACTATTTCCCTGAGTTTGCTCAAATTCATGTCCATTGAGTCAGTGATGCCATCAAAACATCTTAAATTCCATCACCCCCTACTCCTCTTGCCCTCAGTCTTTCCCAGCATTAGGGTCTTTTCCAGTGAATTAGCTCTTTGCATAGACTTTTTAATATTGGCCATTCTGACTGGTTTTTGGTCACTCCTTGTAGTTTTGATTTGCATTTGTCTATTAGTGATGATGAGAACCTTAACATGTGCCTATTGGACATTTGTATGTCTTTGTTGGAGAAATGTCTATTAATGTCCTTTGTCCATTTTTTGATTGGGTTGTTTGGTTTTTTTGTTGTTGTTGAGTTGTACAAGCTGTTTGTGTATTTTGGAAATTAAGCCCTTGTCGATTGCATTCTTTACAAATATTTTCTTCTAGTCTGTAGGCTGTCTTTTTGTTTTGTTTATGGTTTCCTTTGCTGTGCAAAACTTTAAATTTGATTAAGTCCCATTTGCTTATTTTTGCTTTTATTTCTGCTGCCTTGGGAGACTATCTTAAAACATTGGTACAGTTTATGTCAGAGGATGTTTTCCCTATGTTCTCTTCTAGGATTTTTATGATGTCCTGTCTTATATTTAAGTCTTTAAGCCTAAATGACAGATTCTGATCTTTATTTTCTCATCTATTAAAAAAATGGGATTGACCCTTCTAGACAAGAAAATACCCTTTTATATGGGAAAAATGCTAATAAAACTATTTACTTAAGTCATTCACTTGACTATGGTATCTTCTCAAACTCCTTGGTTCTGAGTTTATTTTATTTGCTACACAGAGACTCTGTGAGAGCAGAGATTATATGTTGTTTAGTAATCTTTGTTTTACCTTTGTTTTCCTGGCAACTCAGAAAATTCCTGACTTGAAATAGTTGAAAGCATCTCTTTGTATTTCCCATAGAGGCCAGTACAGTGATTTACACATTTATTTATTTGACAAATAAAATAAGCTGTAAAGATAGAGAAGAACCCCCAAACAATTGCTTCTTATAAACAAGAGCCATGTGAGAACATGGGTCTTCTAGTTCAGTTCAGTTCAGTTCATTCACTCAGTCGTGTTCGACTCTTTGTGACCCCATGAACTGCAGCATGCCAGGCCTCCCTGTCTATTACCAACTCCTGGATTCTAGCCAAACTCATGTCCATCGAGTCAGTGATGCCATCCAACCTTCTCATCCTCTGTCGTCCCCTTCTCCTCCTGCCTTCAATGTTTCCCAGCATCAAGGTCTTTTCATATGAGTCAGTTATGTGCATCAGGAGGCCAAAGTATTGGAGTTTCAGCTTCAGCATCAGTCCTTCCAATGAACATCCAGGACTGATCTCCTTTAGGATGGACTGGTTGATCTCCTTGCAGTCCAGGGGACTCTCAAGAGTCTTCTCCAACACCATAGTTCAAAAGCATCAATTCTTTGGTGCTCAGTTTTCTTTATAGTCCAACTCTCACATCCATACATGACTACTGGCAAAACCATAGCCTTAACTAGATGGACCTTTGTTGATAAAGTAATGTCTCTGCCTTTTAATATGCTGTCTAGGTTGGTCATAACTCTCCTTCCAAGGAGCAAGTGTCTTCTAATTTAATGGTTGCAATCACCATCTGCGGTGATTTTGGAGACCCCCCCAAAATGGTCAGCCACTGTTTCCCCATCTGTTTGCCATGAAGTGATGGGACCAGATGCCATGATCTTAGTTTTCTGAATGTTGAGCTTTAAGCCAACTTTTTCACTCTCTTCTTTCACTTTCATCAAGATTCTCTTTAGTTCTTCTTCACTTTCTGCCATAAGGGTTGTGTCATCTGCATATCTGAGGTTACTGATATTTCTCCCAGCAATCTTGATTCCACCTTGTGCTTCATCAGCCCAGTGTTTCTCATGATTCTCATTCCTCAGTGTACTCTGCATATAAGTTAAATAAGCAGGATGACAATATACAGCCTTGACATACTCCTTTTCCTATTTAGAACTAGTCTGTTGTTCTATGCCCAGTTCTAACTGTTGCTTCCTGACCTACATACAGGTTTCTCAAGAGGCAGGTCAGATGGTCTGGTATTCCCATCTCTTTCAGAACTTTCCACTGTTTATTGTGATCCACACAGTCAAAGGCTTTGGCATAGTCAATAAAGCAGAAACAGATGTTTTTCTGGAACTCTCTTGCTTTTTCAGTGATCCAGTGGATGCTAGTAATTTGATCTCTGGTTCCTCTGCCTTTTCTAAAACCAGCTTGAAAGGAAGTATTTTTCAAATTGAGTGGAGTCATTAATAAGTTAGTGGTAATAAATCAATTTAGTAGTAGTAAAAAGCATTAAACAATCAAATGGGATAGAATAGATAAGAAAATAACAAAAATGTCTTAAATGTAGTTACAGTAGTATTCACTCTGAAACTTTTGTTTCAGTTTATGTGTGTAGACAGATATGTACTGTATCATGTTATTTTGTGTCTCTATTTTACTGTGACTTGATAAATTGAAAAACACTTTCATAAGTTTCCTCTTAAGTTTCAAACTGAAATAACCAATGCAATGATTTCCTTACCCTTATTACATGAGGCTGAGTTAGACTTCATGAACTACATAAGTGTTAAAAGAAAAAAAAAAAGCAAGATTTATTTGCAAGCCCAAGATTTCACCTCTAGCTACTACTCACAGTGGTTTCTTCCTGTGCAGCCTAGCTTAAAATGTTGTGACGATGTTTTGCATCTCCAAGTATCAATATATAGCAGATACCTAGAAGCATGAGCTTCCATTGTGATATTAATCCAATTCATGAAGTGTGTCTCTTTATAAGCCATTTTAAGCTTTAATGAAAATGATAAAAGATTAGATGCCAGGTTGCTGATAAATTTCCACTAGCAGAACTGTCAATTAATGTCAGGTTAAGTCCCAGAAAAGTGACAATCTTAAAATTTTAGAGAAACTGCATCTTATTTATGCCTTTATTTCTAGTCAGTCAAAGAAAGAACTGACTCCAGTCTGATGGCATAGTGCCTAAAGTCACTTCCCTGAATAGTAATACACCCAGTAAGTGAGAGAAAGCCAATAACAGGTTGAAAGTGAATGGAAAATAAGCTCTTATACTATCCGTATAGTCCCTGCCTAAATGTCCAACAGCATTACTAATTTGAAGGAAGGCTGATGGAAAAGGCAACCAAGCCTCATAAATTCAGACAGAATGAGAGAGATAAAGTCAGAACTGTGGATTATATTGTCAGCAGAAATCCTATTATAGGCATGCAGGGTTTGCCTTAAAGGATTATGAGACAGCATATCCATTGTGTGCTCAAAAGTTTGGTCAACATGTACAGTATTACCTAGCAGATTACACATGGCCCACAAGCCACAGTGGGCCTGCGACTTGTTTTTGTATCTCCTGTGAGCTAAGATTCATTCTGCATTTTTAAAGTATTTTAGAAATAATATTTACTTTACAAAAAAAGTTTGTCAACCCCTGAGATTAAAAACAGTCTCTGGAGACAGAATATCCATGCTCGAATCCCAGCTCCTACAATTGACAGTTGTGCAATCCTGGCAGTTTACTTCTATGCTCTGTTTCTTCATCGATAAAATAGTGATGAAAGTAATATATACCTCATAGAGTTTGTAGCAAGATGAAATAAGTGTGTATGTAAAGTACTTAGAACATGAACTGGGAACGAATTACTTTTACTAGTACTTCTACTACATGGATATTACCAGGCAACATGGAGGTAAATGGCAGCTGTCTGCGTTATTTCTACACATCTGGGCTTTGTAGTCTGTGGTGTGGTGGTCTTGAAATAGTGTTTTCTTCAATCTCTAAAGCAAAGCCAACCTGTGTTGTGTCTTCTTTTTGTTTCTTATCTTTGTATCATTTTTTAAAACTTTGCTCTGGTTCACGGAGGAACTCTGGTGCAAAGAAGATAAAAAGGCCTTTTGGAAGCCCTATTAGACCAGGGGCCTTTGTAGGGTTTTGAAGGTTGAGTACAGGGAGAGACAAAACCTGGTTCTCATTTACACTGAGGCTAGGCCAGGGAATGTGGCCTAATGGGAAACCAACAGGCAACAGCAGCTCAACCTCCTATACCTTCTTCTCTGCTCCAGAGTCTTGCTTTCACATCGGTCTTCTACCCCAGTCTTAGTGACATCATGTCACGAGAGTATCCTTAAGGCTGCCTGGAGGTTTATCAGGTTAACAGACAAAGTTGAATGGATCCTAACGTTATGATACCACATGTAGTATTTTAAAAACTAAGTATTTTAAAAGGACTTCCTTTAGAGTTTTTCTTTTGAATAGGTTTACATTCTTCACTAATCAACCAGACACAAAGTCTGTATGCATCAGGAGCCTGTTACACACATTTCCTTTGTATGTCTCATTATATCCTTGAAATAACCTTATGGCTTTTATAGATAGGCATGCTCAGTCTAGAGATTAAATAATAATTATAACTAGTATGGGCTTCTGTGGCAGCTCAGATGGTAAAGAATCTCCCTGCAATGCAGGAGACCTGGATTTGATCCCTGGGTTGGGAAGATTGCCTGGAGGAGGGCATGGCAACCCATTTCAGTGTTCTTGCCTGGAGAATGCCCATGGACAGAGGAGCCTGGCGGGCTACCATCCGTGGGTCTCAAAGAGTCGGACATGACTGAGTGACTAACCACAGCACAGCATTTCTACTATAGTGAATCACTTATCTTGGGATTACTTTCACAAGTCTGAAAGAAGCAAAACCTTGCCCAGTCAAAACTACATATGTAAATTCTTTATGAAGGTACCCCGTTTGAAAATCGAGACGGTCTGTTGAAAAGTCCAACCCAGTATTTTTTTTCCTTTGTGTGAGCACCCAAGGAAGCTCATGAATTGCATTTAAGGACCACTGGGTGAGAAACAAAAGTTTAAGCACTAAAATCATACTCAGCTCATTGGCAGGTCAAATTTATCAGTCACACGTCCAGTCGGACCAACTGAGGGACAACAGTGGACTGTGGCCACAAAGTCGCACCCAACACTTGAGTGGAGGGGTGGACAGAGGCAACGCACCATCGTGTGAATTCACACACACCTTTCTGAGCCTGGACCACACTCGTGTCTATGTCTTTATGGTTGTCTCACAGTTATTAGCACTGTGTGTCCAGCCTTCCCAGAGGCAGAATGGAGGGAAGCAAGGTCAGACTGCTTTGTGTCTCCTTCTAGAATCACAGGTTGGGCTTTGCCAAGTCTTTCCCTAAACAGAAGTCTACTGATGCTGGAGCCAGGGCTGATATTCTTTATTTCCTTCCTTCTACCTCTTTTCATCTCAACATTCTGGTCCATAATCAAATGAGGAAAGAAAACACTTTTAGATTTTGTTATACCACCCTGACATTTGGAAATTGGGAAAAGAAACTTTCTAGAAAAATCCATTCTTTTTTCTCCTTTTGAGGTAGAAATATTTGGAAAATGTCATTTTTTGTCCTTCAAAAGATGCCAGCCTTCATAAGTACCAAATCATGAACACAAGTGAGATTTCCAAGAACCACCCTTCTAGATATTTCTGTGAACCTTTCTATTGATGAGAGGAAAAGGACACCAGCAGTGGGACCCTATATAAGTTACGACATTTTTTTTTTAATCACAAAGTCCCCATCTGTAAAACAGAGCTCATTAAACTTGACTCACAGGTGGTTTTGAAGATGAGATATAATGTCAGAAGTATAATGTCTGGCCCACTGAAAACTAAAAATTACAAATGATAAAAAGTACAATTATTTAGAGAAAATGAAGTCTTCTTCCCTTCCAAAATCTTACTTCTATTCCTAGAAGGCAATTACTGTTAACCAATTCTTCTGTATCTGTTGAGATTTTTTTCCCTGCATACTACATGTATTTCCTTTTGACAGCAGTAGCAAGGTGACAGCATTCCTATAGGATTGTAGATTATAAGCACTTTCTACATAATTGTTTCTGTCCTTTCATACCATTACATATAGCTCTATATGTAATTATTTTAAATAGCTTCTTTGTATTTTCTTACATAAATTACCATAAAGATTTAGCCAATTGATGGACTTCCAAAGATGATTTGATTATCTGTTATTACCTGCAATAATCCCACAAACATCCTTATCAGCTTATGTGCATATGTTGTAGCCTCTCTTTATAAAAGTAGAACTTCTGGGACAAATACAGAGTGGATTTTCCAATTTAAAAGATACTGTAAACAGCTCCTCAAAGATTTTATACCAAATCTCCTTCATTCAGTAATGTGTAAGAGTCACCTTGTCTATTGCCCTGCCAACACTGTGATATCAACTGTCCTTGATCTAACAAATAAAAAAAGCTGAATTATTGATTTACTTTTATACAGGTGACTCTTGAAGAATGTGGTGGGGAGCTGGGGTGCCAACCCTGCTCTAAGCAAAATGCTACGTGTAATTTATCATTGTGCCCTCCATATCTAGGTTTCCTCCGTATCTGAGTTCCATATCTATGGATTCAATCAAAGGTAGATTGTGTACTATTGTGATATATGTTTATTGAAAAAAATCCAAGTAATAGTGGACTACAAATGGTTGTTCAAAGGTCAGTTGTATTTCTCTGAAGTCTCATATCTTTGTACATTTATTTTTTCAAAGGACTGCCTATTCATTTATTTTCCTTCTTTTTGACGAGTTGTTTCTATTGATTTGCAAGTGAATTTAAAATACTAAGGATGTTAACTTTCTCTCTAGCACATCTCAGGCATATTTTTCTAGGCTTTCCATTTGGCTTTGGACTTTAAAACACTTTTAACAATGTAGAAAACTTAACAGTTAAATTTATATTTTATAGAGTCTTATTTTATATAGTCAAATGTATTCATCTTTCCCTTTTTGTTCTTCTGAACTTAGATCTTTTTTAAAAAGGCATTCTTTTGATTGAAAGCAGGTACTTGTATTTTAATAGCTTTTGAAATCTTCTAAAATATAACCTTAGAATAAATTATGTTGTATGTATACAAGATATACAGAACAAAAATGTTTCCAAATTCCAACAATTCTGAAAACTCCTGCTACTACTGGAGAAGGCAGTGGCACCCCACTCCAGGACTTTTGCCTGGAAAATCCCATGGCCGGAGGAGCCTGGTAGGCTGCAGTCCGTGGGGTCTCGAAGAGTCAGACACGACTGAGCGACTTCACTTTCACTTTTCACTTTCATGCACTGGAGGAAGAAATGGCAACCCTCTCCAGTGTTCTTGCCTGGAGAATCCCAGGGACAGGGGAGCCTGGTGGGCTGCTGTCTCTGGGATCGCACAGAGTCGGACACGGCTGATGTGACTTAGCAGCAGCAGCCTGCCACTACTTAAATGAAAAGTTAAAACAGTTGATCATTTTCTTGCATGCTGTCATGGCAATGTGATTGCTAGTAAGTGGATACTTTCAAGTGCTTTGGGAGAATATCCTCTTGAAGCCAGCCCTCCATATCTTGCTTATGCTGACAATTTATTTAGCAAACACTCCATGTATATTGCACGATGTTAATTAAGTACCAATGTTATTTGGTCCCAATTAATTCATCACACACATTGGCTGCTTAAACATGACAGTGGGGCAGGCCTATAATTCTCTGAAGGCAAAGTC
This sequence comes from Antilocapra americana, assembly GCA_007570785.1. Lineage (NCBI taxonomy): Eukaryota > Metazoa > Chordata > Mammalia > Artiodactyla > Antilocapridae > Antilocapra > Antilocapra americana. The sequence continues at coordinate 5,636,450 of ML661893.1, forward strand.
AATTCAACATGGAAATAGCAATACCTTAGCTGGTTACATATGTTCCTTCTTCACTCCAGTTGGAAGGGAGCAGGGTGGGGGGAGGGAGAGAGTGTGTGTGTGTGTGTGTGATCCCTCCCCCTTTAGGTGGAGTACAGGTGTAGACGTTGCTCTCTGTACTTGGTCTATGTTCACTGACAACAAACTTGTCCTGATAGCTTACCCAGCAACAACCAGGCTCTGTGCTGGGGAGAAAGAAAGCCAAGGCTGCCTACTTTCCTGGGGTCAACAGTCTAGAGGGACAACAAAATAATTAATATCTGTTACTATCTAACTAATATCTAACATTTTTGTAAGGAATATCAGGCATTAGTCTAAGCCTAATATATAGATATATATATATATAGTTATATAGATATATTATTTCAATTTCCCATCAATACAATGAAATGTTATTGCCCTTTTCTTAAAGCTGAGCGAACTGCAGCCTGAAGTGATGAGTTTTTCCAAGGCCACAGTGTAAGCCAGGGGAGGAATGGTGGAGTCCAGAACTGTCCTCAAATGCTGTTTTCCACTGCAGCCCATTACATGTAGGTAACAGTACCTGAGAAAGAAGGATCTGCGGTCCAGAGTCAGGGAAAGCCTTATCTCACCACAGTGCCCATCTTTCTGGCTTCTCCTCTTAAGCAGTATCTCTTTTTCATGGATCCTATTTTACAACAGTGGTCCCCAAAACCATGTGCGTCACTGGTGTCCATCACTCATCCTGTTCCCCTCTCCTTGCCAGAGCCCCAGTCTGGGAGGGGGACTGGGACCCGAGCCATTCCGTCTACATCCTTCACATGCAGAGTTTTCTGATCTGGAAAGGCACGCTTCCTCTGCTATCACAAAGCTTTCTGCACAGGAAAACAGAACTGGCCAAATGGGGGGAAAAAAAAAACAGGTCAAGAGGTCACAGGAAATGAAACCAACACAGGGAACAAAGCAGACTCATACAACAAAAAGGGAGCCCTGATAGCATTAAAGTATGCAGCTTCATACCCAGATGGGTCCTATCTCAATTATTCTGCAGGCATCATGATATTCTTCCAATAATTTTTAAATTTTTAGTTTTTTAGCACAACTCACCCAAGTTCTAGCTAACAGAAGCAGCACTGCTGTAGGGAGGAAATCAGTTTTGTCCTGAGAATGCACCAAAATACCATCGGGGAGAGGATTAAGACCTGAGGAAAATGTTACAAGGGACTTCCTATTTTTATCCTTATATTGAATTGGAGTATCAGAAGGATAATCTCCCAGGGAAATGTATGAAACGTACACATGATTGGCTGCAGTGTAAAGGAAGACATGGGTACTGACAGCCTTGGTGGTACCACAGGGATTCCCAAATGTGTCCACCATCACAATAACAGAAAACACTGTTTTAAAAATGAGTTTCATGGGCCTCACCAGAATCAAACTCTGGAGGCTGGAATTAAGAATCTGTATTTTAATCTACTCCCTGAGGGATTCTGATAGAAACTGCCTGGAGCTAGTCTGAAAGGCTTGATTTATGAACCACTGTTTGATTCACTAAAAGCCACGGAGTTCTAAGGTGGGGGAAATTTTTTCCTACTGTAGAAGATAAAAGAGCTGCAAGGAAAGGCAGCATTTCATTTGGGCCTCACAGAAAGGGTAAGAGCTGAACAGGTAACAAGCCGGGGAGGGCAGGCAGGGATGTACGTACTGAGTGACCCAAACCTAGTGTGAAGACTCTCTCAGTCAATGTTATTTATCTGATTTCCATGGCCTTAAACCTCTCCACCTCTGCTCCCATCCTCAATGAATTTGAAGCTAATTATTAATGGTGTTTTATAAATAATCAGTAGGCCTCTGTTGGCTGTACTGTGACACATCTTAGGTCAAAGTTGATTTATAATCATTATGTACATCCATGTATAGGGTTTCCCTGGTGGCACAGTGGTAAAGAATCTGCCTGCCAATGCAGGAGATGTGGGTTCAGTCCCTGGGTGGGGAAGATCCCCTGGAGAAGAAAATGGCAGCCCACTCCATTATTGTTGCCTAGAAAATCCCATGGACAGAGGAGCCTGGTGGGCCACAGTCCATGGGGTCACCAAGAGTCAGACACGACTGAGCACACGCACATGTATGGGTCCTGACTCAGTACTTTACATGTATTATTACCCTAATTAGTCCTTACCCCAGCACTATAAGGCACTCACAGTATTGCTCCTTTATGGATGAGTTATAGGGACCCCAAAATGCTAAATCTCCCAGGGGTAAGGTTTGGACTTGAAACTGGCTTTGTGTGGCTCTAGTGGGTTCTGAGATTTTAATAATACAGTTGAGTCCTGAAAGTTTTACAATATACTAGTGTGGTTATGAACATGAAACTCTGGGTTTGGGTTTTGACTGCACTGTTTACTAGCTATGAACTTTTAGTTAACTTCTCTGAGTTTAAATTTTCCTCTCTGTAACCCTAACCCTTCTAAGGATATTAGAAGGACTAGATGAAATAAGGCATATCAAAGGTACTTGTCTAGCTTGTCTAGAGTTTTTTGTTTGAACTCAATAGAGGTATCATTATTACTGTTTTTGCTGTTACTGAATGAATCACTGTGATATCAACCCAATTTTTTTCCCCAGAACATTAGGCAAAATGATACTAGCACATCACACAGGACAGATAGTACCAAGAATATGCCCTCTCTGAAGGCAGACACTGGGCTCATCCTGTTGACTATGGTATCTATATCGCCTAGAGCCATGTTGGGTAGCACATGCATAATCAATATAATCAATACTTATTAAGTGAAGGAAGTACCACTACCAAAGTTAAACTATATGGCTTAGGAAATTTTTTAAAGATATATTTCTTCATATTGACTTCCTAGTGTGTCGTTATTTAAAATAGGTACCTCCTCACATTACTGTAAATCAACTATGCTTCAATTTAAAAAATCTAATAAATAAAATGGGTACCTCCTAAAAAATGTCTTATCAACAACCTATTTATAAAAAGCTTCTTCATGTAGGCAGCAAAAGTCTCCATTTGAATGGTGACAACTTTAGATTTCTCTGGAGACACTGGATTTAGATCTCAAACACCTCAAGAACTGATTTACTCATTCTTTGAGCTCAGAAGCGTCAAGAACCGCCATTCTCCACCCCACTAACCTCATAACCAATAACCGCCCTAAGCAAGGACTTGGATGAACAGGCACCAGGAACTGAAGGATAATAAACAGCAGGAGGCAAAGGATGTTTGCTTTGTCAGTGCGGCATGATCATCAAACAAAGGTAAATGTACCTCGCTATGGCAACGGGAAGGTACTCCCGTTAAGTTACAATCTTCCGGATACCTCATCATGCCTTCCATATACCTCCCGCTATCACTCTGCCCACTGATTTTTAAGAATGGACATTGTACATTTTGTCAAAAAGGGAATAAAAGGACTGAAAAAATAATTCTTTTGATGGAATTTACCAGTTTTCCATGAATTAGGTGAATGTTTAGTTACCAAAAAAGCTACTTATACCCTTTTAAGACAATCATGGCAAGGAGGAAAGAAGTTCAACCCACTCCTCTAGGAGCCACAGCCTTGCTAGCAAGTCAGATCAACCAAGACTCTGAGCATCTCTGTGTCCAGGACTGCGGGAGCACTGATGAGAAGACAAAAGGAACTTGGGACTAAGTGACATCCTCAGGAAACTGAGCATGACTTGTTCAGGTGTATTTGTGAGAACACAAGACCTGGATAACCAAATGCCCCTGCCTCATTTTTGTTTTTCTACAGTGTGTGTATATTTGGAACCCATTCTTTAGTAATCTTTTTGGAATTAAGTGAGTATAAATATATATTAGAAAATAAGTAGACAAATGAAAGTAATCAACTGTTAAGTGTTTGGTATAGAAAGATTCAATGAAGCCTCAGAGTGGGGAGTAAAGATTGTGGCATGACAATTGTGTGTCTTGGTTTTCAGTGAAGACGGACTGCTTTGATGAAAGATAAAAAATTATTTGAGTCAGAAAGACTTGCACCGGAATCCTTCTCCACCACTTACAAGATAAATGGAATTAGGAAATTCACTGGACATTTCTGAGCTTCAATTTCTTGTTCATAATGAAGAGTATCTTCATATAAAACTAATAAACTTTTATCATAAAAATACAAAAAATGTAGAAGAAAAAGAAAATCATCTAAAGATAACAATGATTGATATCTTGATTAGTTTTTCTGTCTTTTAGACATTGTTATTTTTATCAAAGTTATGTATCTATGTCTTTCTACATGGATAAACAGGTTTAAAACTCAAAGAGTTCTAAATAGTTTATCATAAAACACTGATGTCAGTCCTGAGATACACTTCTCTCACTTTCCAATCTCTACTGGTCAAGAAGCTAACCCTCTTACCTCTTTGAGCTAATAAGTTTAGTAGTTTCTGCCATATCATCTAAATAGTATAATTTTTTTTGGTCAGTTTTAGGGAATTACTTAATGACTTTTCAAGATGGCAAGTAGGCATTTAGCTGAATTCCTTGGTCTTTTGACCTTACCCCAACAGGCTCCCATCTTTCTAAGATGGCTGTATCTGATATAATGATTTCAATTAGATCAGTATTCAATATTTCCATTATTATGAGTAGGGAAGCAGCATGCACACCTGAGTCACGTAGTAAACCACCACTGGTTTTCCCTTCTTGCACATTTCCCCCCACCCCCGGAGTTAATAATTGTCTTGTTTACACTTGCTTGCTTTTATGTATCCTCTTTACTAATTCAATCTCAGACTCTTCTCTAGTGGTCTAAGTACCCTCCAATATGTTCAAGTGCATCAACAACATGGTCATCTTCCTGAAAATATCTCTGCCAGACCCCTCCAATGTCAACTGTTTATTCTTTTTGCTTCACAGCTGTCATCCTAGAGCTCCCTGTCACCCCCTTCCCTGGGGCTTTCATTCACTGGTTTTCTTTAATGACAGAATCCCTGCTTATTGCCTGCACTGTCTCCCTCTTGCTGGATTCTCTTATTTCCACGGAGTGTATCCTATAACAGTTTCGTTAGAAGGGGAATTGTATGGGAGGTAAGTTTTTGAAGTCTTAGATATATGCAAAATAGTTTATTCTCCTCCCACTCAATTGAGAGTTTGTCTGAGTATTGAATATTAGGCTGGAAACTATTTTCCTTCAAAATTTTGAGGCCTGGCCTGGCCCACCTTAATTTATTTTTGTGTTACTGTTGACTCTAAAGCTATTTTGATACCAGATCTCTGATGAACAGTTGTCTTCTCTGGACCTTGCAGGATCGTGTGTCTGCTTTGAGTGTTCTGAAACTTCATGATTATGTGGCCTTATTTTGTTTGTTGTGCTGGGCACTTGATAAGTTCATTCAATCTGGAGAAGTTCTGGGCTTTTCTTTTTCCCTTAAATTAGTAAGTGATGGTTTCCTCCCTTTATCTTTCTCTCTTTTTGTACCTACTGTTATTTGAAACTAGAATTCTTAGACTGCCTCTTAAATTTTCTTATATTTACCCTTCTGCTTTCTATCTCTGCTCATTACTATGGGAAATTTCCTTAAATTTGTCATCTAAGCCTTCTTTGGAATTTTCCATTCTTGTTGTAACTTTTTCCTTTTAAACTCATTTTTGGTCTATGAATGTTGCTCTCGTTATTCTATTTTTTCATTAATAAATTTGTCACAGCATCACATACCTCTGATAGTTCTGCTTCAGTTGCTTTTTTTTTTTTTTTTTCCTGTTCAGGCGTTTTAGTATCTGCCAGTCCTATTAGAAGCCTTTCTCATATGTCAGAAAATCCTTGGCTATCTGTTCATTTTTAAGTGGTGCAACCTAAACGTCTCTCTGAAAGTTCTGAGCATGAGGGTGGAACTTGTTCACAGTAAGTTTGACTCTAGAAAGCAAAGGCTAGGATGCTGAGTTAGAAAACTCTGATGTTGATTAATTTATATCTTCCATCTTGGGTTGATCAAAAGTTCCAGGAAAGACACTCTACCTGGAGTTTTGTCTGAGGAGTGAGGCCCCTGGTGTCAGTGTTACCAGAGCCTAATGGGAAAGAGGGCTGAGGGTCTGTGCATGCAGCATGCATTCATTATCTGATCCTTCCTTTCTCCACAAAGCACCCCTGGCCCTCAGTGGGCCAGGTCTTTCCCTCCTCTCCAGAGGAAACAGATGACTAATTTCTCTCTTTTGACAAAGTGGTAGAAGGACCTGGCCAGTGTTTGAACAAATATCTAAGCAATCCTCCTTAATTAGCACCCCCTTTCTTGTCTACGTCTAGAGACAGGTGACCCTACAGATTCCCAAGGGCTGGAAAGAGAAGAATGTGTTTCACTCATCATCTCTCCCTGAAAGTCTTGCTTCTATTTTTTTTCTCATCCTTAAAATAGATACCTTTCTCCTAGGGCTGTAGTGGGAACTAAATTAGATAAAGTATATTAGAAATACATCAAGAGTATAATAGATGCTCAATAAACAAGAGCTTTGGGTTTTGTTTTGTTTTGTTTTTCCTTTTAGAAATTTAACAGTAGGAATCAGAGATAGCCATCAATTTACCATATATTTGCTTTGTGACCTTGGCTAATTTTTAAAAACCATCTTTACACTCATATTTTCATCCAAGTTAGGGATGAAGTTGTACCAGAGTAAGCTAGGCTAGGCCCCTAAACCAATGACTCGTGCCCTTGTAAGAAGACAGAAGTCTGCACACAGACACAGAAGGCCGCGTGAAGGCAGAGTCAGAGATCGTAGCGATGCCGCCACAAGCCAAAGAACTCCTGGGGCCACCAGCAGCTAGAAGGGGCAAGGGAAGAGGCTCCCCTAGAGGATCTATCCAGAGCAGGACCCTACCAACCCTGACTTCAGACTCCTCCCTCCACAACTGTGAAGATTTCCACTGTTTAAAGCTATCCATTTTGTGATTCTTCCTACCAGAGCCCTAAGCAACTAATAACAGAAAACTAATTTGCAGTGTCTAACTCCAACATCTAAGCAGGCTACTACTTAGCACAGGAGTGCATGCGTTCCACATATCAAAGCGTATGAAACAGGGCATGTGTGAGAGGCATTTTTTTTAAAAAAACATGATGAAATGTTAAAAGACACAAGAAAGATTGGCTAATTTCTAACTCTAACTGAATATTCCTAGAACTTGAAGAGTACATGAATGTGTCGTACTACTGTTCACAAAGTAGTTTGAGAAAATTGTCAAGCACAGCAGAAGAGGAGTTTTTAAAACCCCTGAAGAGAAGATTCTCTAATTCCTTGGTATCTCCACTGTGCCTGACTCAGTGGTTGGAGGAGGGAGATGAACAGGAGTACTTCTGCAGTGTGTTTTCCTTCTCCTTAACTGAATCTGCTGATGACTGAGTATGCTTGATGTCAGCAAATTCTGAACAAAAATAAAATGATAGAGCCTGGTCTTCTAAGCACTAGCTTCAATAAGGATAAGCAAAAGTCTAGCATGTCCATCAGTGACGTATGGACTGAGGATTCAGGCCCAGTCCTAACTCTAGCTGTTAGCTGACTACAGGGTTCCTTCTGGAAAAATATTCTGAAAGGAACAGAGATCTTACTCTTCACCATCACGTAGGGGTAAATGGCAGCCCCATGTGATAAATGCCTATAATGGTTGAACTCTACAAGTCATCTCTGAGCAAGTCTACACCTAGGTATGTACACCAAAGAATTGACGAGAACTCAAATGGGTGTTTGGGCACCAATATTCATCCAGTATTATCCACCATAGCCCAAAGATGGAGACAACTCCAGTGTCCATCAACAGATGGATAAACAGTGGTATATATGTACATGGGAATATTATACAGCTATAAAAAGGAATGAAGTTCTGACACAACATGGATGAAACTTGAAGACATTATGCTAAATGGAAAAATCCAGACTCAAAACAGGAAATACTGTATGATCATATTTAAATGAGGAGTTTTGAAGAGTCACATTCATCAAGAAAGAAAGTAGAATACAGATAACCAAGGGCTAGAAGGAGGGGGAATTGAGGAGTCAATGTTTAAGTGCAGAGTTTCTGCTTGGGATGATTAAAAAGTTCTGGATATGGATAGTGGTAACAGTTGCACATGGATATACTGTGCCACTTAACTGTACACTGTTTAAAATTCCAACTTTTATGTAACTTTTTTTCACAAAAAGTGATAAAAGAAAAAAAGTTAGTTTTGAGCAAATGGTACACAAATCTCCACAACTCATTCAAGTGAACATTTATTTTTAATTTATATTCATACCTAAGATTAATCCCATATAAATAAACCAAATTGCTTTGTATATTATTTCACTATAGTGATGATTTACTATTCCAAAAAAAAGAAATAGTGTCTCTTGTCATACAAATATGTTTTTTAGGATTAGAAAATTAGCAAACATTAAAAAAAAAAAGCAGTTGTAATCTAAGAGGACATCAGTGCATTTTGTCATTTAGGTATGTTTAAAACGGTACAGTTAAATAAATTATAGGCTGCTCAAGTTGTAGAACTGCAGAGTCAGTAAATTAAACTTTCAAGAAATCAACAAATTTTAGAAATTATAACACACTATCATGATATAAATGAAACTGCAGATGCAGAAGCATGTAAATCATCATCTCAACTATATCAAATGCCTTTTATACACATGCACAGATAAAAACTACTTAATGAATTCATTTATTTAACAAGTTGGGTACTGAAGATATGACAGTGAATAGAATGGACAAAAATCCCTGTCCTCAAGAAATTTACTTTATGATGAGGAGAAAAACACAATTAACAAAGTAAATAAGTAAATTAAAGTAAGAAATTTAAAGAAAAATATAGTGAGAAAGATGAGAGATGACAGAATGAAGAATGAGGATAGTTACAGAAACTCCCCAACATATTAGCAAGAGTTATCCAGAGGCTGAGATATTGAAGGTGAGTTTTTTTCTTCCTGACTTTATTTTGCAAGCTTTCTATAACTCAGATGTACTACTTTTATCATTATAAAACTTGCTTTTAAATACCCATTTCCTAAGAATAGCTGCAATGTAGTTCATCTAACCTACCTTTGTACTAGAATGTTAACCATAGGGAAAGTTGGGGCTATAGTCTTCAGTGGAAATGCACTGGGGCAAACAAACAAACAAGCAAGCCAACTCCAGTTATCGATTAGGCACCTAAGACTTCAGTAGAAATTCTTTTCAATGTTCAATCAAGCCTTAGTTGAGAACATTTTTCCTGTTATGTTATACCCTGGACAGAAAGTGAAGTTATCAAAGTGGCAGTGACTTTAATATTTTATAAAGGTAAACCAAAATTATCCTACAAGGTATCATACAATGAAGTTGATCTAAAAAAAGGCTGAAGAGTGAGTCAGTTACAATGATTATAGCCGTGAAATAAATTGTGAAAGATGTCGATGCAGGCCATTGAAATTGCCCTTGGAATAGAAATGAATAGAGGAAGACAAGCGCACTCGAGTAGTGATGAACTGTGTGATTTACTCCAGGGAAGAAGAGGTGTTATATAGTGAACCTGGCACACGTTAGCAGGAGCATAGTCTAAGGGATACGCGTGGGCTGCAGCAGATGTGAAGACAGATGCCCCTGTGAAATGAAATGACTCAGCTCTCAGAGGGCAGGATGCACTGCTGGGCCTTTAATGAGTGTCTGACGTATTATTACTGAAAAGCAATCCCCTAGGTTTGTTTCAATTTATAGATTCATTCTGGTTGGCCATCGTGGGAGAATATCTATAACTGGAATAAATGAAAGTTATTTTATATCAAGATTCAGGATCTAGCCATGTGGTTGTCTGATATCCGGTCAGTGCTTTAACCTTCTGTGCCTCAGGCCTGTCACGTTTAAACCACAGGCTGATATGATGATAAAGGGTATTATGGTACTTGGCTCGTCATCACTCCTAATGAGAAAGTTACTGGGTGGTGAGTACATCTCCATATCAGTTCACTTCAGTTGCTCAGTCGTGTCTGACTCTTTGTCACCCCATGGACTGCAGCACACCAGGCTTCCCTGTCCATCACCAACTCCTGGAACTTACTCAAACTCATGTCCTTTGAGTCAGTGATGCCACCCAACCATCTCATCCTCTGTAATCCTCTTCTCCTCCTGCTTACAACCCTTCCCAGCATCAGGGTCTTCTCAAATGAGTCAGTATTTTGCAACAGGTAGCCAAAGTATTGGAGTTTCACTTTCAGCATCAGTCCTTCCAATGAACACCCAGGACTGATCTCCTTTAGGATGGACTGGTTGGATCTCCTTGCAGTCCAAGGGACTCTCAAGAGTTTTTGCCAACAACATAGTTCAAAAGCATCAATTCTTCGGCGCTCAGCTTCTTTTATAGTCCAACTCTCACATCCATATATGACTACTGGAAAAACCATAGCTTGGACTAGATGGACCTTTGTTGGCCAAGTAATGTCTCTGCTTTGTAATATGCTGTCTAGGTTGGTCATAGCATGGCTGCAGTCACCATCTGCACTGATTTTGGAGCCCCCCAAAATAAAGTCTCTCACTGTTTTCATTGTTTCCCCATCTATTTGCCATGAAGTGATGGGACCAGATGCCATGAGCTCAGTTTTCTGAATGTTGAGCTTTAAGCCAACTTTTTCACTCTCCTCTTTCACTTTCATCAGGAGGCTCTTTAATTCTTCACTTTCTGCCATAAGGGTGGTGTCGTCTGCATATCTGAGGTTATTGGTATTTCTCCCGGCAATCTTACTCCTTTAGCGATTAGGATCCAGTCTGTTGTTCCATGCCCAGTTCTAACTGTTGCTTCCTGACCTGCACACAGATGTCTCAGGAGACAGGTAAGGTGGTCTGCTATTCCCATCTCTTGAAGAATTTTCCAGTTTGTTGTGATCCACACAGTCAAAGACTTTGGCATAGTCAATAAAGCAGAAGTAGATGCTTTTCTGGAATTCTCTTGCTTTTTCGATCCAACAGATGTTGGCAGTTTGATCTCTAGTTCCTCTGCCTTTTCTAAACCCAGCTTGAACATCTGGAATTTCACGGTTCACGTACTGTTGAAGCCTAACTTGCAGAAGTTTGAACATTACTTTGCTAGCTTGTGAGAAGCGTGCAATTGTGCAGTAGTTTGAGCAATCTTTGGTATTGCCTTTTTTTTGGGAATGGAATGAAAACTGACGTTTTCCAGTCCTGTGGCCACTGAGTTTTACAAATTTGCTAGCTTACTGAGTACAACTCTTTCACAGCATCATCTTTTAGGATTGGAAATAGCTCAACTGGAATTCCATCACCTCCACTAACTTTGTTCGTAGTGATGCTTCCTAAGGCCCACTTGACTTTGCATTCCAGGATGTCTGGCTCTAGGTGAATGATCACACCATCATGGTCATCTGGGTCATGAAGATCTTTTCTGTATAGTTTTTCTGTGTATTCTTGCCACCTCTTCTAAAATTTTCTGCTTCTGTCAGTCCATACCATTTCTGTCGTTTACTATGCCCATCTTTGCATGAAATGTTCCCTTGGTACCTCTAATTTTCTTGGACCTCTAGTCTAGCCCATTCTATTGTTTTCTTCTATTTCTTTGCATTGGTCACCGAGGAAGGCTTTCTTATCTCTCCTTGCTATTCTTTGGAACTCTGCATTGGTATATCTTTCCTTTTCTCCTTTACCTTTTGCTTCTCTTCTTTTCACAGTTATTTGTAAGTCTTCCTCAGACAACCATTTTGCATTTCTTTTTCTTGGGGATGGTCTTGATCATTCTCTCCTGTACAGTGTCACAGAACTCCTACCATAGTTCTTCAGGCACTCTGTCCATCAGATCTAATCCCTTGAAATCTATTTGTCACTTCCACTGTATAATTGTAAGGGATTTGATTTAGGTCATACCTGAATGGTCTAGTGGTTTGCCCTACTTTCTTCAACTTAAGTCTGAATTTGGCAATAAGAAGTTCATGATCTGAGCCAGAGTCAGCCCCCAGTCTTGTTTTTGCTGACTGTACAGAGCTTCTTCATCTTTGGCTGCAAAGAATATAATCAATTTGAATTCGATTCATTGCCATATCACCTGCTTCCAAATCGAACTCCATGATGTACTCAGTTTCCGGAGGGGAAGGTGGAGGTGGATGAGATTCCAAGTAACAGTGTCCAGCTGAGCACCTGCCAAACTGCCAGCCTGGAGCAGTAACTACTACCACACATCCTACTGAGTATGTCGTGGGGGTGCTTCACCCCCACCAACCCCCACAGTACCCATCAGCACCCAAATCTGTTGTAGACAGAGGTAGGAGGGCCCTGGCAACTCACCTAGCAGCCTCCCCAGGGAGGAGGCAGCATGTGAGGCAAGTCTTCAAGCCCCTGTGGGCTGATATCCCATCAGACCTCACCAAACATACATTGTAAGCTGACATTTCTAAGAAGTTAGAGACAGCACCTGCAATGCAGCCCAAGTGTGGGCCCTTCTGAATGCAAAACCCTGTGTGCCTACACTGGTCCCACATGGGTAGAGCCAACTCTGGTCTCATAATTTCACAGGAATTAACCAATAAAAAAGGAAGAAATTATCAACTTAGACTTCTTCTACTATTTCCTCTTAAAAAAAACATCCTCCCTTAACATCATACCCAGCTTCACTGCTTGACACATTTCTCTGCTTCTCTTTAGAGCAAACTTGTTGAAAGGGTACTTGCTTGTGTCTGTGTCCCCCCGCCCCACATTCCTGACTCCCCAGCATCTGGCTCTTGCCTCTACATCCCCACTTGAACCACTTTTGTTAGTGTCACTTATATCCTGTTGATTGCCTAATCCCACTTTACTCATTGCAAATCTCACTTTACTCAACCACCTAGTAACATTCAACACAAGCATTCCTTCTCCTTGAAAGAGTCTTGTCTTGCATTTCAGAACTATGTTTTTCATATCGCGCAGGCTGTTCCTTCTCAGTTTCCTTAGCTGATTGCTTTCCTCTGCCCGACTTCTAAATACTAGGGTTCTCCTCCTCCTCTGTTTCTCCTTACTTTCCACTCTCCCAAGGCAGACTCACCTATCTTAGTAAAATTTAAAACCATGTCTTTTTGTCTCTAACTCAGACCTTTGCACTCATCTCAGCTTCCTACTCGACATCAGCATTTTATACACAGTCATTTTATGCATCCAGCTGAGAACTCTTGACTATGTCTAAATATGTCCCCACCCCTCAGCACCCCTTCTCTTGCATCTCAGCAAAATGTCACAGCCGTCGACTTGCCTACTGAAGCAAATCCTAGAATTGATTCTTGATATTGTTCTTTCCTCTTAGTCTACATTCAATCTATCAGTAACTCAATTATTTTATATTGAAAATACATGTTGAATAAACTCTCAGCTTTCCATCTCCCACTAGGTTAGCCCAGGGACCACCAACTTTCACTTCAAATAAATGTGACTGTCCCAATTAAAAGAGGCCACCTCTTTTTTGTTCCTATTTCAGCCTCTTCAGTGGTATCTACATAGTACTGATTAAAAACTAAAATTGTATTTTTGGATTTTACAGATCAGAAAATCCCATCCACCTTAAAAACAGCAAACAAAAACTAGGGAAGAAAAGGAAAACCAACATTGGGTAGCTTTTATTTTTTATTTGCCAAGTAAGAACATTAAAAATTATGGTGATCATGATAACAGTAGTAATAACTCTTTATGAGCAATTAGTATGTGCTAGGCAGTGTGCTAAACACTTCTTGTGGATAATCTTTTTATTTCCACAAAATATATTTGAGGCAGATACTATTACTAGCACCCATTTACATGTGAGAAAACTGGAGATCAGGGAGACAAGTCACTTCTCTAAGTTCTCATTGTGAAAAAAAAAATTATATGTCCACAATCCTTAAATACTAGACACACACAACAAAGAAGGTAACTTAAATTTTTACTAGCGTTACCTTATGAGAAACTTATACATTGCTCTTGTTTTTATCCTTTCACCACAAACCAAGAAAAACATTATATTTGTTCACAGAGAATATCTAGAAGCCACTGAATTAACCTGTGGCTTAACTGACACCACAGTGTTTAAGGCTGAAAGTCCACTCTAGAATATTTCACTGATGATCCACTGATAAAAAAATTACTTAGCTGGTTCCCTAGTCCTTGATCATCCCAAGTGGTTGGCAGCAAATGATTGCCACTAATGCATGTGGAGCTTGGCAGGTCCTTTAAGGAAATACTTGAAACTTCTCCAGGCCTTCTTCAAGGCCAACTGATGGCATTTCCCTAAATAGTCAGCACTTCCCTTTATGAAACACAGTACCCCAGGGAGTGGGGCTTTCCTGACACCAACGACTCATGCCAGGGCCAAGCACTGGGCACCAACAGCTTCTTTTTCTGCTGCCTGGACCCCCATTCATGAATTGGTTCAAAAGTCAGAAACACTCTGGCTATTTCTTTAGAACAAATCGGGAAGTAGAAGTTGGGGCAGGATGGGGGATTAATACCCCCAATTGTTGGATGCCTCTCAGTTGACTAAATGCCCTTTGTAGGAAATAAACTCTACCTAATGATGTTTCAAATGAATTACATTGGATTGACTCTAGGCTACCAAATAATACATATATTTACAAAAATAATACATTTTATTCTCTAAAATAGTTGATTTATTGGTCCAAGTACTTCTACTGACTCAAACTGATGAAGAAAAAGAGTCTGTGAAGACTGCCTTTGTTAAGCATCTGTAGGGAACAGATGTCAGTCTTCTTACCCAATCTTTTAGTGACAGCTCGATGGTTATGAATAGATATCAGATGAGCCCCTGGCACACATAAATAAATGCCTTCAGGATGCTTTAGAGCAAGGGTTAGTACAACATGGCGTGCAGGTCTAATCCCACCCTCTATTTTCATATGGCTCATAAGCTAAAAATGGCTTTCATATTTTTAAATGTTTGGAAAACAAAATATTTTGTGACAAGTGAATATGATGTAAAATTCAAACTTCAGTGTCTACAAGTAAAAGTGTTACTGAAGTAGAGCCATATGTGTTAGTTTCCGCACTGTCTGTGGCTGCCTTCATGTGGCCACAGCAGAGTCATTGTGACAGAGACTGAACAGCGCAGAGTGAAATATTTACTATCTGGCCCACCACAGGAAAAGCATACCAGTCCCTGCGTTCAACTCTTCTTAGAAATAACAAAAAGCATAGGTAACTCAAGTGCAGAACAAGGTTAATACAACTTATTGTACTGTAAATATGCCTCCAGGAAGGAAAGGAAAAAATAGTTCAGGAGGAAAAAAAGCCTCTGCCAGTCTAGTGAACTCAAAATCTATAACCATGGTTTTTTCAGTCCTTTCAACCGTATAAATTGTGCTGTGTCCTATTTTACGAGGAATATAATTCCATCATTGTGTACGTGTGTTTACAACTAAAATTTCCACAAACGGCCCCAGAGCAATGTATAGTTGAAATTTCTGTATAATTCATACAACCTGAATGGGTAAAGTGTGGGGTCTCTATCAAAGCACCTTAGCAGCAGTAGCAGCAGGGTCTCTATAATTAAATTTACACTTGCAAAAGCCACATGTATGTGTGCTAAGTCACTTGAGTCATGTGTGACTCTTTGCGACCGTATGGGCTGTAGCCCACCTCTGTCCATGGGATTCTCCAGGCCAGAAAACTGGAGTGAGTTGCCATTTCCTCCTCCAGGGGATCTTCACAACCCAGGGACCAAACCTGTGTCTCTTATGTCTCCTGCACTGGCAGGCAGGGTCTTTACCACTAGTGCCACTTGGGAAGCCCATATAGCAGAAGTCAGATTCTCTGAAGGCCTTCACTCCCATTCTCATTGAAGTAGTTGCTGGATATTAAAGCCAGCTAACCAATTTAATTTTTCAACCTAGGTTAGTTTCAAAGATGAAAAAAAAAAAAAAGTGTAACTTTGGACAGGATAAAAAGTTAGTACAGCATGATCATTTAATGAGTAACTGCTTCAACATACTTTGTGCATAAGACACTCTGAACTAAAATGTTTTTAAAAAACACAAAAGAAGTTACCTCCCAATCTAATTCCCATCTGGACTGGAAGCATCCCGCCATTAAACAGAGCTACCCTGTGCTTTCCTCATTAACCTCCATAAACATGCATTGTGTTGCCTGAAAAACTTGTAGGCAGGAAACTTTACAGAAGAACATCATTGCTTGTCAGCTGTGGAGATTCTGCAAGCTATTAAATCAGAGAAGGGAGAAGAAAGGGATAAATGGGAAAAAATGATGTTTCCAATAAAAAGTGTTCATGATCATGACCTTTTGCTTCCCAAAGTGAGATCCACAGAGAATTATTTGCCACAAGGTATTAAAAGGTTTTACACAACCTGATTTAATTTTGAAATAAGTTTGAAAATTATCAGAATACTGAGATTTCAGTATTGTGGCACATTTCAGAGCTGATATTATACTAATAAGCACTGTGAATCTCCAAAGGCAGGATGTAAGTTGCCTAAATTTGTTTGCATAGATTCTCCCAAACATGTTTTTCTAACCCACTGCTCAGGAAACATGCAAACTGGAATCACTGCCTCTGTCTTTGATGTCTGTTTTCTTGGCTCTATCGAGCCTGATACCTTAGGATGGGGGAAATAAAGCCTTCCCAAATTAAAAGTGTTTGCTGCCATAGACTAGTGGATCTGAGATTATTTATGACAAATCGTTTAACTAAATGTTAGAGTGTCCAAAATAATGGTTTTAAGGAGCCAGTTCTCACTAGGGAAATATCCATTTTACTTTCCCAACCATTGTAACACAAAATACTAAATAATATCAGACAGCATTACTCAAGTTTGAGAAGGGGGAGTCTGAAATTCATTTGCCTACCCCACTGGGACATTCAAATAACAAGAAAGAGTCTAAAAGTCCTTCAGGGCTGGAATCAATTCAGTAACCTCCCATTTCTTTTGGATTGCAAATCTGTGGCCAGTTTTTTTGGCCCAACATTTTGAAGGACCCATTGCCTCTGTCCCCAGAGAAGATGTAGGAAAACTGGAAGCAGTCGCACACATCCTAGGAGACAAGTGATGCCAAATGAAAGCGGAACACTGAGTTTGCAGCAAGTCCAGAGAACAATGCAATAATTGAGCTCTCTCTGCAAATTCAGCATCGATGTACTCTTTGTAGAGCCTTTTTAATGTAAGGCCGACTTTTCTCAGCTACAGTCCTCCAGAAGAAAGTTGTCTCTTGGTTTAACTAAACCAACTCCATCACCTCTATGTGATTTGTATGTGCTTGGAAACACATACAACTTGGAGTGATTACAAATCCTTTTCTGTTGCCCAGACCCTGAATTATAACCAAGTCCACTTTCTCCTGCATTAAAGAATTTCTTTCCCTAAGTCAGCCTGAAAACCTCAACAACGGGGCTTTGAAAATGCTAATCTTTTAATAAAACAAGCAAAAAACCCCAAAAACTTCAGCATTCAGAGAAAGGAAATAAAGCAGATATAACGAACAAGTTATAAACATTAGTAACAAGTACTACCCATATTTCTTTTCTTTTAGGAAACTTAGAAAGTTTATCGGTATTATTCCTTATTTCTCCTAGTATCCACATGGTAGTTGGTTTTGGGGAAAACTGTCACAATGTCTGGTCAAACGGGATTATTTAAACAATCTGCTTTGGACTTAAATCAGGAAAAGTTAATTTATTGATTTTTCAACCCAATGAGTTCATGATTTTGCCTTAAATGAAAATATAATCACCCCAGAGGAGATCAAAGAAAAACCAGATGAGATTATGTTTTTGTGAAATTAATAATTTGGCTTCTTTTCAGAGGACTTACATAGGTTTTCACAGAATTCATAAGCTCTGCCGTCTGGCAATCCAACTCTGTTGATAGAATTGTGAATAGGTCATATTAACTATGGCATCTACACAGTTGCATGTCGTCAATGCTGTGTCTTTCTGAAGTAGAAATACTTAAGAGTTTATGCTCAGAGACGCTGATACTGGTAAATAATGTTGTAACTAGCATTAAGTGGGCGGTTACTTTATATGAGATACCTTGCTGAGTATTTTACCTGCATTAGTTTAGTCTACCCTCACAATGACCCAGTGAAGTATATGTCCAGTTAACTTGCATTTTATATATGAAGAAACTGCTTACAGAGATATAATAATTTGTACAATAGAAAGATTTTTTCCAAATTAATTCACTAGTAATCATTTAAATTTGGGGACCTTTTCTATGGTATTTCAAATCCTTTTAGAACGTTTCTAATTAGTCAGATTGACTCTGGTGTTTGATGGTTGATCAGGCTATATCTCCTTTTATTTTTCACATAAAAATACATAGCTTGCTAGTTTGTGGCACAGCTGAGATTTGAATCTGTGTATGGGTTTTCACTACCAGGGCCCTGGTCTATTATGTCAAGTGGTCTCCCACTAGTAAAATATAAAACATAATTAGGTTAGAAGACTGTGTGGTGAATGGTTTCTCAGAAAATTAAAGAATTATCATGTGATCTAGGAATTCTACTTGTAAAGGATGTACCAGTTGAAAACAGACTTGAACAGATACTTGTATGCCTATGTTCACAGCAGCATTATTTATTGTAGCCAAAAGGTAGAAATAACCCAATGTTTATTGATGAATGAAAGACTAAATTCAAAATGTGTTATCTGCATACAGTGCAGAATATTTTTCAGCCTTAAAAAGGAATGAAATTTTGACACTTGCTACAGTATAGATGAACCTTGACAACTGAAATATACCAGACAAAAAAGAACAAATAATACATGATTTTACTTTATAAGGTATCTAGAATAGTTAAAGGGCTTCCCTGGTGGCTCACATGGTAAAGAATCCACCTGCGAATGCAGGAGACCCAGGTTCCATCCCTGAATCAGGAAGATCCTCTGGAGAAGGAAATGCCAATCCACTTCCGTATTTTTGCCTGGAGAATCCCATGGACAAGAGGAGATTGGCAGGCTATAGTCCAGGGGTTGCATAGAGTCAGACACAACCAAGTGACTAATTTACACACACAGAACAGTTAAAATCATAGAGAAATAAAGTAGAATGGTGGTTGTCAGGGGCTAAGTGAACGAGGGAATGGAGAATTAATGTTTAATGGCTACAAAACTTCAGTTTAGGGAGATTGAAAAGTTCTGGGGGCTTTCCAGATGGTTCAGCAGTGAAGTATCTGCCTGCATGCAGTACAGGAGCCTAGGGAGATGCAGGTTAGATCCCTGGGTTGGGAAGATCCCCTGGAGGAGGGCATGGCAACCCCCTCCAGTGTTCTTGCCTGGGAAATCCCGTGGACGGAGGAGCCTGGAGGGCTGCCGTCCATGGGGTCCAGACATAGGTGGTGGTGATGGCTGCCCTCAGGTGTTCCCCCTCAATTCTACTGGATGGTACACTTAAAAGTGGTGAAAATGGTACATTTTATTATATATATTAGACTGTTGGTCACTCAGTCATCTCCAACTCTTTGTGACCCCAGGGACTGTCGCCTGCCAGTCTCCGCTGTCCATGGGATTCTCCGGGCAAGAGAATGGGTGGGTACTGGAGTGGATAGCCATTCCTTCTCCAGGGTACCTTCTCAACCCAGGGATCAAATCCAGGTCTCCTGCACTGCAGGCAGATTCTTTACCATCCGAGCCACCAAGGAAGCCAATACCACACACACACACAAATTGGAACTTAGGTTTATCCTAAACCACAAAACAGTAGTATCATGTACGATCTACTTGGTAAGAAATGACTTAACAATAATTAACTAAGCAAGCCTTCTGCTCTTCCTCAGCAGCTATAAAGCTTATACTTTGTTTTCACTAAATAAAGATCAACGTAAGTAACTAACAGAATGGTTGTCTCAAGATCAGTATCTGATGAAGCAGCATGAAACAAAAAATGTCAGGATGAATTCCAGCAAGAATAGCTTATCTCAAGGGACATCTACTAATATCTTATTCCTTAATTACCTTTGAAGTAAACCAAAACATTTTTTTCCATGAGAAAGAAATCTTGAAATATTATTTGGGAAAACGGGTACAAACTTTCTTCTCAAATGTATAATGTTCCCATTATAGTAACCACTTCTCCATCATATCTTGGAATTGTTTTCAGCAATATTTTAAAATAATTGGTTCATTTAAGTGCCCTAGATTCTGGATCCACTTGCTCATTTATATAAAAATACAGAGATCAAATATGATATAGGCATTAATGTTCTTGGATCAGTCTGTGCTTTTTGTCATTGTTTCTTGGTTAGAAGCCTCATAGCAATCAAATAAAAATTTTCCTTGTGCTCAGTCCAGAGCAGTGAGAGGAGCCAAATCTACTTTATAGGATTTACTCATTTAGGAAATAACCAGAATGTCATAATTTTCCTCCCCCAAACTCAATGATCTTGTAAAAAAATTAATATGGCAATTAAATATGATCCCTTTTTATAATATACAAGCTCATTCTTATCAGAACGTGGAGATATAGGCAACTGGTCATTTCTGACTTTGTCATTATTTGGACTTTTCCTTGTGCTTGAACTATTCTGTTATTACATGAGTGGCTTCCTCACATTTTTCAGGCTTTGCCTCAGGTGTTACCTCCCCAGAGAGGCCAGCTCCGGCCACACACTATTTGAAGTCTTCTCACCATCACCCTATCACTCTCCATAAAGTCCTCAGATCCTTCCCTTGGTGGCACTTGAACACTGTCTGAAGTTATCTGGTTTGTGTATTCATTAACTAGTTTCTTGTTTGCCTCCCACCATTAGAACAAGAGCTCCACAAAGGCAAGGGAAGGGGCATCTTGTGCCCTATTTTGCTCCTCACATCCAGAGAGGGATGGGCTTGTAGTAGATGCGTTTGTCTTTCTACTTGTGCTTTACAGTTCAGCATGTAAATGGACTCAGAGTCTTGCCCTGGGAAGCACAGACATACTGTTATGCTCAGCTCTTCTCTCAAGGAGGCTACTGTAGGCTCATCAGCTGGGGGCCAGGACAACAAAAAATGGTGACCTAGAGTGTATTGAAAGGAAAGCTATGATAAACCTCCACAGCATATTAGAAAAACAGAGACATCACTTTGCTGACAAAGGTCCATATAGTCAAAGCTATGGCTTTTCCAGTAGTCACGTATGGATGTGAGAGTTGGGTCATAAAGAAGGCTGAGCTCCAAAGAACAATAATGTGTTGCTGGAGAAAATTCTTGAGAGTCCCTTGGACTGCAAAGAAATCAAACCAGTCCATCCTAAAGGAAATCAGCCCTGAATATTCACTGGAAGGACTGATGCTGAAACTGAAGCTCCAATACTTTGGCCACCTGATATCAAGAGCCAACTCACTGGAAAGGACCCTAATGCTGGGAAGGATTGTAGGCAGGAGAAGGGGATTGCAGAGGATGAGATGGTTGAACGGCATCACTGACTCAATGGACATGAGTTTGAGCAAACTCCAGGAGATAGTGAAGGACATGGAAGCTTGGTGTATTGCAGTCCATGGGGTTGCAAAGATTTATACACTGCTGAACAACAGCCACCACAGAGGGTGTTAAGAAAGAGCTGCTTGCTCCTTCTGCCTAATTTCACTTCAACCTAGTTTTCCCAGAGCCCCTTAAAGTTACTTTTTAAAGTAATACCTGGTTTCTCATTTGCCACAGTTCCTTGGGGAAATAACTTTCTTGGGCACTCCATGAAATCAAGGGCTGGCTGAATTAAAGAAGATTTAGACCTCTCTGTTTTCTCATTATCATGCTATCCTAATACCTTAAAATGACACATACCCCTAACAAGTAACAAGCATGAAGCTGGCCTCTCTTTCCTCCTCTGTTCTCTGAGGACCAGCATCATGTACAACCTTAGTTATGAATCTGTAGGGACCACAGTGAACCAAACACATGAAATCCAAGTCTTTTTGTCTTCCTATTTTAGATATGGAAAAAATCAAGTAACACCCTCTAAATCCTTGACCTTATAGCTTGATAGAGAAAAGCAACGCTACAGATATGAGTGGAAAAAAGTTTTCTTAAGACCATTTTCAAACCATATAATTTCAGGGTTCCTATGCAGTATTTTGTGTAGGTAGTCATGACACATCTCTGAATTGATAGTGAACAGCTGGAAACAAAGCATCTTGATTGGCCAGATATTTGTTTTTTTAAAGGGTCCAAACAAAAACTTAAAAACTAAGATCAGAGCAGACTTTTGTTTGTTCCCCAGCCATGGCAGATAGCTAATTGTCCCCTTATTGTATAACAAAACAGAACTCCTTATTTTTAGAAGGTTCATGGCCATGCAAGATAACTAACTGAACTTCTCAGTCTCCCTTGTAACTAGGTATGTAAGTGTGAGTGTAAGTGACAAGCAACAGGCAGATCACATCCTTAAAAGGAGTGGGCTTGGTCTCCCCTCTTTCCCCCTTCCGGTGGCTGGAATGTGATGTGGTGGTAAGCCACCCTGAGGCATGAGGGTGACAGTAACACTCTAGGGCTACTAAGGGCTAGAAAGAAGCCAACTTGTCAGAGCCGGAGTCCCTAACCCTTCAGAGTCACATCTCACCTGGATTACTTATGCCTAGATTGCTAACACGAGAAAGAAAAACACAACCATCTTTAAGTCACTGTTACTTGTAAGTTTCTGTTTTAGCAAACTTTCCTCGATGATTCAGATGCTGTTTCATCATTTTTGCAAAGTGCCTTTAGGATCTCAAAATGATAAACTTCTGGAGTTCAAAAAGAACTTCAAGTTTGCTACCCTCTCCTCTCACTTGATTGATGAGGAAGTTGAAGGTAGAGTAGACTTCCTGAGCCACACAGGTAGCTGAGAGGACGACTATGGCTCAAATCTCCTGAATTTCCATTCATTGTTCTTTTCCTTTGTGGTCCAATTAACAGAACTCCTTCTGGGGGCTGCCTCTGGGGCACCTGGGCAACTTACTAGCTGGGGTCCAGGAGCACCTTTTCCCCCAGACAACCTAATAGCCTATGCCTATAAGGCTGCTGTAAAGTTTCACTTTTCTCCAATGAAACTGATTCTTTTTCCTATGACCTAGCCTTGTGGAAATTGGCAAGGACCCTAGGAACATATAAGTTGGAATCTCAGAAGGCATAAACTTGCCTCACTCCACTCTATAATATTATGAGTATTATCATTCACATGCAATTTGATAATACAAGAAATTTTCTGTAACAGCTACCAGTAGGGGTAACTTCATCTGTCAAGCGAGCAGCACAGAAAATTAAATCATATAGTTTCAAGGTCTTCTATTGAAACCAGCTGCCCTCTCTCAGCTCCCTTTGGACAAAGGGCATTGGTAGAGTCATGATTAAGAAAGCTGTCGAAGCTCCTATGGAAAGTGGAAGGTAAAATCCAGCTCTTAGCATGTAAGGTTATGCTCAGGCTTATCTTTGCATTTCTACCTCTTTTAAAGGTCTTATTGGGTTGGCAAAGAAGTTCACTCTGGTTTTTTCCTAAGATGCTATGGAAAAACCTGAAGGAGCTTTGTGGCCTATCCAGTACATGGCCATTTACTTATGAACTGAGGAGCTTATATCTGAATTCTGCAAGTTCTATATTTATATACAATTATTGAATATTTCTCACCGTCATCATTTTCATCAAACACTGGTGGTTTGCTTGAAGTGTTGGCTCCCATAGTTGAGTCTACCCAGACCTGGACCTTCCACTTACATTATTTCAGCAGAAACATTCATCTTCACTCAAAAGTGGAAACCTCAGCTAGGTATCTGGGAGATAAAAAGAAAAGGAATTCTTATGATATGGTGTACTCAGGTGTACCTGATTACAGAAAGTGGCTGAAATTAAGCTAATCTGAACCACTGTAATTCTTGAAAATGACAGTTTCAGAAATAACAGAGAACATCTAACATCTGAGAGAACCCACTACATAGCTTCATCAGAAGTGGACCTGGACTTGTAAAGAGGAAGAAAGCAAAATATTATTCTACATGAGAAGACAAGTTTAAAATGAGGTCAGCAGTGCTTTTTTAAAAAATTACTTTCAGCCATGCTGTCTTAGTTTCTCCACCAGGGATTGAACCTGGGCCCCTGTACTGAAAGTGCTGAGTCCTAACCACTGGACCACCAGAGAATTCCCAGCAGTGCTTTATGTAACACATATAAAATAAAAGAAATATTGTATTGTGGTTTTCTAGATCTTTGAGAAAATAGGTTAATTTTAAACATTTTTGATGGGTGATCAAGTTAATTTTTAGTCATAAAAAGACATCCCCTCTTTCCTCTGACACTGGAAGTTACTACAGTATCAAAGGCACAAGTTCCGAGTTTGGGCTTGACCATACCAGCAAGTTGCAGAGTTTCATGGAACATATTTCTTTTCTTCCCTGAACTTGAAGATCATAATAGTCCTCACCTCAGAGACAAATTAAATGTGATTTCATGAGATAATACATAATGTATTTTCACAGTACAAGTGCTCAATAATTATTGGCAGCTAGGAAGCTCAAATAACACACGAGAGCTAAAAAGCCCTGAAAAGTGTATATTTACAGCTTTGATCACTTTTAACATAATTATAAAAAAAACTTTACTTTGCGGGAAACTGGTATGGAAAACTGACACTGATAATGGCTTTTAAATTGCCCATCTCTCAAGTGGGAGAAACAATGCCTTCTGCAGAAATCGCAGGCTCAGATGCCTGCAAGAGCCAGAGGGAAACGCAAATGAGTGAGCTGGAGGAAGTAGAAGATACTACTGCCTGCTGGGACACTGGCGACCTGCGAAATCCAGCCTCCATCAAAAAGATTGTTGCTCAAGTGCAGACACAGGCCCTGGGGGCCAGATCTTTAGGTCTACCCTCAAAAGGATAAAAACCTAGATTTTATATAAAACAATATTTAAAAGTTCATTTCAGCTACATGGCTTGAGCATATCTCATGCATGGGACAAATATGGCTCATCAGTTCAGCTCAGTCGCTCAGCTGTGTCTGACTCTTTGCAGCCCATGAACTGCAGCATGCCTGTCCCTATCCATCACCAACTCCCGGAGCTTGCTCAAGCTCATATCCATTGAGTCGGTGATGCCATCCAACAATCTCATCCTCTGTCACCCCCTTCTCCTCCCGCCTTGTCTTTCCCAGCATCAGGGTCTTTTCCAACAAATTGGCTCTCAGCATCAGGTGGCCAAAGTATTGGAGCTTCAGCTTCAGCATCAGTCCTTTCAATGAATATTTAGAACTGATTTCCTTTAGGACTGACTTGTTTGATCTCCTTGCAGTCCCAGGTACTCTCAAGAGTCTGTTCCAACATGAGACAATTTGTGTGAGGCAACTAGCACTATGCCTGGCACATAATTTGCAAAGAATTAATATTAGCTATTGCTACTTTTAATAGTGCACTATTTCATTATCATGTATTATTTTTTTAATATGACACCTGTTGACTTCCTTTTGAACTTTTTGCACATGACAGGAATACAAGTTAGAATCAGAATGAGTCAGAACAGAAAAAAGTGTCCCAAGTGAACCTGTACTAAGGATGAGTAATTGAAAAGGACTTTGAGTAGCCCCTGTGCAAATCTAGAAGAAAAGCTCCTTTTCCTATTAGAGGAAATGTAAGTAAAGCCTTCATTTGGAAGGCAGACTCATTAAGGAAATGCTACTTTTCATAATGAAAGCCAACTGCTGGCAAAGTGCCTTCTGGACTTGAAAAAGAAGCATTAAATGGAGAGCAAAGACAGAGTCAGCAATTAGGAAGCAAGAGATTAAATAATATGGAGGATGGGAGGGAGGGGCAGGAGGTAACAGGTGGCTGGAGGAAGCTCAGAGGGGATGATGGAGATGAGAGAGATAGAAAGAACTCAACTGTATCTCTGGGCTACAAATGGTTTGTAAACCCAGAGGAAAAGAGGGTGAGGAAGAAGTGGGTGGGATACACTTAGTATTTCCTTGCAGGCTGCTGCTGCTAAGTCGCTTCAGTCATACCTGACTCTGTGCGACCCCCTAGACGGCAGCCCACAGGCTCCTCTGTCCCTGGGATTCTCCAGGCAAGAACACTGGAGTGGGTTGCCATTTCCTTCTCCAGTGTATGAAAGTGAAAACTGAAAGTGAAGTCGCTCAGTCATGTCCAACTCTTCAAGATCCATGGACTGTAGCCTACCAGGCTCCTCCATCCTCCGTTCATGGGATTTTCCAGGCAAGAGTATGGAGTGGGTTGCCATTTCCTTCTCCATTCCTTGCAGGTTAGGGAGAAGCAATGGAGTGCCCTGTGTGTTTCATTATTGCATTTAGAGTCTAGAATAAGTGGGGAATAGTAAGGGCTGAGCCACAGATGACATCAGAGAGGCTCAGTCCTAAAGAGAATATCAATTTTAAGGAGTTGTGATTGTTAATATTGCAGACAGGGGCTACATTCTCTTCAATTTTGTGAGTAAAACCTCAGTACATACAGCTTTCACACCACACCCCAATCCTGCCACTCTTAGATTTTTCTTCACACCTCAGGCTTTTCTCAAGTAGCCCATCTTCCCACAACACAAAGTGTACTGAGCACTGACCTTGTAAGTTGTCAGGTCAGAAAGAGAAAGAGGGGTATGATCACAATTTGCCATATTCCCGAGGTCTGTTCTGATGTGCAGACAATTTTGTTTACCAAAGATCCATTGATGTTCTTTAGTGGGAAGAAAATATGTAAACAGGGAACCACTCTTGTTTGGGGGATGAGCAGAAGACTTAGCTGATTGGATCATAGCTCATCCATTGTGTTTAATACACTCAATCCTGTCTAGAATCGTCTTTCTCTTTGTAGATAACCACACTGGTAACTTTCCCTCATATCCAGAAAGATATCAACCTCTTCATAGCAGGCAAATGGAGACACATCTTTTCCCTTCCACTGAACAGGGCCCAGAAGAGCTACAGGCCTCTTTCCTACCAACCCCCACACCCTTTCCTGACCTGATATTAACTCTGCAGTGTTACATAAGCATTATTTTGAGATATCAAGGGGGCAGTCACCACCCATGGAAATGAACATCCTAGACAGAAAATATAAGAGAAACAGCAATATGTCTTATTAAGGAAATCAAGGAGTTTCCAGATTCTCCCTTGACTTGGCCACTTATGTAGACAGTGTTTGACATTTGGCCTATACTTTGTGGGGAGGTCAACAGGGGAGCTGCTCCAAGCAGCTCAGGCTCCCCACGTAAAGAGGTGTCTTCTTCAGGAAGAACTTATGCTGTGATGCAAGAAAGTTGTAACTTCTGACAGAACCGTCCAGTTTTATTCCCACAGGATATGCACAGACATAACTTATTTTGTTTGCATCTGAACAACAAAACTGCTTAAGTGGAGACAAATTTAGAAACAAAAGAAAGAAAGAAAATATCCTGAAAAAGATCCAAGTTAACACCACTTGCAGTTAACTATTGTTTATATTTCATCAACTTTTGCTTTATCATTTTTATATATTAAAACCTATAGGAAAACAGTTTTTCCACCTCAACCTTCACACCAAATTCATTCCCCTTTCATACTTCCCCCAAACAGCTGCAGTTATGAATGTGATTGTATACATTTCACAGACTACTTTCTGTGATTTACACACAGGACATGTCTTTTAAAATGTCACCTAAGTGACATCAGACAGTAGGTATATTTTGCATCTTACTGATCATTACCATTAAACTTGTGCTATCTACAAGTATAATGTAGATTATACATTATACAGCTCTGATTTCTGCTTTTTAGGTGCTGCATAGCAGTCCACTGTGTGACTCCATGGCACTTTGTATAAAACCATTCCAATTCTTCAGCTTTGGGGCAGGTGTGTGTGTGAGGGGGGTAAATTGTGGTGGAGATGAAGCTGGCCATCAAAGGCAATGTTGGCTTCTTTTGAGGCTGGATAAAAAAAAAATAAGCAGAAATATTGATACCTCCCACACTTACCCCAGCAAATATTTGTTGAAGTCTATGTCTCGACCTGAGCCAGAGGCTGGTGGACAAAGTGGGGTACACATTTCTAAGAAGCTAGGAATGGTCCCTATTAGCTCGTGGTGGGTCATCCCGACTGCCTGCTTTTGTCTTCTTTCTCTTTCCTTTTAACTTCCTAGTTTCCCACCAGTGCTCATAGTATGCAGGTTTATTTAAAAGGAAAAAGATCTAGAGCATCACTCACCTAACTCCGTTATGCCTTCACGCCTTCGGGGAGAAGCTCAGCCTGGTGCTTCCACCCGGGAACAGGGGCTAAAAGAGCAACTCCGAGCAAGAGGAGTGAGCGGGGAATGGAACCAGCAGCCTGGGTGCCCCGGCGGCCGGTGTGAGCGTAGGGCTGGGCGGAGGCGGGCGGGCACCTGCGGCAGGGCTGCCGAGGGGTCCAAGCGCCAGCCGAGCGCGCAGCTGCTCTGGGAGGGGTGGCTCCAGGGCGGAGGCCAGACGGCGGGCGGGCGGTCCCAGGCGCCCTGCTCCGCGGAAGCGGTCAGGCCGTCTCCCGGACTCCGAGCTGCGCCAGGGGAAGGCGAGGAGCGAGGATGGCGCGGTGGGGAGCTGGCGGCGGGGTCCCGCGGCGACTTGGCACGATCTGGAGCCGCCGGCAGGCAGAGCACGCCCCGACGTTCCGGACCGAGATGCGGTTCCCCTGAAGTGACCCCCTTTCCCCGCAAGAAGCCCAGGCGGTGCCGGGGAGGAGGGTGGATGTGGGAAGGGCAGATTCGTAGACTTCCTAGGGGATGTTACGAAGATCCAAGAGAAGGTTGAGAATTTTATAGATCCTGACCTGCAGGATCGTTTAACGATTCCGGTTTCACAGATTTCCCCATTTCACAGCGGGGGAAACTGAGACACAGAGAAGGAAAATACTTGCCCAGTGTAACAGAGTTAATGGAGAGAACCTTTTCTAGACCCGGGTCTCCAGGCTCCCCGAGCCCCCGTGTTTAACCTCAGCCCCACTCGAAGTTTATTTATTTTCTTCCATAGCAGCTTCCTTTACTTCCCCTCTGTAATAATCAACACGATTGAAATAAAGTTTTCCCTCTGACTCAAGAGTCACACACAGTTAAGCCGTTGGAGGATTGGCGCATGGGTTTGTTTTCTTTCTTTTACTTTTTTTTTTTAGATTTTGAAGATCCCTGGAGAAGGATATGGCTAGCTTCTCCAGTATTCTTCCCTGGAGAATCCCATGGACAGAGGAGACTGGTGGGCTACAGCCCATGGGGTCAGGAAGAGTCAGACAGGACTGAGGGATTTACACTTTCACTTTTCATAGTGCTTTACTGTATATAAAATAGATAACTCCTGGCACATAGGTTTCTTACTGAAATGACCAGGGTGTGAGAAGGTGGTCAGTGGTGAGGCAGGGAGACCAGAAGGTGTAGATCTAGTCTAGGAGTAGGTTGGGAACAGCTTATATTCAAGTCCAGCATTCCCTTGCAATGTGAAAATGCCAGCTCTGTGTTGCCAAATATTCAGATTTTAAAAGAAAAGCTAGAAATGAGAACTTCTGTGTGAAATTTCCCATCATTGATAAACACTGGCAAATTTTAAGAATGTTAAAAACTATGTTGGTCCAACAAAATGTGTCTGTGGCTGAAATGTATTTTTTTCAGACTCCACTTTTTAATTTATCTAGATATAAAGTTGCACAGAGTCCTGGAACCACCTTGGCGTTCAGTTCAGTCACTCAGTCATGTCCAACTCTCTGCGACCCCATAGACTGCAGCATGCCAGGCCTCCCTGTTCATCATCAACTCCCAGAGCTTACTCAAACTCATGTCCATTGAGTCAGTGATACCATCCAACCATCTCATCCTCTGTCGTCCCCTTCTCCTCCCACCTTCAATCTTTCCCAGCATCAGGGTCTTTTCCAGTGAGTCAGTTCTTTGCATCAGGTGGCCAAAGGATTGGAGTTCCAGCTTCAGCATCAGTTCTTCCAATGAGTATTCAGGACTGATTTCCTTTAGGATGGACTGGTTGGATCTTCTTGCAGTCCAAAGGACTCTCAAGAGTCTTATTCAAACCACCCATGGGTACAGTCTATCCTAGGAATGTAAAACTTGAGATAACCTTAAACTTCAACTGGCCTACTCTCTCCTTTGACAGTGGAGGTTCTGAGGAAGGAATTTAAAGCCAAATAGTGAGTTGGTGGCAGAACTCTGTAGAAATTTACTTTATATTGCCAGCTCCTTATGAAACCCTGTTTGAGAGAGAGGATCAGATGATGTAGCTGAACATTTAAAGTGGAATTTTGGTCAATTTCCAAAAGAGGACAACCAAATTTAGAAAAAAAAATTTTTTTAAAGAATTTATTTTGGAGGAAAGAATATTATTTTTAAGGTACAAATCAGACACCTGACTGAAAATACATTGTTTTTATGTATTTTTTGGTAGTTTCCAAAATACTTTTGATTGTCTTCATGGCATTGGAGAGGCAGTACAGATTTATTGGACTATATGATTATCAGGCTCTCTCCACTAGGAGATAACAACAACAATTTCATCACTAAGAAAACTGAGATTGCAACAAAGTGGGCTGAGACTAGGACAGAAGTCTCTGGAAGCCTGTTTTGGTGATGGTTAGTGTAATGAGCTTTGGATTTTCCAGTTTTAGTAAAGGGCATAAAGCTCATTCCTATCAGCTATGATTGATGGAGGATTAAATGGAATAATATATATAAAGCAGCATAGTATTCTTGCCTGGGGACTCTCATGGACAGAGGAGCCAGGCAGGCTACAGGCCACGGGTTGGCAAGAGTTGGACGTGACTGAACAACTAAGCATTAGCAGCACAGAGTAAGCACTCAGAAACTGGCCACCTTAAGGCTGTCATTTTAATTAACAGGCTGCCAGATTCTGCCCTAAAGCTTTTCAGATGTCTTTTGGCTTCCAGTGTGGTGCAGTATTTGGGAAGATCCCTTGGAGTAGGAAATGGCAGCGCACTCCAGTATTTGTGCCTGGAAATTTCCATGGAGAAAGGAGCCTAGGGTGCTACAGTCCATGGGGTCACAAAAAGTTGGACACGGCTGAGCACACATGGTTTGTAAATATCTTTTTGTCGGTACAGTAACTTTTTCTTAAAACTACTCATTGGTCCTAATGTATTTAGGCATGTAAAGGCTTGGCATACCCTGGGTTTTATAGAAAAAATATTGATCCTTATTCTTGTATCATATATAGTCTATCAAATGCAGACCTGTTTCAAAGAGCTGATTGTGTTTTAACCTTTTCTTTTCTCATTCACTCATATTCTCTTGTCCCTATTCCTATCTTAAAGCTGTTTAAGGAGACTGCCATTAAGCAGTTAACTTGAGAGACTGACCTAACCAGATACTTCTGTGATCTTTGGAGCCCCCTAGTGGATGGGAGAATGAAGTGACCAGCAAACCAGTGAGGAAGTCTTGTCCAGACAGATTCCCAGAATTTTTTTGTTTAATGTTTTTTTTTTTTTTCTTTATTGTGGTAAAAGTCACATACTATAAAACATACTGTTTTAACCATATTTAAGTGTTCTTTTCACTGGCACTAAGTACATTTTGTACAACTCTCACATCCTCCTTCTCCTTATTTTTTCCTAAACTGAAGCTCTCTCCCCATTAAACATTAAGTTCCCATTCCCCCTCCCCACCACCCTCCCACCTCAGACCCCTGGCATCTACCAGTATAGTTCTGACTTTCTGAATTTGACTGTTCTATTCTAGGTACATTGTATAAGTTAGATATCCAGAATTTTTTTTTTTTAATGCTCTTTTTGAGTCATGGCTTACAACACAAACACTAACACTGCACCAACCCAACCATGACACTTTTGGCTTGAAGCTGTCCACTGGGTTCCCCCACATTGAGAATAAAGTGACATTTTTTTCACCAGAAGGTAAAACCACATCTCACACGCTAGTAAAGTAATGCTCAAAATTCTCCAAGCCAGGCTTCAGCAGTATGTGAACTGTGTTCAGGCTGGTTTTAGAAAAGTCAGAGGAACCAGAGATCAAATTGCCAGTATCCATTAGATCATCGAAAAAGCAAGAGAGTTCCAGAAAAACATCTATTTCTATTTCAAAAGCTATGCCAAAGCCTTTGACTGCATGGATCACAACAAACTGCGGAAAATTCTGAAAGAGATGAGAATACCAGGCCACCTAACCTGCCTCTTGAGAAATCTGTATGCAGGTCAGGAAGCAACAGTTAGAACTGGATATGGAACAGTAAGACTGGTTCCAAATAGGAAAAGGAGTACGTCAAGGCTGTATATTGTCACCCTGCTTATTGAACTTATATGCAGAGTACATCATGAGAAACGCTGGGCTGAAGGAAGCACAAGCTGGAATCAAGATTGCCAGGAGAAATATCAATGATCTCAGATATGCAGATGACACCACTTTAATGGCAGAAAGTGAAGAGGAACTAAAGAGCCTCTTGATGAAAGTGAAAGAGGAGAGTGAAAAAGTTGGCTTAAAGCTCAACATTCAGAACACTAAGATCATGGCATCTGGTCCCATCACTTCGTGGCCAATAGATGGGGAAACAATGGAAACAGAAACTTTATTTTTGGGGGCTCCAGAATCACTGCAGATGGTGATTGTAGCCATGACATTAAACGATGCTTACTCCTTGAAAGGAAAGTTGTGACCAACCTAGACAGCATATTACAAAGCAGAGACATTACTTGGTCAACAAAGGTCTGTCTAGTCAAAGCTATGGTTTTTTTCAGTAGTCATGTATGGATGTGAGAGTTAGACTCTAAAGGAAGCTGAGTGCTGAAGCATTGATGCTTTTGAACTGTGGTGTTGGAGAAGAATCTTGAGAGGCCCTTGGACTGCAAGGAGATCCAACCAGTCCATCCTAAAGGAGATCAGTCCTGAGTGTTCATTGGAAGGACTGATGTTAAAGCTGAAACTCCAGTACTTTGGCCACCTCATGCGAAGAGTTGACTCATTGGAAAAGACCCTAATGCTGGGAAGGATTGGGGGCAGGAGGAGAAGGGGACGACAGAGGATGAGATGGTTGGATGGCATCACTGACTTAATGGACATGAGTTTGGGTAAACTCTGGGAGTTGGTGATGGACAGAGAGGCCTGGCATACTACAGTCCATGGGATTGCAGAGTTGGACACGATCTAAACTGAAAACCTTATATTGTCCCTTCCCTGCCAGTTGATCCAACTTCATCTAGGGCCAGTCATTCAGCAGTCATGGCTTTCTGTAACACATGTTGAGATTGTCCCCACCAGGACACTTGAACGGCTCTTGTTCATGCATGGACATGGTTCTGAACTCCTTATCAGTCAGCTGTCAGTTCACCTTTCTCTAATTGAGAGAAACCTTCCCTCAACGTCTTACCTGAAGTTGTTTCCCTGCCACTTTCTCCATTCCCCACCACACTAATTTCTTCCATCTTATCATAACCTATAAATAATTTGCTTATGTAAATTCTTTGCTATGCTTTCTCCCATTGAACCCAGGCCCTGCAAGGGAAAGAATAGTATCTGTCTTATCTACTTATCTACCATTATACATCAAATGCTGAACCAGTGTTTGATAAATAGATTGTATTTAATTATAGAAATACTTGACTTTTTCATCATTATTTTTACTAATTTTTCTTAATAAGTGCTCATTTAAAAAATTTGTATGCTGTACAGTGTTGTGTTGGTTTCTGCCATACAACAATGTGCATCAGCCCTAAGTATACATATGTCCCCTTCCGCTAGAGCCTTCCTCCCACCGCCAGCCACCCCATTCCACCCCCCTAGGTTGTTAGAGAGCCTCAGGTTGAGCTCCCTGTGTTACAGAGCAACTTCTCAATAGATATCTATTTTAGATATGGTAATATACATGTTTCAATTTATCATTCTTTTTATTTCTTAGTCCAGGAGGAAAATATAAAAAAGATTGATTACACATCATACCAGTAACCATTCAGGATATAAACGGACTTTTATTGGGCCATATTTAAAACCTGCAAAGACAAGTAAGAGCTGACAGCTGGACATGAGGATTTTGTGGTTTGGATGGGAGTGTAGCCACAACCTGGGATTGATAGGTGTCCAGTGGGAGCCCCTGGAGAGCACTGGTTACTTCTGCCTGAAGGTGCCAGAGTTTCCGTCACGTTTGGTCAGTGTCTTGAAGGATGAATGGAGGGTTGTTAGAGGGAGAGCAAAGGCATTCTAGATCTGCAGACTCAAGGCATACAGAAGCATAGTTTTATACGAGACATAGAAAATATTTAGTGTGACTGGTGAGTAAGGAGTAAGTATAGTAGAAGTAAGACGGGATGGAAGAAAGTTCTGAACAACCCAATATACTATGGAAAAGAGCTTGAAGTTTAAACATAATGGCTGTGGAAAGCTCTCAGATGTGTTAGGCAGGAAAATGAACCTCCTTAGAGTTGAATTTTAGTATGATTGCTCTATTCTCTCCACATAAAACAAAACTTTATTTTCTTTTGGTCCGATATGCAAATGATTCTGTTACTGAAAGGATAAGTTATCTCTTGTAACAATAAGAAAATTCTCCTTAGTTATCAAATCATCAGATCCTAGTATAGTGCCTCAAATTTCGTGAGTTCTCAAATATTTATTGAATGCAATTTAATGTTCAGTTTTTCCTGGTTTGTCCACTTCTACCAATTTAATCACTTGTAGAAACTCTGTGTAATAGCCTGAAGTTTTCTTTTAGGTTTGCAAAGACCCTCCATTTTATTTCTCAGATTCATGAAATGAGTGACATTTGTAGTTTCTAAATGGCCTTTACAAATTCTGTTACCTCAGGTTCACGATTTCTTTTTACAACCCATTCCTGCAGGTTTTATCATTTGTGTGCAGTGGGACTAGCATCATGCTAGCAGCTGGAGATACAGAGCTAAATAGGGCATCCCTGATCTTGAGGAGCAAGCCCTCGAGTGAGTGAGTGCCTATTACACTGTCTTCACCACTCAGCCTGTGAGTGTGACATAGTTTAATTGAGGTAGAGGGAAACAATAGGATGTAATGGGGACAGTTTATATTTATTGTCCTAAATAAAAAGATACACATAGTATCAAACAGTTCCCTCATACATGCTTACTTGAAAATAAATAACTGAAAAAGAGAAAGAGAGGGAAAATGAGTGGGTTAAAACACGTAAGAAATGAACAGTCATGGTGCCTACTGTGTATACCCATTCTTGTGCTCATTTATTCCACAGCATTCGGAGGCGTGAATAATTTAACTGTCCTCCAGAGAATGTGCACAGAAGAGCACTGTTGATGAGAAATTTTGTTAGTGTCTGGCAGATCTGGGTTTGCGTCTTGAGTTCACCATCTAAAGCTTCATGCCCTTGTGAAGTTGTTTAGACTTAAACAGGACTTGCCCTTGTTTCTTGATCTGTACAATATGGATGCTCGTGGTACATATTCCCAACCAGGATGGCAATGAATAAGTGAAATAATGTATGAAAGCACTTTTTGCCGTGCTTCGTGCAGAGAAATACCTATTAATTGCATTGTTATGTCTACACCAGATCTCTCTCTTTGGTACAAAAAGTGTGAAAGAATGCCCATCTCACAGGACTCTCCTCAGCTCTGTTGGTTTGGAAAGATCATTACGGGGAGACGTGGTGACAAAACTGAGTGTAATAGATGCGTATTCTGAGGAGCTCATCATCTACTAAAACTTCAGAGAAATGAGTTGGCAGTTTCAATCCAGGGTAATTAGGACATGGTAACAGAAGTTCAGGTGCTCTGTGGGCACATCAGTGAAGTACATGGTCCAATCTAGGGGTGGCAGCAAAGCTGTCCCAGGAGTGTAGTAGTCAAGTTCAGTCCTGAAGGTAGAGCACACAGAGGTTGTGCAAAGGGAAGGGGCAAAGCGTGCCTCGGCCCAAGAGAGCAGCGTGTGCAAAGCTGCGTGGGCAAGAGAGGGTGGGTTGTGTTCAAGGAAACCACGGAAACCTGTTCCGTGTGGCCAGGTTGTGAAGGGAGAAAACAGCGAAAACAAGGGCAACATCCTGAGTGGGACAGGCCGTGTGCGCTTGGGTCGCTTTACCTAGTCCGCACGACAGACCCGTAAATCTGGGCTCCTGAATTCCGTCTTCAGAAAATAGAAACTCAGACTGTTTCAGGAAGTTTCCCAAACTCCCAGCTCTGGTTTCCTACAAAGTCAGTATCTTTTCCACTATACTATAGGCACTGTAGGCTTCTCCTCTGTACGGCACGCGTGTGTGTGTGCCTGTGTAGATACCTGTGTGTGACACAAGTTTAATCCCTTCTTCTATATCACGAATATAACAATCAAAAATATAACCTTAAAGAAAGTGCATTCCCATAAAGTTGTTTTTAAGCCGGAAGATTTCAACCTGGCTTTTCTTTCTTTAAAAATAAGTTTACTTATTTTTAATTGGAGGATTATTGCTTTACAATATTGTATTGGTGTCTGCCAAACATCAACATGAATCAGCCACAGGTATACATATGTCCCTCCCACCTCCCACCCCACCCTACCTGTCTAGGTTGTCATAGAACACCAGATTTGAGCTCCCTGTGGCTTTTCTGACATCAATTAAATCAACCAAATGATCTATGACTGACAGCTTACAACATACAGAGTTTTTAATTTCTTAAACAATCTCTGTATGTTATAATAAAGAAATGAGACGGTCACAGCTTGACTTTGTTCTCTACCTCATTAGTTTATACCTCACTCTTATGAAAGGTTAGGGCAAAGAAGTGACCTTACTCACCTATAAACAGTTTGACTCCTTAAGTCACTGTTTCCTTCCTGAGTCCTTTACTCTCAACATACCCACTCTCTTAATAGTATTGTATTAGGATATCCAAGAGCGTGTAGACTTGGTTTTTACCTATCAGTAGATAACATAGCAAACTAGTAGGTGCTTATCTACCATCTGCTCTATCCTTCCTTTTTCTTGGTGTTTTTCTTGTTTTTCTCAGATGACTTTGCAATGAACTGACCTCCCATATGACCCATATGAGCTGGCCCTCCATATGACATGGGGCTGTGTTCTAACAATGGAAAATACATCTGAGGAAATTACATTTCTTTTTTTTTAATTGCCTAGGGACTTGTTTAAAAATCTATAAATTTATAAGTACATATTTTTCATGCTGAGGGTGAATGTTAGGTGTCATTGGATCAGTTTCTGTGTTTGTCTTGGACTCTCCTGCATAGCTTTGTAAATTTCTGAGGATAGTTTTTTTTTCCCCCTAAAAATTACCCTCTTTAGACACAAATGTTTCTCAGTTTCACCTATCCATGCTGGAATTAGAGATGTTTTCTCCTAGAGTTATTTTTAATTTTTCTATTTTTGGAGACTATTTCAATAAGAAGTTTGGAAAAGGAAAATATGAAACAATCCAGGGTATAAATCAAACCAAGAAATAGTGAAATATCTTCAAGTATCTCTGAAATTAAGGATAAAATGCTATCCTTTACTTCCCTCCAAGCTGATCTCCATTCAGCACATGGTTTCTATAGGGAATAGTGCAGGACCTAGGGTTGGTGGTAAAGACTGGGCAGTTTGAAAGGAAACTTTAGATGAACTACAGTACTGTAGGTACTGTATTGGAGGTGAATTACTAAGTCAATTGCAAAGTATTTGTCCTAGCCAAAGAAGTATCTTTTCCAAAAGTGTCTGTAAATTGTTCAGGTCAGCATGACACAAGTTCACAATGATGTATTTCAGGTGAATTCCAAGTGTGAAATACATGAATACTTAAAGTCCACATGGTTTCAGTGAAAAATCCAAGAAAGGGTCTTATTACCATTTGTTGCATATCCCTTGTTGTAAGGAGCAAGCAATAAAGATACTGATGATGGTAATGAAAGAAAAGAAGAGAAATAGATTAGAACTACTACTGGGAATTCCCTGGTGGTCCAGTGGTTACGATTTCACCTTCCAGTACAGGGGATGTGGATCCAGTTCTAGGTAGGGGAACTGAGATCCCACATGCCCCACCCCAACAAAACCCAAAGCATGAAAGAGAAACAATATTGTAAGAAATTCAATAAAGACTTAGAAAAGTGGTTCACAGTAAAAAAAAAAAAACTTAGAAAAATAAACTACAACTAATAATAAATATTTATTTATCATTTTTATGTGCCAAGCACTGAGCTCAGTACTTTATTTGCATCCTCTCAATGCTACCAATGCCAATTTTCAGTCACGAGTACTAGGACTTTAAAAGGTCAGAGAGTTGGCCCAGAGTCAGGACAGAAGCCCAAGTAGTCCGACCTCAAGGTCTGTGCCTTTCACCACTATAGATATTTTCTTCAGTGTGTGTGTGTGTGTTCAGTCACTAGGCTAAATCATGTCCATCTCTGTGACCACATGGACGATAGCCCACCAGGCTCCTTTGTCCATGGAATTTGCTAGGCAAGAGTACTGGAGTGGGTTGCCATTTCCTTCTCCAGGGACTCTTCCTGACTCAGGGATTGAACCCAGGTCTCTTGTGTCTCCTGAATTGGCAGGGGGATTCTTTGTCACTGCGCAACCTAGGAAGCCTTTCTTCTTCTGTATGACACTCGCAAATCTGGATTTAGCATACTGGAGCTCCCTTGTCTCCTGAAGCACTGCTTGGGTTTAGCTCTGTACCTGTGGAGACATCATCAGCCCCAACCTCGGATCAGACTTCCCATCTGTGAAATGAAGAAGCTGGACTGAGCAGTTTCTGTGGTCCCTTCTAGTCCTGTTTGTTATTCTGTGATTGTGGAACATGTCCCATGACCTAGCTAGAGCAACCAATGAACACTGCCCAGGACTGAAAGTGTTATTGACATGTGGGAATTTCAGTCTAGGGCAAACCTGGACTGTTGATCACCTATTACAGTGCCTGCTACTTTGACTTCGTTATTTTGGGCACAACCAGTTTTTGGAGAGTTCTCTGAACTCCTTTGAACTGGGACTTCCTGTTTCTTGGATAAGCTTTTAAAGAACTGGAGAAGAGAGTAGATTATTCAAAGGGACAGGGCCTGCTTTTTCTTGCCCAGGCATCCTACGCTTAAGTTGTTTCACCTTCTTTTCTTTTTACTTCAAAATTGTGGGTTAGTTTGTTTTGCAAATTTGCCTTTGCACTGACACGTTAGGAGTGCACATTGACAAGATTATGGCACTGCTATTCCATTTGAAGAAGGAAATGGCAACCCACTCCAGTATTCTTGCCTAGAGAATCCAATGGGCAGAGGAACCTGGCGGGCTACCATCTATGGGATCACAAAGAGTTGGGCACGACTGAGTGACTAAACAATAAACAATTACATTTGAAATGACCTCCACAGATGAAAGGAAATGGTTATGTAGGAACACTAACTCCATTTTATTAAGCACCTGCTCTTCAAAAGGCAGTCTGTGTGCACCAAATGAATTTTGACAAGAGTGATTCCAGCTATTATTACCCACACTTTAGGGACAAGGAACCTGAGACTCAGAGAAGCTGAGTAACTTACTGAAATTAACAATTAAATCTAAACTAGAATTTGAACACTGTTCAGAGTCCCTGTTTTTCCCATGCAAGTGGTGACTTCTGCTGTGCAAAACAGCTACAGTTTCTAGTTTATTTGAATATGGGTGCTGCTTATGTTCTTGAAGATTCCAGGTGAACTACATTTAGACATTTGGCTTCTTGTTTTCAAACCCCCACTTTCCCATGCAGAATAATGGGATCATTTCTTCAACAGATAAGAAGCAAGTGTCTTATGTATTGCTGTATTCCCCCCCCTACTTTGTAAATTCTGTTTCATTAGAACAGAGTTGTATTTCCAGTTCTTTTAAGAGTAAGTAAAGATGTATTTTTATCATTAGAATAAACAGACAGTATCAATAGAAAGTTAAAAAAATACTGTTTCCATGGACTTAGGTAATTTAGGCAACAAGAAATAACATTTCAATGAATCTCAGCATTTAAAAGAATTTGCTTATTAAACTTCAGTTTTGAATAATATAAATTCCAAAATGTGTCTGTTTAAATCCAGTATATAATACTAGAAAATCCTTAACTTGTAAGTATAAAAAATAGATGCAAATAGAATTTTGAAATCTGATCATTAACCAGCTTTAGCACTCTTTTTGCAGTATCTAAACAAACAAAGTCGCAGAATTATGACAGTATTGCAAACATTATTGTATGCTTACTCTGTGAATTTAATCCTCACAAAAGCCTATGGATAAATAACTTTTCCTGTTGTACTAACACAGAATCTAAAGTTCAGCCAGATTAATTTATGTGACTAAGAAATTTAAGAGGTAATATTAGAAACCATATTGGAACCTTGGTCAACCTAATATCACTCGGATATGTTATCTCAGAATTATTCCAGAAATTTCTTTATTTTTGAATTATTTCTCTGTGATGTTCTATTGTATATTATAGTAAACCTAACTAACTCAGACAGGGTTACTTCTTATGACTATATTTAGATTACTCAATACATTTTAATGCATCCATTGTTAATCTGATCCC
The DNA here is from genome assembly GCA_007570785.1 of Antilocapra americana. Lineage (NCBI taxonomy): Eukaryota > Metazoa > Chordata > Mammalia > Artiodactyla > Antilocapridae > Antilocapra > Antilocapra americana. Next base: position 5,676,804 of record ML661893.1, read on the forward strand.
ATAACGTATGTGTGTATCTGAGTGCAAACACCCTGGCTATTTTTATGCAGCTTAGAATTTGGAAAAAACGTTGAAATATTCATTTCATTTTTCTAACTTTTTTTGACTACAGCCTCTTTTAAATATGGTCTCTTTTCCCACATTCTACCTTTATTGAAAAGCTGTCTTTCTTCCAACCATGAAGAGTTAGATTAACTTTCTATGTGGTGTTTTTCTTCTTAATTGTAATTGTAACATCTCACTCTCAGGAGATACTCAGTATGTTTCCTCTGCTGTCCAGTTATTTCCTCCTTATATGTTATTTGTTCTTTTCAGGAAGAGGAACTGAATTGTATCCAAATACTAATGAGAGTTAAATTGAAAATTGTATTTCAGCAAATGAGGTGTTTCTTTTCTCATATATGGAGAAATTAACAGCTCCAAAATCCTTTTAAAGAAGAAAAATTTCATTAGTAAAGATTATAGAAAGCTATTAGGTACTGAACTAATGTTGACTTCCATTTATTTGTTGTCTTTCTGTTGCTAAGTCACCTCTGACACTTTGCAACCCCATGGGCTGCAGTGTCCCATGCTCCTCTGTCCTCCACTATCTCTCGAAGTTTGCTCAAATTCATGTTCATTGAGTTGGTGGTGCTATCTAACCATCTCATCCTCTACCACCCCCTTCTCTTTTTGCCTTCAGTCCTTCCCAGCATCAGGGTCTTTTCCAGTGAGTTGGCTTTTCACATCAGGTGGCCAAAGTATTAGAGGTTCAGCATCAGTCCTTCTAATGAATATTCAAGATTGATTTATTTTAGGATTGACTGGTTTGATCTCCTTGCTGTCCAAGGGACGCTCAAGAGTCTTTTACAGCACCACAGTTCTGTTCTTCAGTTCTCAGATCTTTATGGTCCAACCTCACATCTGTACATGACTACTGAAAAACCATTACTTTGACTATGGACCTTTGTTGGCAAAGTGATATCTCTGATTTTGAATATGCTGTCTAGGTTTGTCATAGCTTTTCTTCCAAGGAGAAAGAGTCTTTTAATTTCATGCCTGCAGTCATCATCCACAGTGATTTTGGAGCCCACAAAAGTAAAATCTGTCACTGCTTCCACTTTTTCCCCTTCTATTTGCCATGAAGTGATGGGACCAGATTCCATGATCTTAGTTTTTTGAATGTTGAGTTTAAGCCAGCTTTTTCACTATCCTCCTTCACCCTCATCAAGAGGCTCTTTAATTCTTTGCTTTCTGCCATTAGAGTGGTATACCCTGCATATCTGAGCTTGTTGATGTTTCTCCTGGCAATCTTGTGATTCATCCAGCCTGGCATTTTGCATGATGTACTCTGCATAGAAGTTAAATAAGCAGCATGACAATATACAGCCTTGTAGACAACAGCAACAACAACCCGTCAGTTGTTTCATGTCCAGTTCTAATTATTGCTTCTTGACCCACATACTTATATTGATAGTTAATATTAAAGTTTTCAGTTTGCATAAACTAAAATTTAATCAGAAGCAAAATTCTACTTAAGTCTGCATGATTTATTGCAGACTCAAACACTAGTAAGCATATCATTAATCAATTAAAGTGGGTTAGCATATTAATGTGAAATATAAATATCACTGGGCATGGTTTTATTTAGAGTATTTTTCCCAGTTCCTCCACCATTCCCATGAGAGAAAAAGGAAGTTATTTTAGCTTCTGAAATAGAAGATTAAATAGGTTATTTGTTTTATACAACTTAAAAATGTGGCTAGTAAATAGTGAACAATTTGAAAAATAGAATGCTTTCTGCCAAGACCCCCATAGTGTTCACTGAACTTACTTCTTAGCTGGATTATAAAATACAAATCTCATGTTAAGTTTACATTTCAGTGGCCTCTTTCAGAGCACCTAATTTCATGTCAAATTCTTCTCTATTGTCCCCAATAAATTCTGGGTCTTTCTTATTTTTATGTTTGGCATTCTTATGACAAATTTTTATTTCAAAATAATAAATGCAATATAAATTTTATAATAAAATTCACCCTTTTAAAGTATGTCATAAGACAAGTTTTTAACAAGTACATGCAATCATGTTATGTTACTTGCTCTTATTTTATCACCTCTGCTGTTAAGAGCAATTCTTTGATTTGGCATTCAGCCCACAAAATTTTCTCATCATACTTTAGTTTACATTTTTTTTTTTTACAAAGTATCAATTAGTATTATTTTAATTTTGTGGGATGTACGCTCTCTGATAGAACTGCAACTCTTTGTAGTGTAAAAACAGTCATAGACAAAAATGTAAACAAATAACAGTGACTATTTTCCAATGAAACTTTATTTATGAGTACAAACATTAATTACAGTTTTACATTTCATAAAATATTATTCTTTGATTTTCTGGTGATTTAAATGTATAAAATTCATTTTTATCTCTCAGGCTATACAAAAACAGGTGATGAGTTGGATTTGATCAGTAGGCCTTAATTGTCCAACCCCTGCTGTAATCTGTTGTTGTTCAGTCACTAAGTCATATCTGACTCTTTGTGACCCTATGGACTGTACTACACTAGGCTCCTCTGTCCTCCACTCTCTCCTGGAGTTTACTCAAATTCATGTCCATTGAATCGGTGATGCTATCTAACCATCTCATCTTTTTGCCTTCAATCTTTCCCAGTGTCAGGGTCTTTTCCAGTGAGTTGGCTCTTTGAGTCGGTATTGGAGTTTCAGGGTCAGTCCTTCCAATGAATATTCAGGGTTTATTTCCTTTAGGATTGACTGATTTGATCTCCTTGCTGTCCTACTCTCAAGAGTCTTCTCCAACATGTAATCTAGTGGGTCATAATATCAGAATTCACTGTAAGGTCTAGGAAGCATCTCATCTAGTGCTTGCTTTCTTAAAATCATATACAAACTGAAGCTAAAAATCAGTAATGAAATCTAAGTTGTTTAAAAACATTATATGTAGTGTCAGAGAATTTGTATTGGTTACCTGAAGTAGCTGTCTGGAGTGCTGTGTTGGGAAGAACTTTGAGGTCCAGTCTTGGTCAAATGAGAGAAAAATCATGTTGTGAACAATGGATTATGTCTGCCTTGAGTACCGCAGTAGAACCACATCAGAGGGATATTTAATGTATGCAAAATTCTCCTGTGTGTGCTCTGCTAAAGAAGAGGAAGGAGAAAAGGGTGGGTCAAAAAGATAGAAGTCAAGGTTGTGTGAACGAATGGTAGCTTGAGAATGAAGATAAGAACAAATGAATGAACAACTGAAATACCTCAAGCCCTTCTGATTGGCTTCCACTCAATGAGTATGTTCCTTGTTGTTAGAGGAGATGGGTGGGAAATTCTTGTTCCCTCAGTCAGGAATATTCACCATATAGAGACACTCTAGAGTATAAAATACTTTCTTTAAAAATTGCAACAGGTCCCAAATGCAAGCCACTTATGTAATAGTGTTCAATCAGAAAAATAAAAGAAATATGTTTCAAAAGAGAGAAATCTGGCTTTTTTGGATATTTTGAAACATGTTTAGATCCAATATAGAACTTTCCCAAATGCAATTTTGACTTGCTGCATTTATACCTTATGTGATGTACTTATAACCCAACCTTCTTGAAAGATGTATCTCTGCTGTAGGTCACAAATTTGACATTCTGTCTTAAGCCCAAGGTAGCACTGAATATTAACAACTCCATTTTTAACTTTCTTGGTACCCTAACCCACATGGGTATAAGTGTTTGAAGAACAGTCTGGTGCTTAAGGAAGGATGCTGCCTTGTCACACTTAGGAGAAACTGAATCAATTCATCCTACTGTTTTGAAGTTAAGAATGGCTTTCTAGAATGGTGTCTTTACTCATGTCTTTACTCATTTTTCTCAGGCTTTTATATCTGGAGTAAATTCATAGCAGGGCCAGAGACTATTCTTTACCTTTCTAATAACTTTATTGGGTGATAGATCCATGAGTTTACCTTAGTCATTCAAGTATCCATACTAACTGTTCACCCTTTCAGCCTCCCTATGAAACAAATGGGATTGGACAAACAGGAGTTCAAGCAGTGGTGATGAACTCCAGCAATATAAGGTCAGGCCCTTGCTCAGGGTCAACCTTGGTCTCTGCCTGATTGGCAGCCCAGGACCATATTGATACGAATTTGCAAAACAATGAGTCATGGCTGCCATTTTTCCATGCTCAATGCTGCTTCTGTTATAGGGAAGTTGGTTACACACAGAAAGGAAACATATACAAAGGGGCAAGCACAGCAAGAATTCTAAATATCATTCCTGCTTCCAATGCAAGGGGTGTGGGTTTGATCTTGGTCAGGGAACTAAGATCCCACATACTGCACAGAGTCGCAAAAAAATTATTCCTTTCTTTGTTCTCAATTTACAGGTATTTCTGTAAATACTTTGGAAAGTATAGAAGTGGCAAATTCCAAGTGCAGACTGGAGTGTTAATCAGCGATTAAAGACACCCGATTTCTATGCAGGCTCTGCCTTGTTTGCTGGTTCTATTCAACATCTCTTATCTTTGGAATAAAGGAAGTACTGTGTCTAGCTCTCTTGGCACAAGGGAGCTATTGAGGATAAATGATATACTCTGCTTCAGTGTAATTCATTAGTTAATTATATTACTATGTAAAAATTATGATAATAAACATTATTGCTCCAACCATTATTTGCGGTTTATGACAGATAGGCTTATTTCCTCCCAATTAGTTCTAATTTACCAGCAGATACCCTCTTTTTCTTACAGACTATAACTATCTGCTAAGTACACTCTTCCAAATGATTGGTTAGGCAAGAACAAAAAACCATGGCCTTTGCTGTATATTAACTAGATAACTGGCACAAATAATCCTTGTATTATAAATAGTTCTCTTTCATCCCAGATGCAACTAGAAAGTCAAAGAGAATAATGTGATAGATGAAGAGAAGGATTCTTTCCATTTTCTGGAAGGAACACAGTGCTGCCAGTGTTCCCTTTTTTTCCCTTTCATGATTTCTACTGACACAGCCCAATTGTGTGGCTGGCCCTGATAATTTTCCAAATATGTGAAAGATCATAATTTCTGTTGATAAAGTGACATGACAGCTCTCTTTTACAAACTTGAAAATTCAATACTTGCTAATTTGGGGGGGAAAGTTAATGCTATACAGGTCAAAGTAAATGTCTTTCTAAAATCTTAGTGTTAAGTTAATGCTTTTTTATTAAAAAAACACACAATATATAAGACCACCCTCTTAACAAAATTTTAAGTGAAAATACAGTATTGATCAGTGGGAGCACAATGTACAGTAGCTCTCTAGAACATTTTCATCCCTCATGACTGAAACTTCATATACATTGAATAGCTACTCTCCACTTTTCCGGCTCAGTACATGGCAACCAGTATTTTACTTTCTGCTTCTATGAGTTTAGCTACTTTAGATACTTTATATTAGTGAAATCATGCAATATTTGTCCTCTGTGTCCTTATTTCACTTGACATAATGTCTTCAAAGTTCATTCATTTTGTAGTGTATGACAGAATTTTTTATGACTGAATAATATTCTAGGGTATGCACTTTTTAAAAATCCATTCATCTGTCAGTGGACATTAGGTTGCATTCATGTCCTGCCTATTTTGTATAATGCTGCAATGTACATGAGAGGGCAAATATCTCTTCAAGATCCTGATTTCAGTTCCTCTGGATAAATACCCATAAATTGGAATTGTTGAACCATATAGTAATTCTAACTTTAGTTTTTTTGACGAAACGCTGTACTATTTTCCATATCGGCTACTCTATCTTATACTGCTATCAATAGTCAGGAATTCCAGTTTTTCCACATCCTTATCAACACAGTATTTTCTGGGTTCTTTTAGTTAAGTGAGCCTTAGGAAGCATCACTATGAACAAAGCTAGTGGAAGTGATGGAATTCCAGTTGAGCTATTTCAAATCCAAAAAAATGAGGCTGTTAAACAATGGAAATGATGAGAGACTTTATATTTTCTTGGGCTCCAAAATCACTGCAGATGGTGACGCAACCATGAAATTAAAAGACGCTTATCCCTTGGAAGAAAAGCTTTGACCAACCAGACAGCATATTAAAAAGCAGAGACATTACTTTGCCAACAAAGGCCCGTCTAGTCAGAGCTATGGTTTTTCCAGTATCATGTATGGATGTGAGAGCTGGACTAGAAAGAAAGCTGAGTGCTGAAGAATCGATGCTTTTGAACCATGGTGTTGGAGAAGACTCGAGAGTCCCTTGGACTGCAAGGAGATCCAACCAGTCCATCCTAAAGGAGATCAGTCCTGAATATTCACTGGAAGGACTGATGCTGAAGCTGAAGCTCCAATACTTTGGCCTCCTCATGTGAAGAACTGACTCATTTGAAAAGACCTTGATGCTGGGAAAGATTGAGGGCCTGAGGAGAAGGGGATGACAGAGAATGAGATGGTTTGATGGTATCACTGACTCAATGGACATGAGTCTGAGCAAGCTCTGGGAGTTGGTGATAGACAGGGAGGCCTGGTGTGCTGCAGTCCATGGGGTCGCAAAGAGCCTGGACAGAGCGACTGAACTGAACTGATCCTAGCAGGTATGAGGTGCTAACTCATCGTGGTGTGCGTGTGTGCTCAGTGGTTTCTGACTCTTTGCAACCTACCAGGCTGCTCTCTCCGTGGGATTATCCATGTAAGAATGAGGGAATGGGTTGCCATTCCCTTCTCTATTGTGATTTGGATTTGCATTTTTCTGATTATTAGTGGTGTTGGTCCTGGACTTTTCTTTGTTGGGAGATTTTGATTACTGACTCAATACCTTTTTTAGTTATAGGTTTGTTTACATTTTTATTTCCTTGTGATTCAGTCTTGACAGTTTGTTTGTTTCTAGAAATTTATCCATATCTTCCAGACTATCTAGTTTCTTGGTATGTAATTGTTCACAGTAGTCTTTTATAATTCTTTTCATTTCTATGGCATCAGTTATAATGTCTCCACTTTTATTTCTGACATTGTGTGAGTCTTCTCTCTTTCTGTCTTAATCTAGCTAAGGATTTGTCCATTTTGTTAATATTAAAAAAAAGTTAATACGAAGGCTTGCTTACAGCCAGTTTAGTGATCTCCGGTAACAAGAAAAGGAGAGAGGAAGACTTTGAAGACTGGAGAAGGGAAAAAAGGAAAGATAACAGAAGAGGGGATTATTAAGCTGGCCTTACTGTAGCCAACTGAGGCTCATCTTGTAGGAACCCTCTGAGCAGCCTATAGGATGTCCACTGGAATAGTCTACCCAAGGATGGGTGAGAAGGTTGTTCACTGCTGCATGTTTCTTTAGGATATAGTAATTCCTAGTAACTTTATCGCACTCTTGACTGTTCCTTAAGAATACAGTTCACATTCTATACCCCCCGTGTCTACTACAATACTTTGTACATAGAAGGTACTTTATCCATAAATACTCACTGAATTAATCAATGAATGTGCTTGCCTCAGTAGTTATTCTGAACCAAGAAAGGAGCTACTGAAATGCACAGGGTACATTTAAACTTTCCCTTAAGCAGAGATGATGACTATTAACCTGGAGTCCATTTGAACTGCTAAAATATTAATAAAATATCAGGCTGGCCACAAAGTTCTTTTGGATTTTTCTATAAGATGTTACAGAAAACCTTGAATGGACTGTTTGGCTAACCCAATACCACAGACCAGGTGGCTTACAAACAACACACCTTTATAGGTCACAGTTCTGAATGCTGGCAAGTCCAAGATCAGGGTGTCAGGTGGAACATTCTGGTGAGGGTCCTCTTGGTGGTTCTTAGCCTGTGCCTTCTCACTATGTCCTCATGGCAGGAAAGGCTAGAGATCTTTCTGGAACCTCTTTGTCAGGTGCTAATTCCATTCATGAGGGTTATACCTACTAATAACATCACATCACACCAGACATTAGATTTTCAACATATCAATTTTGTGTGGGACACAAATATTCAGACCACGGCATTAATCTATGTCTCTGAATAAGAGTTCAACTTATTCTCTGCCTCTTGACCAAGGCTGCTACTGGTGGGGTGGAAGTTTTAATATTCTTCATATTTTCTAAATTTATGAATATATATCATTGTTCTGCAGACACATAGACACACATAAAACTTGCTCCAGAGTCAGACTGCCTGAGTTTGAGCCCTGGTATATCTAACTGTTGTCTAGATATATCAGACAGCTTTGGGCAAGTTGCTTAACCTCTTTGTTCCTTTGATTCTACACTGAGAAAATGACAATGATTCTAATATCTGCCTCATGGGAGAATTATAGGTGGTAAACCATGTAACCTGCTTTATAAATAGGTACAAGTCCCCCTAAATGAGGCATTTTACTGATAGTGTATAGTGATAAAATCAGTTTGGGCCAGGGAAGTATATTCTGTCTGTCTCTGGCATCATCAGAGTACACATTATCAGGGGCAATGTTGAACATTTTCAGCAGTTGTGTGGCATGGGCACTGACCAGTCAGAGTGGTCACTAGTCACTAACGATCGTTATGGCCCTACTGGTATGCTGTTGTTCTTGTTCAGTTGCTAGGTCATGTCCGAGTCTCTATGACCCCATGGACTGCAGCCTGCCAGTTGCATCTGTCATTCACTATCTCTGGAGTTTGCTCAAACTCATATCCATTGAATCTGTGATGCTATCTAACCATCTGCCACCCCCTTCGTTTTTTGCTTTCAATCTTTCCCAGCCTCAGGGTCTCTTCCAATGAGTCTGTTCTTTGCATCATGTGGCCAGAATATTGGAGCCTCAGCTTCAGCATCAGTCCTTCCAATGAATATTCAGGGTCAATTCCTTTCAAGATTGACTCGTTTGATCTTGCAGTCTGAGGAACTGGTATGTACATGCAAAATATAAGTGTGCACCACCCTTAGAACTTTTCCAGTGCAGAGGGCTCCTCTGATACTTCCTGACTCCACTCACTCCCAATTTGCAGGTTTCCTGCATCCTGGGGTGGCCCAGCGCTGTGCATGAGTCTATGCAGGCAGAGCCAGATGGATGCTGAGAGGTGAGGGGCTGTTGCCTCTGGGCAAGGGTAGTGATTGTGGTAAGGAAGGGCCCTCTCATGCAACTCTTAGACATTCTTGCTGCAATTTTAAAAAATCAGATGTGCTCTGCTGTGGGGGAGGACCTATGTGTCTTTGTCCATGCACAGTACCAGAGCTACCTGGGGTCTCCTTGCCCCCTCCCCTCTCTCAACATCTATGGGCACCAGCAAGCCCAAACTTCCATCTACCTATGTTGTAAGAGCCAAGGGTGCTCTTTTAGTTTAAAGCCCTTCTAAAAGTTTTTGTGGCCAACATGTTGATTGAATTTTTTCTTTCTATAAATGTGCTTTGTTTCAGCCCTTAAGACTCTAGAGAGCAGAGGCATGTTTCAGAACTCTAGACATATGTGTATATTCTTTGGATGATGTAAATTTTAGCACTCTGTGCCATCAGAGCCAAATACTGTACTCTCGCTCTTCTGGGTCTTAATGAAGTAGGCAAGGGCAATGTAATCCTTTTCTCCATTTTAAAATTGAGAGCATTAAAGACACCGAAGGAATAATGCTTCACAATGATTTTGTCCATCCTAGTTCTAGATCATGTACAGACTCCATTCATTTCCCTTTAATTTCATTCTCTCCACCTTCTCTTGTGTAATCTCAGTCTAAGCTACCATCATCTGTTACCTGGACCATGATAATAGACTTTTAACTGGTTTCCCTCTGTTGATTGCTTATAATGTATTCCCCACACAGCAGTCCAATCCTATCACTCTCGCTAGAGTGGAATCCTTCAATGATTTCCAATCACACTTGGAATAGAATCCAAGCTCCATTCAGGTATGACCTAAATTAAACCCCTTACAATTATACAGTGGAAGTGACAAATAGATTCAAAGGATTAGATCTGATAGAGTGCCTGAAGAACTATGGATGGAGGTCTGTGACATTGCACAGGAGGCAGTGATTTAGACCATCTCCAAGAAAAAGAAATGCAAAAAGACAAAATAGTTGTCTGAGGAGGCCTTACAAGTGGCTGAGAAAAAAAGAGAAGTAAAAGGCAAAGGAGAAAAGGAAAGATATACCCATTTGAATGCAGAGTTCCAAAGAGTAGCAAGGAGAGATAAGAAAGTCTTCCTCAGTGATCAGTGTAAAGAAATAGAGGAAAACAATAGAATGGGAAAGACTAGAGATGTCTTCAAGAAAATTAGAGATGCTAAGGGAACATTTCATGCAAAGATGGGCTCAAGAAATGGTATGGACCTAACAGAAGCAGAAGATATTAAGAAGTAGCAGCAAGAATACACAGAAGAACTATACAAAAAAGATCTTCATGACCCAGATAACCATGATGGTGTGATCACTCACCTAGAGCCAGATATCCTGGAATGTGAAGTCAAGTGGGCCTTAGAAAGCATCACTGTGAATAAGCTAGTGGAAGTGATGGAATTCCAGCTGAGCTATTTCAAATCCTAAAAGATGCTGCTATTAAAGTGCTGAACTTAATATGTCAGCAAATTTGGAAAACTCAGCAGTGGCCACAGGACTGGAAATGATCAATTTTCATTCTAATCCCAAAGAAAGGCAATGCCAAAGAATGTTCATACTATTGCACAGTTGCACTTACCTCACACACTAGCAAAGCACTGCTCAGAGTTCTCCAAGCTAGTACATGAGCTATCACTACATGAGCTGTGAACTTCCAGATGTTCAAGCTGGTTTTAGAAAAGGCAAAGGAGCCAGAGATCAAATTGCAAACATCCCCTGGATCATCAAAAAAGCAAGAGAGTTCCAGAAAAAATATGGCCATCCTGATTAAAGTAGCTTTCCAGTGGAGACTCCATTCTCTGTTTATGGACTAGGTTTGTTAGCATCATGCTTAGCACCCATTCAGATCTGAATTTATCTTGCTTAACTATTTGTTTCTGTATTTATTTTCCACTTCTCCAAAGAAAGACAAACTCCTTGAGAGCAGTCAACTTGTCTCCTTTTTTCACCAGTAAATTCCAGCCACTATTAGAGTACATGGCAAATAGCAGTTTATCAGTTATTATTTGCCAAATGAAAGAATATATGAATGAGTGAAACATACCATGTCAAGTACTCTGAAATAGCTTCAACAGGTTACTGGATCAGAAGATCCTTCTGAGAAGGTAGAAAGAAAAGGGGTAGAAGTTACTACAATTTATGCCATCAAAATGGTATTTCCTTGTCAGTTGGAAATAAAGCTATCAAGAGAAAGGAGGGAAAGAATTTTTTTCAGATTTGCTCTACTAACAGTCAAGCTAGGATTCAAAACTAAAACTGTCTAAGTCTAAAATGCACGGCCTTTTTACCGCACAACACTGGCAGTAAGTGGCTAGGTTTCTTTCACTTAAGACATTGTCCACTGGCATAGTAGTTAATATTATTGTATAATGTTTGAAACTGTCATCAAGTCTCAATCGAATATTTATGATGTTTTAGAATAACATTCTTTCTTACAAATATTATTTTTATTCCTCTGAAATTATTGCAGGATGCTGATTCTCTAATGAAATAAAGTAATGTTTGCAGTAAATTTCCTCTATTCTGGACCACAGAGACATGCAAAGAGAAGATGAGTTTTAAAAAAGTGCATTTAGTTGGAAATAAGAAACTAAATTCTGGGAAACCAATCTAATTGCCTCACTGGAAGCAATCCCAGAGTTTTGAAGTTACTCTTACAAATAAAAGGGAAATGTTCTAAGAAATTAAATGGCTGCCTATAAACCACAGTGAGTGCACCTCTCATCTCATGAGCAACAGGCTCTGCTGTACAAGAAGTGAATTCTCTCCTTCTAACGAGTAAATTCTGAACTCAGAATCACATTCAGGCAAGCCATGCAGCCAAGTCTAAAATGAATCCATTTACTCTCTGAGCAATTATAGCTGTTTGTTCTACTGTCCATGTTATCAGTTGTAGTCAGTTCTGTTGTGCTAAGTGCAACTACTTACTCTATCATTTTGTTCTCACAGCAATCCGATTTCTCCTATTTAATAAATTATGAAACTGAATCTTAGAAGTGACTTGTCCAAGGTCACACAGCTCATAGGTGTTAGAGCTGAAACTCAGCCCCATTAGGGTAACTTTAGAACCCAAACCATAAAGCATTCCATTATGTTCCATGTTCTTACAACTGAGAAAGAAGCTGACTCTTTCTAAATGAAAAAAAAAATCTTAGCTGGTTTACTTCATTTTTTATTATAATGTTTCTATAAGTGAAAGCATAAATCTACATATTTTTTATGCTTGAGTGCATGCAGGCTTAGTCATTCAGTCCTGTCCAACTCTTTGTGACTGCATGGACTGTAGCCTGACAGGCTCCTCTGTCCCTGGGATTATCCAGGCAAGAATACTAGAGAGGGTTGCCCTTTCCTCCTCCAGGGGATCTTCCCAACCCAGGAATGGAACCCACATCTCTTGCATTGGCAGGCGGATTCTTTACCACTGAGCCACCAGGAAAGAGCCCTATTTTTAAGCTTAGAGCTTATATAAAAACCATAAAACCAAAATGCAGCTGGAAGTTAATTATAAAAAAGAACAGTGTTCAAATTAACACAGCTTTATGGGGGAAATGAATCTTGCTTTACCGAAACAAAGGAGGGGTATATAGTAGTGCTTCTGAGGTGGGAATTCTTTTCAACTTGGCATGCCTCCCCAACTGTGGGCCATGATGTCCGAATTCTACCGCCACTCTTCTTTTCCGTTACTAATACCAAGGCACCTTGGTTGTATGATGTTGTTTGTCCTTCCCATGGCTTGAGCTCGACATTAGCGTATTAGCTCCTCTTGTTTTCTCACTAGCCTGTGACATTTGAAGTGGTGCAACCAGGTGCCAGTGTAGGCATAAGCACAGGTGTGAATGCAGGTGCAGAAACCACGTGGTAATGAAGGAGAACGTCGCTCAGTCATGTCCAGCTCTTTGTGACCCCGAGGACTGCACAGTCCATGGAGTTCTCCAGGCTACAATGCTGGAGTGGGTAGCCTTTCCCTTCACCAGGGGATCTTCCTGACCCAGGAATCAATATGGGGTCTCCTGCATTGCAGGTGGATTCTTAACCAACTGAGCTATCAAGGAAGACCTCAGCTATACTTGTACAGTAATGAATTCAGTTCAGTTGCTCAGTCGTGCCTGGCTCTTTGCGACCCCATGGACTGCAGCACACCAGGCTTCCCTGTCCGTCATCAACTCCAGAAGTTTACTCAAACTTATGTCCATTGAGTCGGTGATGCCATCCAACCATCTCATCCTCTGTTGTCCCCTTCTCCTCCTGCCCTCAATCTTTCCCAGCATCAGGGTCTTTTTAAATGAGTCAGCTCTTTGCATCAGGTGGCCAAAGTGTTCGAGTTTCAGCTTCAGCATCAGTCCTTCCAATGAACACCCAGGACTGATCTCCTTTAGGATGGACTGGTTGGATCTCCTGCAGTCCAAGGGATTCTCAAGAGTCTTCTCCAACACCACAATTCAAAAGCATCATTTCTTCGGCACTCAGCTTTCTTAATAGTCCAACTCTCACATCCATACATGACTACTGGAAAAACCATAGCTTTGACTATGGACCTTTGTTGGCAAAGTAATGTCTCTGCTTTTTAATATACTGTCTAGGTTGGTCATAACTGTTCTTCCAAGGAGCAAGCGTCTTTTAATTTCATGGTTGCAGTCACCATCTGCAGTGAGTCTGGAACCCCAAAATATAAAGTCTGTCACTGTTTCCCCATCTATTTGCCACAAAGCGATGGGACCAGATGCCATGATCTTATATACAATAATACTAGCATAGAAAATATTATACTGTAATACTGTATAGAAGTATTATACAGTATTATACAGTAATGCAGAAGTATTATACAATAAGGATTACTTATACAGAACCATTACAAAAGTATTATACAGTAATACTTGCATAGAAGGGGGTCATCTAGGTAGTCAAGAATTGCTGGAAGTCAGTGTTTTAACCAAACTGAACATGAAATTTAAAAAATTTAAAGATGAATGTGAAAACCTGAAAAGTATGTCCCTGAATACTCCCAAGGGTCTGCAGATCCCACTTTGAGTAACCATATTTGCAGTTGATCTATTTGAGTTCAAATGATGACATTACCAATTCGCCAACTGTGGAAACTGGGTACAAGTTACTCAGTTGTTGAGCTCAGTTTCTCCATCTATAGAATGGAAATAGAAAGAAGGCTGTTTTATATAGTTGTCATGAGTGTTAATGGATACAGTGCACAAAAATTGCTCAATTTATATAATAAAGGATAAAAGCTTTGTAAATATTTTCTAGTATTGTTAATATTATTAGATAATCAGGGTATAATGAGGAAAGTAGATATGCATACAAAAAGACCTAGAGAAAAACTGCTTTGTGTATTTATATGTAGAATGCGCTGTTAGCATAAATAAGGTAGCAAATCTGTGTAGCAAATTTGCATAGCTGGTAAATGACAAGGCTGGGATTTCAACCTGAACAGTCTGGCTCTGAGTTGTGCTTTTGAGTTCTTGAAAGAGATTTAAAATTAACAAGTAAAACAGAAGAACATTGGTAACCAGCAGAGTCAGTCCATCTGATGCTCAGATCCATGTACAAATTACTGTGATCCAGGCCTCCTGTAGCAAATTCCACGAAAGTCTGAATTTGAAGCGGCAAATTCAGTCTTGGGGCACTTCCCCTTACCCTTCCTGGCAAGTATAGCTGTTGCTCTGGGGTTCCTCCCACATTGTACATCATATATTTTAATTTTTTTGTAAGTTGTTTTTTAATTGAACCAAAGATTCTTTAACTTTTATAGTTCTTTACAATTTTCAAAAGTTTCTCACACATGATTTCATAGTATCCCATAATAATTCTTTTCTTCTCCCTACCCATATACTCCCACCCCAGCCCTTTCCCAGTGATAACCACTAATTTGTTCTATCTGTGAGTCTGCTGCTTTTTCATTTTATTCACTATTTTGTTGTATTTTTTTAGATTCCACATAGAAGTGATATCATGCAATATTTGTTCTTCTCTGACTTATTTCACTTAGCATAAAGTATCCCAAGTCAATCCATCCTTTCTTGCAAATTATAAGATTCCATTCCTTTTTTATGACTATTATTCCATTGTGTGTGTGTGTGTGAGTGAGTGTGTCTGTGTGTGCGTGTGTGCATGTGTATATACACACCATATCTTCTTTATCCATTCTTCTGTTGATGGACATTTAGTTTCCTTCCTTATCTTGGCAATTATAAATAATTCTGCTATGAACATTGGAGTGCATGTATCTTTTTGAATGAGTGTTTTTCAGATATATACTCAGGAGTGGAATTTCTGGGCCACATGGTAGTTCTAGTTTTAGTTTTTTGAGAAACTTGCATACTGTTTTCCATAGTGGCTGCACCAGTTTACATTCCCATCAGAGATGTACAAGAGTCCTTTTCTCCACAACCTTGTCAAAATATGTTATTTGTGGGTTTTTTTTCTTTTATGATAGCCCTCCTTTCTGACTAGTGTTGAGTATTAAGTGGTATCTGGTGATTTTGATTTGCATTTCCCTGATATTTAGCAATATTGAGCATCTTTTCACATGCCTATTGGCCATCTTCATTTATTCTTTGGAAAAATGTCTGTTTAGTTCTGCCCATTTTTTAATCAGGCTTTTTTTTTTTTGATGTTGAGTTGTATGAGCAGCTTATATATGTTACATCATACATGTTAAAAAGAAGAGAGTGCTCCCAAGTTCATACTGACGTAAATTCAGTTAGTTGTCAGCACTTAAATGTCAGGAGATTTAATATAAAAATCCAGGTTTCTTCCATCTGCGGAGCAATAAGAATATCTAGAAACATTGAGCCCGTGTTCCCAGTGAAGGCAACTGAATGGTTGTTTAGCTGTAAAATAGGGACTTGAGTCTTTTTTTTTTTCTGTCTTAGTCTCCTCCCTAAAATACTCTTCTCTTACCTGGTCCCACAGGCACTGACGGGGGAGATGCCTGGAAAGCACTCCGAGTACGTCTCCTACTACTGCTGAGGCTGTGTGGTTTCTGTGGGCTGGCTTGGATGCCCAGTACTCTCAGAGCCTGGGACTTGGGCAGTGTGGTAGTTGGCAAAAAGTGTCCACATATTTCTCCTAGCCTGCACACACACCCCTTTGTAGTCCAGTAAGCCCCTATGCAGAAACCTTCAAGTCGTGAACTTTCAAAGATGCCAACGAGCATCTGGTTCCAGCAAGGAGCCAGAACCTGTGCCATCAGCGCCAGATGTGAGTGACACTGCAGCTCGCCCTCCGTCTGCTCTTTCTGACTGTCCAGCTCTGCCATCTCCCACCTCTCTCCCTCCTTCAGTCGGTAACTCTTCTTGCCTGTTCCCTCCACGCCAGTCCCTATATGCCAGCTGTTGTACTACTGAACTTTTCACGGTACTGTACTATAAGATTGTTTGCTTTATTTTTTGTGTTTGTTTTTCAAATATATTATTTGTGTGAAAAGTATTATAAACTTACTACAGTACAGTGATATATAGCTGATTGTGTTAGTTGGGTACCTAGGCTAACTTTGTTGGACTTATGAATGAATTGGACTTACAAACATGCTCTCGGAACAGAACTCATTCGTATGTAAGGGACTTACTGAATAACTTTGCCACTTTCCCTCTTTGCCCTGGAAACCTGGGCCTGGGCTTGGCTATGTGACTTGCTTTGCCAAATGGGCATTGGCAGGGTGTGCTTATGTCTTGGGGTTTGCCCTCGCTGGCTGTAGGGTAACCTTTGCCACCGTGTGACAAGCCCGGCGCACCCGCTGGAGGATGTGTGACCACGTGGAGAGATGGGCCCGGCCCTGGGAGCAAGGGTACCTGAGGACTGGGTCAGAACTGACCCCCAGATCAGGAGAAATAAGGAATCATTATTGTGTTAATGTGGGATGACTTTTAGACAGCTGACTCACGAGAAGGTAAAGACTAAGAACATCTGCCACGTGACACATCCTACAGTATAAACGCTGATGTTCCTGAGGGTCTTCTCAGGAAAGAGAATTGGGCATTCTCTCTCTATACATACGTTTTAAAGCAAATGACTCATCTGCTTTAGTTTTTAGTGGAGAGGATAGCATTAAAATCACTGGTGAGAGGATATTTAAGGTGCTTTTATAATTGGGAAATACATGTTAAGGTATACAGAAAACCAAGGTTAAGGTAATTTAATCAGCTTATAGGTGTCAAAGAACATGCAAAGCAATGCACATAATCAAACCATTCTAAGACAATTCCTTGATAATTTTTTTAATTATCAAGCTTCTATTCATGTGCATACGAATTTATTCTTTGAAAATAGATCAAAATGATAATACAGTCAACAAGAAGAATAAATGCTATATTGAGCTCTTAGGTATCCAACGCTTTTCTAAGGACTCATGTAGATTTTGGAGAAGGCAATGGCATCCCACTCCAGTCCTCTTGCCTGGACAATCCCATGGACAGAGGAGCCTGGTGGGCTGCAGTCCGTGGGGTCGCTAAGAGTCGTACACGACTGAGCGACTTCACTTTCCCTTTTCACTTTCATGCACTGGAGAAGGAAATGGCAACCCACTCCAATGTTCTTGCCTGGAGAATCCCGGGGATGGCGGAGCCTGGTGGGCTGCCGCCTATGGGGTCGCAGAGTCGGACACGACTGAGGCGACTTAGCAGCAGCAGCATGTAGATTTTATCCTTTAAATACAACACCCTCATATTTATCCTTTAAATATAAGGGAGGTCCTATTGTTACTGTTATTGAAAGTATAACTGACTTAAAATGTGTTAGTTTCAGGGCAATAGCAAGCAGAGTGCTTTGGTTTTATATATATATGTACATACATATATATATAATTGTCTACATTAATAACCATTTTCCTTAGGACAATAGTCATGCAATGAAAGGGTTCATAGCTATACAGTTGTCAAGGGAGGACTGGAATTTTAACAGAAGTTTTTTTGTTTCTCATTTCTTATATTTAATCTGACAGTTTCAAGCTCACTTTTAATTTGTTAATAGAGTAACAGGATTGACTGGAGGCATTTTTATTCAAGTCCACCAGAGGGCAGTATGAGGCAGAGTTTTTGCTTTGGAAGACAAGCGGGCTCCACCTTCATTTCTATTGCTGGCTTTTTGCGTTGTTGGTTTTTTTCATTTCAAAATATTTGGAAATGCCCTTAATTTTTAAAACATTGTTCTTTTCAGCTAAGCACCCTGTGGCTGTGGAAACAGTGCTGGATGAAATACCTGGATGCTTCTTTACTTATGGTCCTACATTTGTGATTTTTGGAATCACATAGCTTCCTGGATCAGATTGATTTGTATCAGTCAGTCAGTCTCTGTCAGTACTCTGTCAAGTCTGAGTCTTCTGCCATCCCATGGACTGTAGTCCGCCAGGCTCCTCTGTCCATGGGATTTTTCAGGCAAGAATACTAAAGCAGGTTGCCATTTTCTCCTCCAGGGGATCTTCCCGACCCTGGGATCGAACCTGCATCTCCTGCCTTGGCAGGTGGATTCTTCACCACACCAGTTCTTACATTCTATAATTTCTAATGTAGAAGGTTCTATGAGTCTTCTTTGGCACTGTGCAAACAAGGATGTGTAGAAAGTGTCCCATTTGTTGTCATTGTTATTAATAAATAGAATTCAATAGAACTGAGTTTCCACCCTACCAGGTTGATGAAAAATGCATTCTGTAATTATTGGGGCTCCCTACAGTTCTCATGAACCCCAGTTGCCTTGTGAGTGTTACGGAGTGTCCAGGGGTCAGGGTGGAGCCTGCTCTTGTGTTTCCCGAGGTCAAGCAATGGCTTGGGAGACTTCAGCTCTGGCCGCCTGTCTGCCTGTATAGAGCTCTCGGCCTACGTCTGGTCCCGGCCCTCTGTGGAGCTCTGTGGACTCATGCTCTTCTGGACACTCTTTGCCCTGGACCCTCCCAGGTGGCGCTAGTGGTAAAGCGTCTGCCTGCCAAAGCAGGAGACAGCAGAGATGCTGGTTTGATCCCTGGGTCAGGAAGATCTCCTGGGGGAGGAAATGGCAACCCACTCCAGGATCTTGCCTGGAGAACTTCATGGACAGAGGAGCCTGACGGGCTACAGCCACAGGGTTGCACAGGATTTGACACGACTGAGCACGCACTCTTTATTGCAGCCTCTTTCATCTCCTGGGTGGGTCATTCTGTAAACAGATCTTGCTCCAGGTTCAAGACACTAAGCCAGGTCCACAGTCCCACAACCCCACGCCCCCCAGCAATGATCCATTAAGTGCAACACAAGTCTATTGTACCAAAAGAACTCCACCGCCTACCTTCTCATCAGCAGAGATGAGTTAACCGCTGTCCCATCCTCACCAGCATTCCGTCTCCACAGACTTCCATTAGTTGCCTTTCTTCTCTGCTGCTTTCCATTGTTTGTTGTTAATTTTAGTAAAGATCTGTGACATGAAATATACCCTCTTAAACTTCTAAGCATATAGAACATTTTCTTGTGTTTTTATCCTGTATATCCTAATGACGAAGAAAAGTTAGCATTTTTAAACAGGTTGGTAGGTTGACACTTTTGTGAGTGGTCTCTTAAAACTCTTGAAGAAATTTAGCCATGTCTTTGTTGTTTTTGTTGTTTTGCTCTTTTTAAAAATTAATTTGAGTTCTTTACGTACCATTTACATTAGACCTTTGTTAAATATATGTGTGATGAATGTATATTTTAATTCTATAGGTGATCTTTTCATTTTGTTCATAGTGCTTGCTGATGAAGTTTAATGTGCTGAATCTATCAATTGTGCTCTGTGTTTTTCGTTTAAGAAATCCATTCTCAGCTGAAAAACTGGCTGGGATCAAATTTTAATGAGCGGTTGCTTGCCTAACCTCAAAAAACCTTTCTAAGATCTCTTTTAAAAATCCCCAAATTGAAAATGTCCACTTTAAGGATATTAGCTGGCTAAAGGCCGTTGATTCAACTAGTTTGCTCATATGAAAGACAATAATGACAGAGTCCTACTTTACATGAAAATCAAGGCTAAGGACTTAAAAACCTGGGAAAAGAAAAACTTTTAGAAAAATATATAGGAAAAAGAACTTATTTTATTAAAAGGCTTTTCTTTCAAAATTCAGCCCCACTCTATTTTGTCAGAGACCCGTTATAGTGACTGCAATGAACAAGTTGTAGTGCAGCAGAGATACGTCGCTGGAGTGGCCAGGCACACCGCTGTTCATGCTTTAGCACCAGATCCTCAAGGGTCTTGACACCAGACCATGAAGTTGGAACTTTATCTGGACGATAAGACAGCTGTTGAGAGGTTTCACATAGGAATTTTACATCTGATTTGCATTTTAGAAAGATATTTCCAGCAGGAATAAGGCATAGACACTATAAGAAGGAGAAATAAGATGGAGCAGAAAATGGTGAGAAGGCTGTTGAGTAGGTGAGAGTGGAGGGGCTTTGAAATGTGGCAGTAGGTGTTGTGATGGATAAAAGAAGGGGTGGATTTAAGAGCTTCTAAGGAGACAATTTGCTAGGAACTAGTTAATGGAAATTAGCTTTTTCCTGGTTCCAAGTAAGGTTAATAGGCCACCTGGAAATACAAAACTGAAAAGAGGCACAAAAGAGAAATCTGAGGACTTATGTGAGGGCCAGTCTTGGAGTGGAGGAAACACACCTGTTTTATTTTCTTCATCTCAAAAGTCCTCTTTTAAGGAGATGGAAAAAATGTCTTTCCTTGGTGAGTGCACAGTTCTTTGACAATAACATTTTCATACTAAAAAGCATGTTATTTGATTTTGATCACATTTTTTATTTTACAAGAAGAAAAATAGGGGCTTCCACAGTGGTGCTTCCTGGTGAAAGAAAGGATACTTGAAATTCATAGAGCAAGATGAAATTTAGAACAAATCGATGGGAGGAAATTATGCTTAATAAGTGTTCAATTGTGAAATGCATGTTAGTTATTCACCTGCAGTCCCTGCCTTTTCTGCGTGGAAACACAACTAGGAGCTCATTACCTATGCTAGGAAATGCCTCCCTACCCCAGCACTGCCCACAAAAGCCATAAAATGTTAGTGCTCTAGAAAATTGAGACAGTAATGGGAGTTGAAAGAAGGGAGGGAGGAGATTGCTTTTTAAAACAAATTAGTTGGATGAAATAATACTTGTGACTTCTATAGCAAGAATGAATTGTAGACTATGTATGCTAGTTTGAATGAAGTTGTCCTAAAAATACTTAACTATGAGAAATGTACAGAAAGGTTTTTTTGCTCCCAATGGCAGTTGGGTTTTTTTTTGTCTCTGTATCCAGAATTTGCTCCCAACTATTCATGCACACAGTTGTTTTTTTGTCTAATACAGTTTCTTTGCATTTTTTCTTTTTAACTTATATTTTTATTGAAGGATAATTGCTTCACAGAATTTTGCTGCTTTCTGTCAAACCTTAACATGAATTAGCCATCAGTATACATATATCCCCTCCCTTTTGAACCTCCCTCCCATCTCCCTCCCCATCCTGCCCCTCTACATTGATACAGAGCCCCTCTTAGAGTTTTCTGAGCCATACAGCAAATTCATGTTGGCTATCTATTTTACATATGGTAATAAAAGTTTCCATGTTACTCTTTCCATACATCTCACCCTCTCCTCCCCTCTTCCCATGTCCATAAGTCTATTCTCTGTCTGTTTCTCCACTGTTGCCCTTCAGCAATAAATTCTTCAGTACCATTTTTCTAGATTCTGTATATGTGCATTAGAATATGATATTTATCTTTCTCTGAGTCACTTCACTCTATATAATAGGTTCTAGATTCATCCACTTCATCAGAACTGACTCAAATGTGTTCCTTTTCATGGCTGAGTAATATTCCACTGTGTATCTGTACCACAATTTCTTTATCCATTCATCTGTTGATGAACAGCTAGGTTGCTTCCATGTTCTAGCTATTATAAGCAGTCCTGCAATGAACAATGGGATACGTGTGTTTTTTTCAATTTTGGTTTCCTCAGGGTATATGCCTAGGAGTAAGATTGCTGGTCATATTATGGTTTTAATCCTAGTTTTTTAAGGAATTTCCATACCGTCTTCCGTAGTGGCTATGATACAATTTCTTTGTATTTTGTTGCTTGAGGAGAGGTGTGTCCAGGTGCAAGCTTTGCAGAGTTGCAGGTATGAGTCCCTGCCTGTCTCATTTCCACTTGTGATGACGTTAGTACTGTGGTGGACAATGGCTATCCTGGTTTCCCACTTCACATCTGGCTACCATGTCATCAGGACACATTCAGCAGCCCGTATTTATTTAAGTCCCCTAGTCAGAGGAATGAATGTGCTGCTTGCCTTAAGGCAAAGTTAACGGAAGGAATCACTGTGTCCAGGGGACTGAGATGATTTTGATTGACTTTGAGCTATCAGAGTCCACCCTGGAACCTGGAGATAAAGTCAGCTTAGCTTCAAAGTATAGGAATATCTAGGAAAAGGCTAGATAATGGAATAATCTTATGAGTTCTGCTATGAACAGAGAAGAGGGAATGTTATTACTCATAGCATTCTAAACACTAATGGGAGAGATATGATATTTTCTAATAGTTTATGCTTGATAAAGAACCTTAGCTGAAATATGGGTGCAAATTTGAGTCCTTATACTTTTCAAAGTTCTTTTTACAATGAATCTCCTTCTATCTCTGTAAAAGCCATTAACATTTTTGAGGTAGGCAATGGATTCCCTTTCTTCTGCAGATGGAGAAAATGAGGAAGGAAGGACTTGGAAGAGAGACTGAATCTTGGTTGTGAATCTGTAAGAGAATGTGACCTAGTGCTCAATGCTTAGGTTTTAAAGTAGGAGACCTCTGGTTGTTTGGGCAGGTTCTTAGATCTCTCAGAGACTCAGTTATTTCAGCAGGAAACAGGGATTAAAATATCCACCACTAATGACTATAGGAGGAGAATGAAAAGGGATGATGAAGCATGGACTCCCTGGATGGTTCTGAGGGCAGGTGTTGAGAGGTTAAGGGTTCAGGTATGAGATAGGCTATCTGGTTCCAATCCCAACTCCACATCTACTAGTTTCAGGACCTTGGCAAGTCATTTACTTCTCTCTGATCTTCAGTTTCTTGATCTACAACATGGACTGATAGGCTCTTACTAGTAGAGTTTCCAGGAAGATGAAATGATGACTGTAAAGCATTTAACACAGTATCAAGCACCAGGTGAGTATCAAATTAGATTTGGGTGTGATATTTTGATCATGCATTAGCTAGGACCCTCGATACAGGTGGTGTGGGTTATCTGAGGGTCCTGTCCTCCATCTATAATATGACCAACCAGACCGACAACTGATCCTAAAGCTCCAGAACCCTTTCCTTTACATGACCTGGAATATACCTTCGTCTCTTTGGTAGGAGTCAGTGAGTGCATGGATGCATATAGCATTTTTATTATTTCTGCTTTATCACAGGCTGGGCTGGGTAGAAAGATGTGGGAGGCCTGCACACCCACACCCAGCTTCTGCTCTGAGGAGACGAGGCATCTTCACCGAGGAGGGGAGTTAAAAACAAAGCCCCAGCACAAATTGTGCTTCAGTTATATCCATTTCCCAGATTCGAGGGAAGACTGTAGTGTCATCTTGTCCTTGTGTGAAAAAGAAGTAGGACATTTGATGTGAAAAAGGCATGCTTGACAGCGATTTCACACTTCGGTGAAAGGCAGTAACTCTTCCCCTAGAACTGAAAAGGCAGGGTAGAGACCGACCATGTGTGTAAAATGTGAGAGAGCACTGCAAGTCAAGTGCAGTATTTTAATGCTTCATATATAGGCCTGTTTCACTTTCTGACATCTGTTTTTAATCCAGAAACGGAGAAAGAGTATTGTCCTGTTGAAGAGTTCTTTCCTCAACTAAGTCAAATGCTGTATGGAGAAGTGTAGTTGTGAAGCATTTTTCTGATTATGTTTGACATTTTAGCACAAGTGTATTGATTATCATTTATTATAACTGTGACATTAAGCACATTTATTAATTAATTTCAATAGAGTTGTTAAGAGCCAGTTATGCTTACTAGAAAAGATGAAGTAGGAAACACAAATAAATTAAAAACAACCATAATCCAGCAAGTGCTATGGATTCTTGACATTACTTTGCATTTATGTTTTCATGCACTTTTTTTTTTAATCTATGGTGCATATTGTGGATGTTTATATATATTCCACTCTGTTTCCCAGTAATCAAAACATCTCTCATGATCATTTTTCTCTCTTTAAAAATTTTTAATTCTTATGAAATATTTTGGATATTTCATAAGTAAATAAAAAAGGTGTAGAGAGTAGCAGAACAAATACTAAGGTTAAAAAATAAATCACAAACAAGTCAGTTGAATCTCTTACCACACTGGCAAAGGTAACTGTGCATTGAACTTTGGTGTTCATCATTTCCATAAACTGTATGTTCTTTTATGGTACATTTATGCAGCTTTAATATTTTTAGTATTGTTTTGTGTAGTTCAAATTTTCATCTAAGTGGTGTCAGATAGTAATTTTTCTGTAAATTTCCTTTTATATTTCCTCTGTGTGATTTTTTATTTTCAGATTCATCTAAGTTGATACTTGTAGCTCTGGTCATTTTTATTTGTATCATATTCCATTTTATAAATAGGACACAAGTTATTTGTCTACTCATTAGTTAAGTTAATAGGCATGGTTATTTATGTTCATGGGTATGAATGCAGATCTATATGCCTAGAAAGGGAATTGAAGTGTATGAATATCCTCAAATTAGTTAGATGTTGTCAAATGTTCCCAAAGGGGTTGTATCAGTTCATACCCATTCCATTTCTTAAAACCTTCCTCAAGTCCTTAAATATTTTTGCCTATCACACAAGTGTGAAATGGTTTTCCATTGTGCTTTTAATGGTTGCTTTTATGACTATGCATGAGAGTGAACAGATTTCATCTGCTTTTTAAATCTGTTTGAGTTTCTTTTATAACATTGGCTTCATATGCTTTATCAGGATTTTAAATTTATTACTTATTTCATAGGTATGTAGAAAATGTCTGTCGGAGTGGATACACATGCACACACACATATATACACATAAGCTAATATTTTATCATATTAACAAAATCTTTAGTTTCTGATATGTGTTGCATATGTTTTTGGTGTCTTCTGATGAATAGAAGCTTTTAATATAATTGAATTTGTCAATTTTTATTTATGCTTTTTGTGTTTTACCTAAGGAACACTTTCTGCGTCAGAAAGCTGATTCGAGTATTCTCCAGGCTTTATGCATTTTGCTTTTCACTTTTAGATCCCTACCACACCAAAAGTAGATTTTTGGTTCAGTATGTAGGAAGTTTTTATCCCCCATAAGTGTCCCAGCACCATTTGTAGACAGCTTGTCATCTGTGCTGTGATCGTCAACATCTTCTCTGACTTAGATGGCTCTTGCACAGGCATGGATCTGGTTCTGAGCGCTCTGTTTTGTTCCATTGGTTAATTTATCTAAATCTACCAGTGTGATGTTACCATATTACAATAGCTTTATAATGTATTTTGATATCTGGTGGTAAAAATCTTCAACTTTAGTTTTCTCTAAAGTTCTCTGACCTATTACTAGACCTTTGCATTACACAAGAATTTTAAAATTGTCTTGTTACATTCCATATTAGTATTAGTATTAGTATTTTGAGGGGCATGAATTTATAAATTTATTTTGGAAGAATTGACATCTTTACTATGTTAATTCTTAATTATTTCTTCATTTATTTAAATTTATTTAATTTAGAAATGAAGTTTTCTGATTTTGCTGTAGAAATATTGCATAACTTTTGTTAAATCTATTTCTAACAGGACAATGTACTGCTAAAAATTCATTTGCTGATTTTTATTTGTAGTTAAATGAGAATAAAATAATAATAAAGAATAAAATGTAATTGAACACTCATTAGTTAACAAAGTGAGTTTGTGTATTATCTTTTATTTTTAATGTAGATAATCATATCATATCTAAATAATGAGGGTTTTATTTCTTCCCTTTAATATGAAGTACTATGAAAGTAGATTTAGAGGCATGTCCTTAAGCAAATTAAGACAGTTCCCTTCTATTTTTTCTATGCTAATTGCTTTATTGTTAGTGAGTGTTGATAAAATTTTATTTAATGCCTGGTTTTGCTCCATCTATTGAGATGAACTATGTTGTTCTTTTTTAATCTCTTAATATTATGAAATATATTAATTTTGTACTATTAAACTATTTCTATATTACTGGAAAAAACGTAACTTGGTTACAATAAGACAATAATTTTACATAGTGCTGTGGTTATGTAGTGCTAATATATTCTTAGGGTATTTGCATTTATATTCATAAATTCACCTAATTGTTAATTTTCTTTGTTCTCCTGGTTCTCAAGTTTATGAAATAAGTTTGGAAATGTTTTAGTTTTTCCTATTTTCTGGAAGCCTGATGTTTTTCTGTGTGTTGGGATAAATTTTTAACTATTGGTATAATTTCTTTAATGAGTAAAGGCTCTTCTCATTTTCTGTTGCTTTTAGTGTTAGTTTGGTAAGCTATTTTTTCCTAAAAATATGTGCTTCTAAAATTTATTTAAGATTGACTTGTTATGATTTTTAAAGTTTATGCTTTAAATTTAGGCATAGGCTATGTGGGCTCCTAGTAACATTATTGTCTGCATTCTTATATTTTGGTTGTTTTCTGCCTTTATGTTTGAAAGTTGTTTGACTGAATATAAAATATTTAGCTCACATTTACTTTAATTTAGTGTCTTAAATAAGTTACTCCATTGTCTTCTGGTATAAAGCCTTGATATTGATACTTCTGATGATGATTTGATTTTTTTTTTCTTACAGTGACTTTGTCTTTTTGCTTATATACCCAAATATTTTTTCTTTTTCTTTGAAGTCAATAATTATGGCAAAAATATATCTTGTCCAATAAACACAGAAAAACATTTGCAAAAATCCAATATCTTCTTCTAATAAATAAAAGAAGCTCAACAAACAAGGAATAAAATAGAACTTCCTCTTTCTGATAAAAAGACATCTACAAAAAACTCACAGCTATCATCATGCTTAATGGTAAAAGGCTTATTTCTCTCCTTCTAAGATCAGGAAAAATAAAAGAATGACAGTTCTCATACTTCTACCCAACACTGTACTGGGGATTCTACCCAAAACAATAAGGCAAGAAAAATAAATAGAGACATTGAGACTGGAAAGGAAGAAATAAAGCTATTTGTATCTCAGATGATAAAACCTTATATACAGTAGTCCCTCCTTACTCACAGGGGATACCTTCTAAGATACACAGTGAATGTGTGAAACTGAATAGTACCAAACCCTATAAACATTGTGTTTTTCCTATATATAGATACCTATGATAAAGTTTAATTTATAAATTAGGCACAATAAGAGATAAATAATAACAAAGCATAAAATAGAACAATTATAACAATACACTGTAAAAAAAAGTTATTGGAATGTGGTCTCTCTCTTGCTCTCCCAGAATATCTTATTGTATAAATTTAATGTATTTTCCATCTTAACTAAATATTTATGCACAGGGACTGGAACTTCTGCAGGTTGGGTTGTAAAAGCAAAACCAGCATGGACTTCTTTTTCTTTCTTCACAATTTTGTGGATAGAAGAAGTTTTTTTATTATAGATGTTAGTAACTGCATCATATCATTTTTTTTTCTTAAGTCAAGAACTTTCACCTTTTCACTTAAAGGAAGCACTTTACAGATTCTCTTTAGCATATCTGAATCACCCAATCATTACTATTGGGCTTTGGGATCATTATTAAGTAAAATAAGAATTACTTGCACATAAGCACTGGGACACCATAGCCATCTGATAACCAAATGGCTACTAAATGACTAATGGGTGGGATATCGTGGACAAAGACATAATTCATGTCCCAGGTGAGATATAGTGAGATGGTGTGAGATTTCATCACACTTCTTAGAATGGTTGTTCCTAGAATTTTCCATTTAATAGTTTTAGATCTTGGTTAACTGCAGGTAACTGAAACCATGAAAAGTGGACTCTTTATTATTGCAAGGTATAGAAACAAAAGTAAAATTCACTTAAAAAGTTGAAATTATCAACTGCAAGATGTTTTTCTTTTGAGGGCATTTGTAACCAGGTAGTCTTATGATCAATTTTACCTGTCTCTTGTGTCTGCTCTATTTTCCTCTATGGCCATCTTTCTTAGGCATTTCTTTACTTGTTGTTGCCCTGTAGTGCTTTTTTATTTTAACTATACTGACTTAACAGCTCCACTGGAAATAACGCTTCTCTTTTTCACGTTTCCTATGGATCATACAATTTATTTGATTGAACCAGGTGAAACTACTTGGTCATCCATGAACTAAAATGGGACATGTGCTTAGTCCCGCATTGTTTAATATGGACACGGCTGAATAGTATGCTGATTGGTCAGATCAAGGTAACATGAAGGGAAAAAAGGAAGTGTTCTTTTAGCAATCAGTCAGTCAGTTCAGTCGCTCAGTCGTGTCCAACTCTTTGTGACCCCATAGACTGCAGCTCACCAGGCCTCCCTGTCCATCACCAACTCCTGGAGTTTACTCAAACTCATGTCCATTGAGTTGGTGATGCCATCCGACCATATCATCCTCTGTCGTCCCTTTCTCTTCCTGTGTTCAATCTTTCCTAGTATCAGGGTCTTTTCATATGAGCCAGTTCTTCTCATCAGGTGACCAAAGTATCGGAGTTTCAGCTTCAGCATCAGTTCTTCCAATGAATATTCAGGATTGATTTCCTTTAGGATGGACTGATTGGATCTCTTTGAAGTCCAAGCTACTCTCAAGAGTCTTCTACAACACTACAGTTTAAAAGCATCAGTTCTTCAGTGCTCAGCTCAACTTTCACATCCATACATGACTACTGGAAAAACCATAGCTTTGACTAGATGGACATTTGTTGGCAAAGTAATGTCTCTGCTTTTTAATATGCTGTCTAGGTTGGTTATAACTTTTCTTCCAAGGAGCAAGCATCTTTTAATTTCATGGTTGCAGTCACCATCTGCAGTGATTTTGGAGCCCCCAAAAATAAAGTCTGTCACTGTTTCCACTGTTTCCCCATATATTTGCCATGAAGTGATGGGACCACATGCCATGATCTTAGTTTTCCAAATGTTGAGTTTTAAGCCAGCTTTTCAGTCTCTTTTTTCACTTTCATCAAGAGGCTCTTTAGTTCTTCTTCACTTTCTGCCATAAGTGTGGTATCATCTTCATATCTGAGGTTATTGATATTTCTCCTGGAAATCTTGATTCCAGCCTGTGCTTTGTCCAGCACAGCATTTCTCATGATGTACTCTGCATGTAAGTTAAATAAACAGGGTGATAATATACAGCCTTGACATACTCCTTTCCCAATTTTGAACTAGTCCCTTGTGCCATGTCCGGTTCTAACTGTTGCTTCTTGAACTGCATTCAGATGTCTCAGGAGGCAGGTAAGGTGGTCTGGTATTCCCATCTCTTGAAGAATTTTCCACAGTTTGTTGTGATCCACACAAAGGCTTTGGCATAGTCAATAAAGCAGAAATAGATGTTTTTCTGGAACTCTCTTGCCTTTTTGATGATCCAGAAGATGTTGGCAATTTGATCTCTGGTTGCTCTGCCTTTTCTAAAGCCAGCCACAACATCTGGAATTTCACCATTCACATACTGTTGAATCCTGGCTTGAAGAATTTTGAGCATTACTTTGCTAGCATGTGAGATGAGCACAGTTGTGTGGTAGTTTGAATATTCTTTCTCATTGCCTTTCTTTCCGATTAACAATGGCAAAGAAAGCTAGCTAATTAAAAGTAACCACTGTCCACAAAAGGAGCTCTGCTTATACCATCATTATGATTTTCCCAGCAGCTTTCTGAGATAGGCAGAAATATCATGCAGCCTTGTTTGATTCCATGGTCTTGAGGATCAGTGAATGAATTGTTCTCAAAATCTCCCAAGTGGTAAAGTGGGAGATTTTATATATATATATATGTGTGTGTGTGTGTGTGTGTGTGTGTGTGTACATATATATATATATATATATATATATATATATATACTATATATTTTAATATATTTTTTAAATAGATTCCACTTGGCTGGATAAATAGCTCCATAATAATTTTTAAAATTGCCCTAAGGTTGATCTTCTACAATTGCTTCCTGAACTCTTTGGGTAATTAACTAGATTCTCAGTTAGTCCAAGATTTCCAGAGACTCTAGTGCTTGAAATTCAAGACAGTTTTCACCACAGTATTAGCTAGAGACCAGAAATCTGCCATTTTCTGTCTCATAATTTATAGCCAGAATGTGAAACCACTCGTTAGTCTTCCACACATCTTTGCTATCTTTGTACCATGGCCCTGGGAGTTCTTTCTCACTGGGACATTGCCCTCTTTATGAGTTTAACTATTACCCCTTTTTGTAGATACATTGCTGTTTCTTCCTAGAGTCTTTCTTATCTACCCCAGACAGGATTAAATACCCACCATACTCCTCCCTGCAGGCCTCTGGCTTAATATCCACCACTTCCTGTTGACATTTTCTTTCTCCACTGAGGTAGGTTCTTGTTGGAGGAATTGTAACTTGTTTTTCACGGAACCCCTGGAGTCCACCATAATGCCTCATACACAGTAGACCCTCAGGTACTTAGAAAATATATACTGAATAAATAATAGACTACTTGAAGAAAATAAGTAGAGGGTCAGGAAAATTAGATGATATGAATGATGTAGAGAAGGGTTGGCCTCATCAAACAGATCCTTGGAAAGGTGATTTCCTGGTAAAATCTGGAGAACAGTGATCCAAATAATGAAGGACAAGCAACTAGATGTCACTAGTACTTAAGCTGGAGAAAGAAAGAAAACAAAATTTTTAATAGTTTTTTTTTTTTTAAACAGGCAAATGGGTTACCCATTTAGAATTTGTCAGGCAGAAAACTATCACTAAAAGCTATTACATTTTCCTCAATAAAATGTTCACTTATCTTGTAAATAATGACAGCCTTTGTTTGAATAGCACTTTAACATTTGAAAAGCTCTCTGGCTCTATAATCTAATTCTGTCTTTAGGCAAATATGTCCTGAAGCCCTGTGAGAGACAGTATGTGAAGCAAAGAGGCAAATAAGAATTTTGTCCCTACCTTGAAGGAGCAAAGGCTATTGATAGAGACAGAGGTAAAGAGTTACAACACATCAGAAAAAAAGCTTTATTATAGGAGTTGTGTCCTCAGCATATGGCCCAAAGGAGAGAGAATAAGTAGAAGCTTTGCAGTGCGGGTATGTCTTGGGAGAGTGGAGTTTGGTAGAAAGACAAAGAAGATGTAAAGGATATTCTAGACAGAGAGAAATGCATCCAGAAAGGCAAAAATTGTTGAAATGATAGGAATGTATTCATAAAACAATAGAAAATGATTGTGGCTACAAGTTATTTGATATTCCTCTTTTTAAATATTTTTTTCTGTCCAGAATATTCTCATTTATTTTTTTCAATTTATATTTTACTTATTAATTTATTTTTGGCCTAGTTCACAGCATGTGGGATCTTACTTCTCCAACCAGGGGTCAAACCCACAAACCCTACATTGGAAGTGGGGAGTCTTAACCACTGGACCAGCAGTGAAGTCTGTGATACTCCTCTTATACGGAGATGTGGTCCATATTCCTTCCTCTTGGATCTGGGAAAGCCTGTAATCAATAGAGCCCAGAAAAGTGACATGGCCTGGTCAGAAAAGGTGATGCAGCTTCCCCTTTTTCTGCTGTACTGCCAGGATGCCAAATAAGAAGCCCATCCCCTTGGAGGAGGACTTCCATGCTGAGGAAGCCATGTGTAGGTACTCAGCTGATAGTCCAGCTGAGCTCCCAACAGGCAGCACTATAATCATCTTGTGAAGGAGCCATCTGGGACATCAAACCCAGGCGAGTCCTCAGATGTCTACAGCCCCAGCCTACATCTCACTACATCCACAAGGGAGACCCCAAGCAGGAACTAAGCCCTTTCTGAATTCTTGACCTCCAGAAAATCATGAATAAAATAAAATAATTTTAAGCCACTAAATTTTAGAGTCTAGAGTGGGAGAGACATTCTTATGGGTGAGGACAATAAAATAGGTATTGGTTCTGCCAGGCTAGCATTATTTTGGTGATAGCAGTCTGATTTCTGTGGATAACTCTACTGTTCAGTCATGTATTTCAGGCAGGATCATGCCAGCCAGGCCTCCTGATGACCCTGACTTGTCACCATTTCCCTCCTAGTCACAGTGTCTAGTTAAGGGTTTGGGATCCGTGACCCAAGGCAGACTGTTGTGGCTTTGCCTTGTTGCTTGTTAAAATGAGTAAGAAGAAGATGGTCTCTTTCCAGGGAATTACTAAATAAGAACTAGGCAATCCTGAAACTTCTGGGGGTAAACTTGTTATTGAGTGGGAAGAGCCTAAACAAGAAAAAAGTCACTCTGAGAAAAGCAAAGCAAAGGATGACAAAAAACAGCTTTTTAATGAGACTGTTTGAGCCTTTAGACCCTGTTGTACCTGATCTGCTGCATGCTTTTTAAGTTTCCTAAGTGAGGAGGTTCTCCTCTGCGGGTAAGCCTATTGTAGAGATGATTCTGTCACTTGCATCTGAGATACCCAACTCTTAAGGTATATAAGTTCAAGGTCATGGAGGGCTTTGTATCATAGGCTGACAAGTTTGCATTTTATTCTGTTTGTGATAGAGAGTCATGTAATACTTTTAGTCAGGATCAGCATGATGAGATGTGCACTTCAGCACAGTAACCAGCTGCTGTACAAGGAAGGACTGATGGTGATGCTGAACTAGGAACAGAGGGATTGGTTAGAAGGACCTGGTGTTAGTCTAGTGAGGCTATCTCGATGCCTGAACTAATGTAGCTGGTGGGAATGGAGACAGGGCAATTTGGGAGGTACTTAAGATATGAAATCAAGAGAATTCAGAAATAGATGGGGTCTTGGCGGGGGAAAAAAGAAGAAACAAGGATGACTTGTAGATTTCTGACTTATATTCACATGGATTGTGTACCGTTAAAGGAAGAATGTTAGCTGCATTTTATGTCTGAGGACACTGAGACTCAGGGAAGTGACGTGACCTGCCCACGGTTGGGTACCTCCTAAGAGACAGAGCCAACCAAGTCTTCAGGCTCTAAGATCGCTGCTCCTTCAGTT
Source organism: Antilocapra americana (assembly GCA_007570785.1). Lineage (NCBI taxonomy): Eukaryota > Metazoa > Chordata > Mammalia > Artiodactyla > Antilocapridae > Antilocapra > Antilocapra americana. Next base: position 5,709,986 of record ML661893.1, read on the forward strand.
CAACGGCTGCCACAGGCATTGCATTCCTAGGAAACAGTGCATGTGGGGTTGCTTGATTTTCAACCCGGCACAAGGAAGGTGATCTTATTACTGATTTATTTGCAGTGTCTATCTCACCACCAAACCCTGCAGGGCATTTACAAATGTATTCAGGCTTCCGTGACTGACTTAAAAGAGTTTTCATGGGAGGTAAAGCTAACTCTGGCCCCAGCCTCTCTGCATTCCAGTTTCTGAAGCAGATTATAGACACAGAAGCCTCAAGGAAGAGGAAATCTATTCCCCAAGATGAACTATTGATTTGTATTAAAGACCAAAAGGGTGTGACTTTTTCAATAGGTACTCTGGAGGAGGAGAAAGGCAAATAGTAAGGGAGTGATTGAGTGGGAGTAAAGGCCTTGTTAAGAAGAAAAATGTGGAAGAAAAATTAGATCTATTTGTTTTTAAGGCAGGTATAAAGAGGTTTTGAACTTTCTGAGAAGAGCATGAGAGGAAGAGAGGAAGCAAGCTGAGTGGTGGATACTGGTTCTCATACTTCGCTGCTGGGTGAGGGGGATGGGGGTGCCCTGGGCTCAGTCCATCTCCCTTGAGCTGGGCTTGACACCTGAAGGGGAGGCTGGGTAGCATGATGGTTAAAGTTCAGTCTCTACACTTGAACTTGACATGAATTCACATTCCAGATCTATAATTTATTAGGTGTATGAACTTAGACAAGTTGTTGCACATCTCAGATTCATTTTCCTCATCTATAATATGTAGATAATAATAGCATAAACCTCAAGAGATTTGCCCTGTATAGTGCTCTTAACCTATTATCCCCTTAGGACCCAGAGTAGGGAGAAAATCAAAAAATGTGCACAAAAAATACTTTGCATGATTCTTTGGCTAATAAATTTTAGCCATTAGTGTTGTGATTGGTTTCTTCATTCCTATGAATTATCTTAATAACTCATGGCTTCCAAGAATATAATTTTGTTTTTATTGTATGGATTCTGATATTAATAATAACATCAGTAATAGTAACATCCTCCTCCTCAGAGGTCAGTCGCGTGGATCCTCTACATTGGATCTTGTGTCTGCAACGTAGAGTGGCTGAAATGTTAATGACGGTGTTATTTTTGCCCTTGCCCCAGAAGATTCCATTTGATCCAGTTTATTTCTATTGGATTTAGTTCAGGTGCCACATCAGGTGGCAGGGGAGAGGACAAGGTACAAACTACGTTTTATGCTATAGGAGCTCACAGTGCAATGTGATTCCTAGATCTTTAAGTAATAGAGAGGTGGTCAAATGCTGTCATTTTATGTTGAAAGCTATTTATGCATCTCAGGAGGATAGCATACTGTTTTTGGTACATATCTAGGGTAATGTTTGGTTCTTAGCTTTTGGAAGGAATTTATGATCTGAAGGAAATCTGATAGTATACTGTTTCAGAAACCCATTCATGTATTCAGTTGAAGTTTCTGGGTCTCATTCATCACAATTTTAAAGACATTTTAATTTATTTTGTCCATATTTAAGGAATAGACGCTGCTTTAGTTATGTTATATTGTCCAAGTCCTTTACTATCTTGGGGCCACAATGATCCCATCAGTAACACTTTGTACCATTAAGTTTGCTGTGAGTGACAAAAAAATAACAGCCTGGGGTAGTGCCTTAGATTTAATGAGTGCTCACTAAATGTATTGTTGGACTTATAGTTCAGTTCAGTCGCTCAGTCGTGTCCAACTCTTTGCCACCCCATGAACTGCAGCACGCCAGGCCTCCCTGTCCATCACCAACTCCCAGAGCCCACCCAAACTCATGTCCATCGAATCAGTGATGCCATCCAGCCATCTCATCCTCTGTCATCCCCTTCTCCTCCTGCCTTCAATCTTTCCCAGCATTAGGGTCTTTTCAAATGAGTCAGCTCTTCGCATGAGGTGGCCAAAATATTGGAGTTTCGGCTTCAACATCAGTCCTTCCAATGAACACCCAGGACTGATCTCCTTTAAGATGGACTGGTTGGATCTCCTAACAGTCCAAGGGACTCTCAAGAGTCTTCTCTAACACCACAGTTCAAAAGCATCAATTCTTCTGCACTCAGCTTTCTTTGTAGTCCAACTCCCACATCCATACATGACTACTGGAAAAACCATAGCCTTGACTAAACAGACATTTGTTGGCAAAGTAATGTCTCTGCTTTTTAATATGCTGTCTAGGTTGGTCATAACTTTCCTTCCAAGGAGTAAGCGTCTTTTAATTTCATGGCTGCAATCACCATCTGCAGTGATTTTGGAGCCCAGAAAAATAGTCAGCCACTGTTTCCACTGTTTCTCCATCTATTTGCCATAAAGTGATGGGACCAGATGCCATGATCTTAGTTTTCTGAATGTTGAGCTTTAAGCCAACTTTTTCACTCTCCTCTTTTGTTTTTATCAAGAGGCTCTTTAGTTTTTCTTCACTTTCTGCCATTAAAGTGGTGTCATCTGCATATCTGAGGTTATTGATATTTCTCCCGGCAATCTTGACTCCAGCCTGTGCTTCTTCTAGCCCAATATTTCTCATGATGTACTCTGCATAGAAGTTAAATTAGCAGGGTGACAATATACAGCCTTGATGTACTCCTTTTCCTATTTGGAACCAGTCTGTTGTTCCATGTCCAGTTCTAACTGTTGCTTCCTGACCTACAAACAAGTTTCTCAAGAGACAGGTCAGATGGTCTGGTATTCCCACCTCTTTCAGAATTTTCCGCAGTTATTGTGATCCACACAGTCAGAGGCTTTGGCATAGTCAATAAAGCAGAAATAGATGTTTTTCTGGAACTCTCTTGCTTTTTCGATGATCCAGCGAATGTTGATAATTTGATCTCTGGTTCCTCTGTCTTTTCTAAAACCAGCTTGAATATCTGAATGTTCACAGTTCATGTGTTGCTGAAGCCTGGCTTGGAGAATTTTGAGCATTACTTTACTAGCATGTGAGATGAGTGCAATTAGAGGTCAGAAATATTTGTTGTAAATTAATGGATTAAAAAGACCAATCAGTGAAGACACGATTTACTTTTTGAAGCAACTGCCTCCTGATTTGTCTGGAAGGTTCTAAGTTAAGATTCATCATTGGAGATAAAGCGGCAACCAACTGGAGACCCATCATTCTATGCTCACTGAATTTTATGTCCAGCTTTCTGTGTAGTGGGTGAGGGCCATTTGCTAAATTTCATTTTTAAAGGGCCCTGGACACAACTAGCTGGTTACAGGTCAGTATGTGACCTTGCAGAAGTCACTGAAATTATCTGTGCTCTCTTTTTCTTACCTGTGAAATGGGGATACTGGTAGTACCTTGTTTGTAGCCTATGTGTGAAGATTATGTGGAATCACTTTATAAAGTGTTTGGACTGATGTTTGGCACTGAAAATGTGCTTAGTAAATATTGGGTCACTTTTATAAGTTACTGTCTCAGAAAGAGAATCAAGCTTGTGTAAAAATCCCCCACTGATTGTGTTGATTATCTGCTTTCTGCTTCCCTGCCAGACATTTAAAATGAAAAGATGTGAGTTATGGAGGTGATTTGTGTTCACAGCAACTAGGAGAGGAAAAGATGTTGTCAGGGAAAGACCTTCAGGGGACAGAACTTCAAAGGGCAAGGAGGATGAACCCACTGAGAAAATAGGCTTAGGTCAGTGAAGTGGGCCTGTGGGCTGCTCAGTGGGAAAATGACTCCACGTTAGATCCGTGTTGGATCACAGCGGTTGTGAAGTCTGCTTTCTGCCCCTTCTCCTTCTGATGTGTGAAGAGCCATTTGAAACATCCTTTGTATGCTTCATATCTGCCTCTTTTGTTTATTTATTAAGCAAACTTTATTTTTAACCCAGTTTTTAAAATTTTGCAATATTTGGGTAACTTTATTTTTAAATTCTATAGTGCTTTACAATTTTCAAAAGTTTCACACATGTGATTTCATATAATCCCATAAGAACCCCTTTTTCTCCTTAGCCCTATATCGCCCCTCCCTCTCCCTCCTCCTCCTGGTAACCACTAGTTTGTTCTCTGTATGTGTGAGCTGCTGTTCTTTTATTCACTAGTTTGTTGTATTTTTTAGATTCCACATATAAATGGTATCATATAGTATCTGTCTTTCTCTGATTTATTTCACTTAGCATAATGGCCTCCAAGTCCATCCATGTTGCTGCAAATAGGGAAAATTCATCCTTTCTATGAGTGAACAGTATTCACTGTGTGTATGTACCATATCTTCTTTATCCATTCACCTGAGATGGACACTTAGGTTACTTGTGTACCTTGGCAGTTGTAAATAATGCTACTATGAAGACTGAGGTGCATGTATCTTTTGAAGTTACTGGTTTTGATTTTTCTCAGATACGTACACCCCGAAGTGAAATTGCTGGGTCACATGGTAGTTCTGTTTTCAGGTTTTTGAGAAACCTCTATACTAGTTTCCATAGTGGCTGCATCAATTTACATCCCCACCAACAGTGTACGATGGTTCCCTTTTCTCCACATCCTCCCCAGCATTTGTAATTTGTGGTCTTTTTGATGATGGCCTTTCTGACAGAAGTGAGGTGATATCTCATTGTGGTTTTGATTTGCATTTCCCTGACCATTAGTGATGCTGAGCATCTTTTCATGTGCCTGTTAGTAAATAAACTTATTTTTTTTAAAGAAGAGTTTTACAGACTAGTTGCCAAGATAGTACAGAGTTTCTGTATACCTTTCACTCGGTTTTCCCTACTGTTAACATTTTGATTTAGCAGTTAGCATTTTGCTTTAGTGTAGTGCCTGGGCCAAAACTTATGAGTGGATGTTGATACACTGTTACTAACTAAACATCATACTTTTTTCCCCCTCATGTCCCTAATTGTCTGCCTAGGATCCCATTCAGGATACACATTATACTCAGTTGTCACATCTCCTTAGACCCCTCTGGACTATTTCTTAGACTTTCCTAGTTTTTGGAGAGTTTGACAATTTTGAGGAGTAGCGGTCTGGTAATTTACAGGATGGCCTTCTCTCTGAGGGGTTGTCTGTTGATTAGACTGGAGTTATGGATATTTTGGAAGAATACCACAGAGGACACAGAATACTACAGAGCCATTTCATGACATCACATCAAGGGTACATACGATGAACATGGCTTATCACTGTGGATGTTGACCTTGATTGCTAGACTGAGATAATGTTTATTAAGTTCTACACTGAAAGATGATTCATTTCTCTCTTTTGCATACCAAACTCTCTAGAAGTCATTATGTGTAGTTCATGCTTAAGGAATGGGAAAATGACTTTTTGAAATAAGATGGCAGTAGTATCAGCAACAACAACAATATTTGTGAACCGATTTTAAGGGCTTATTATATGCCAGTAGCTTTGTTAAAGCCTTATTCTGTATTAACTCATTTCATTCTCATAGCACTTATGAGAAATCAAGGCTCTGAATATGATGTGTCTGATATGACCCAGCTACTCATTGCAAAGGCTTCATCTTCAAAGCCAGCCTCTTTGATCAGCTCCCTCCTGCCCACCAGTAGGATTTCTAAATGCTTTGCTGTGGTCTGTGCAGTCTAATATATCCTACCTGATGAGTGAAAGAGTCTCTTATGTTCTCAATACCTAGGCGTTATTCTTTTCAGGTCCCACTGTAAGTTTGGTGTACATCCTTGCCCACTCTCCAGGCCTGTCGTGCCCATGATGTAGCCTCTCAGCTATTCGAGAGTGAGCCTGCGCCCTGCCGCTCCCTGGGCCCATCCTCATGACTCAGTTGTGACCTTGCCCTTCAGTCATGCTGTTCACAAAGGTTCATCCTTCCTTAAGCTTCCCAATCACAACTGCATCATCTTTCATCAGCTTTTATCTTTCTTCTCTCTCTGGTATTCTTTTGCCATAAGGAATATTTGGCAGCTTTACATTTCGTAAAAAAAACAAAAAACAAAAACCGCCTGCCTTTCATCATGAATGTCTTATTCTATCTAGTTGTGAAATCCCTTGAGAGAAAAGAGACGTTTTCCTTGTGAAAATGTGACAGTGAATATCCTTGGAGACAAATCATCGTGCACAATTAATGACTTTGTGATTAAGTTGTGCTTTCCTTCTCTGCTCCCCTCCATTTAATGTGGGTAATCAAGAATCAACCCGGCCTTAACTATTGCAAAGAGTTGCTCGCTGAAGAATAAAGATTCCATCTGGCCTGGGTTCGAAATCTTTCAGGGCCTCAAAGAATGCACCAGCTCAAAAGACCCACAGTGTGTTTTTATCAGAAGATCAGAATGGCCGATGACCATGGAGGTTGCCAGGCATGGAGTGAGTAAATAAAATAGCTTGGGTCCTGGGATCATACCTCTGTTCTCAGAGCAGTGATGTACTCTGTGACTTCAGTGAAGCCACTTCTCTGTTCCTGCACTTTCAGCTGTGACGCCGCATCCCTTCCTGGGAGAGGGGAACCAGGATGAATGAAACCAGATTTCCAAGACATCGTGTGGCCCTTTTGTGAGTTAACTCCTCAGAGGTGAAAGTATCAGTTGTTGCCACACTTTCAGTGATGGTTCAGATGGTTCAGAAACAAAAGGCATGCTTCGGAAGGTCCTAAGCTGCCTTACTTAGGGATAAGAGGGAGGCTGAATCAATAGCTGTAGCTTCCTTTCAGCAATTGCAGCTTGTTTATTACTATGATTCTGTTTTCAGGTCTGACCCAGGTTATTACATTAGGGCAGGATTTATCCTGTATTTCCCAGAAAACTAAGAAGTCTTGTAAAAAACTGTGGAGCAAAGGCCACAGAGCTCACAGATTCATGCCGGGAAGTCAGAGCTGCCCGGCCAAAACCGCCCCTAATTGCTACAGCTCCAAGAAGTGAAAGCTGCAGTTTCTAGGGAAATTAATGTTTAATGGTAAAGCAAGTGCTTGAAAGAGTTCAAAATGTAATAAATACTCCAAGGAGGCAAGTTTATCCCCCCAATTTTTGCTTCCGTTTCAGAGATATCCACTAAAGCCAGATGAACTGTGTAGTGTTTTCTAGCGTCTTCCTTCAGTCACAAACTTTGCCATCATTGGTTGAGAGTCTAACTTTGGTCCCCTCTGTTGGGTATTCGACTCTGATTTCAGTCTTGGTCAGATGATGTCGTTCATGTGCGTGAATGTGCTCCTGTAGGCGACTCACTTGGAATGACAGCTGTGTAACACACCAGTGACTTCACACTTAGACCACTCATGTGCTTCGCGTGCCTTGACAGTTATTGCATAGTGTCCTGAAAGCCTCAAGAGAAAATGTATATATTCAAGAGAGCAGAGCGGTGGAAATTAGGAGGGAAGCGGGAAGAAAGAGAAAAAGCATCTTTTCAACATCGGGATCCGATTTTGAGTCAGCCGCCAGAGGATTTTAAGACCCAGACTTTGATTTGGTTGTTCCAAAAATCTGACTTCTTAACTATTTAGTAGTTAATCTCAAATGCTTATGTCAGGCTCACTTGTTATAAATGGAGAATGTAGAGGAGAAATGACTGGCCCAAAGTCTGACAAGTCATCAGACTCCAGACCAGAAAGCCATGGTGTCCCTGGTGGCTGGTGCCATGTGTGCATCTCTGCTCTGGAGACCCAGGGCTACCTCACTAAATGAAACCATGCCTCGCCCATCTGCATGGGAGGCCATGTAGTGAGGCACTTCCAACACACAGAGGATGGGCGTGAGTGCAAGAAGGATGGACCTTCAGATCCCAGCTTTGCCACTTTGATAGAAACCTGAGATGTTGTCAGAGTTCTCTGGATAACGCGGCCAGCCTTGCACGGGCACTGTAAGTGGACCAGAGTCAAGTCTGACTTATAAAGACAATTATATAGATTAACTTTGGGGCTTTTTACTTTGGCGAGTGGGGTATGAAATCTGTTAATAAGAGGAAGATATGGATTGCTGGGGCAAAGCAAAAGGGACATTTTAGAGGCTGCAGGGAGATGGACATGAGGAGAGATGGAGCAGCCGGGAGGGCGTGTGGAGAAAATTTGAAGAGAAGACTGATATGCTTAGTGATGGACTTAGTTTAAATTTTGTTGTGTGGAACAGGGTATCATGCTGTCCTCTGTTCTGTGTGGTACCTTCAGTTTAAAAAAAACCCCGTTCATTACTAAGCTTTTTAAATCAGATATGTGTATGTGTGTGTGTGCATATTTGTGTGTGTTAGTAAGGAAAGCAATGATGTTCCGAGACAGGCCAGGGCTCCAGGCAGCCTAGAGGCCGGTGTCAGAACACAGGAAGTGTGTCTGCAGCATGTATGACATGTGCAGTGATCCTGACATAGTGTCATGTCACATGCAATGCCCTGAATCAAGAACTACTCTGTAACTGTAGAGATTCTCTGATTGTCATTAAATTTCAGATAAACAATAAACCAAATACGTCTCATGTTTACCATGCGCCTGGTACTGCGTTAGGTCCAACAGTGGATGTGACTCACTATCCGCTTGCTGCTGCTGTTCTTCAATCACTGAGTCATGTCTGACTCTGTAACCCCATGGACTGCAGCACGTCAGGCTCCTCTGTCCTCGCCTATCTCCTGGAGTTTGCTCAAATGCATGTCCATTGAGTCAGTGATGCCATCCAACCATCTCATCCTCTGTCATCCCTTTTTCCTCCTGCCCTCAATCTTTCCCAGCATCAGGGTCTTTTCCAATGATTCGGCTCTTCGCATCAGGTGGCCAAAGGATTGGAGCTTCAGCTTCAGCATCAGTCCTTTCAATGAATGTTCAAGGTTGATTTCCCTTAGGATTGACTGGTTTGATCTTACTGTCCAAGGGACTCTCAAGAGTCTTCTGTAGCTCCACAATTCAAAAGCATCCATTTTTCAGAGCTCAGCCTTCTTTATGGTCCAGTTCTCACATCCATACATGACTACTGGAAAAATCATAGCTTTGACTATATGGACTATACTATCTGTTTCTACACTGGTCTGTCTCTGTAGCCACACTCTTACACACAAACCTAAATTCCCTGATGTAAAGAAGCTTATGCTACAGAGGGGAGGCAATGAAAATCACACGAGGATGTTGAGATCCCAAGTGTTTCAGACAGACAAGAATTTCTAGTGGCTATTATTTTCAGTTAAGTTGGGCAACCTTCTGAAGGCTCCTCATCTCCCACAGTAAAGTTAAATTCCTTTCCACGGAATACAAGGCCTGTGTGACCTGGCCCTTGGTGACCTTAATGATTTCCTTTCCAAGCCCTCTTCACTTCCTCAGCCACCCTGATCTCTTCCTTGTTCTGTTTTCAGAAACAGAGGAAGTCCCCTACAGTAAGTTCCCTACATACGAATGAGTTCTGTTCCAGGAGCACATTTGTTGAGTGCAGGGTGTTCGTAAGTTCAATAGTTCATCTAGGTGCCTATTAACACAATGGATTATATAATACTGTAATAGGTTTATAATGCTTTCACACAAATAATACATAAAAAACAAGCACAAAAAGAAAACGTTTTTGGTTTTACAGTATTGTCCCTTGAAAAGCACAGTAGTACAGTCCTGGCATGCTGGGGCTGGCATCCTGTGAACAAGCAAGAAGAGTTACTGACTGGAGAAGGGTGGGGAGGTGGGAGAGCTGAAGGATAGTCAGCAATAGGGGAGCAGGGCAAACTGCAATGTCACTCACACCTGGTGTGGATGGAACATAAGTTTGCATCTTTAAACATTCACAACTTGAAGGTTCACACATGGGGGATTTACTATATTACCTCTGCCTCAGGATCTTTGTGCTTGCTGCTCCTTGCTTAGAACATCTTTCCCTTCCTATCCAAACAGTTTACTCTCTTGGTTCTTTCAAGAATCTACTCATGTGCTATCTTATCAGAGATTCTTCCTTGACCACTATCTACATCAGTAACCTTCGGCTCCATCACTTGACACCTTATCCTGTGAGTTTTATTCATAGCTCCTGGCATCACATTATCGTCTAAAGCAAGGAAAGAGGAGGCAGGGGGACAGTTATAAAATTTTTTGGAGGGCAGAGTTTACCCAGAATTCTCCAGTAGATTTGCACATTTACTTCAATGGCGAGAAATCTAACTTAATATCCCCTGGCAAATCCTAGCAGCAAGAGTAGCTGCAAAAGGAACGGTTTAAGCTTCCCACCTAACATAGGGCTTCCCAGGTGGTGCTCATGGTAAAAACCTGCCTGCCAATGCGGGAGACACAAGAGATGCGGGTTCTGTCCCTGGATCAGGAAGACTCCCTGGAGGAGGGCATGACAATCCAACTCCACTATTCTTGCCTGGAGAATCCCATGGACAGAGGAGCCTAGTGGGCTTCAGTTCATAGGGTTGCAAAGAGTCAGACATGACTGAAGGGACTTGACACACACACACCTCACATAGATATGGGCGTTGATTTAAAAAATGTACAGCATGAGAGTTAAGTTTTATTTGGGGCAAAATAAAGACTGCAGCCCGGGAGACAGCACCTTGGATAGCTCTGAGAAACTGCTCTAAGAAGGAGGGGGGAAGGTCAGTATATATAAGATTTTGGTGAAGGGGAAATACATGAAATCAGGCATAAATTTTTCCAGAAGGTTTCTGCTAGTCTCATGACACTTTCTGCTAGTCATGAGGAAGAGTCATCATTATGAAAGATTTTAATGTTTATTTTAGAAATAAGGAGATACAAGAATTTTGCCCATAAACCAACTCCTGAAAATATACTGTCTGAAGACCTGTCCTGCCAGATTCCCCCACTGCCTGAGCACAGAGTGCCTCATTCCTGATCTCCACCCTGAACTCCTTTCAGGGGGTACTGAAAATCAGCAGCTGCAGCAGCACATAATTGAATCCTTGTAGAGCTAGATGGCAAGTGCCCATGGCAAGTGCCAATTTGTAGTTGACATGAGCAAGGGACAAAGAAGTTTGAAATGAAAGCTATTTTAGATGACCAACTTGTCCATCACGGTCAATACTATTTTTTTTAGACTACATTTTGCAGATGGAGAAATGCAAGCCTTAGGATGTGTTGCTTTTCCACAGGCCCACATACAGTGGTGGCAGAGGCAACATTTGCTAGTGTGTTCTGGTCTCTGAGCCTGGAGTCTGAGCAATAACTGCTGTAGTGCTCTATGTCATTTCACCAATGATGACCATTTATACAAGTTTGTTCAGTTGAGTTCAGTTCATTCACTCAGCTGTGTCCAACACTTTGCGACCCCATAGACTGCAGCATGCCAGTCCATCACCAACTCCTGGAGCTTACTCAAACTCATGTCTATTGAGTCAGTGATGCCATCCAACCATCTCATTCTCTGTCATCCCCTTCTCTTCCCACCTTCAATCTTTCCCAGCATCAGGGTCTTTTTCATGAGTCAGGTCTTTGCATCACATGACTCAAAATTAGTTTCAGGTTCAGCATCAGTCCTTCCAACAAATATTCAGGACTGATTACCTTTAGGATGAACTGGTTGAATCTCCGGGACTCTCAAGAGTCTTCTCCAATACTATAGTTCAAAAGTATCAGGTCTTCAGTGCTCACCTTTATTTATAGTCCAATTCTCTCATCCATACAAGACTACCAGAAAAACCACAGCTTTGACTAGATGGATCTTCATTGTCAAAGTAATGTCTCTGCTTTTTAATATGCTATCTAGGTTAGTCATAACTTTTCTTCCAAGGAGCAAGGGTCTTTTAATTCCATGGCTGCAGTCACCATCTGCAGTGATTTTGGAGAAGTCATCAAACCTTGATATAAGTTCGCCGTGGAGTCATTTCTATCTTAAAGGTAGATCCTTAAGAAAAATATTACATACTGATTTGCTCAGTTTTGCCCTCTCCTGTCCATCCTTCAACAATTTGCTTAAAAACTGGGAAATATTCAAAAGAATATAGATGAGAGAAATCATAATCAATGATTATTGATGGAGGGAAGGAGGAGAGAGGGTGAGAAGAAGGAAAGAGGGAAGAAAGGAAAGAAAGGCAGGTGAGACCTAAGCATGATGACTCATTTTTCAAAATTAATTTTTATTGGAGTATAGTTACATTACAGTGTGTTAGTTTTTACCGTACAGCAAGGAGAATCGGCTATATATATATGTGTGTATTTATATATCTCCTCCCTGTTTTGAATTTCCTTCCCATGTAGGCCACACAGAACACTGAGCAGAGTTCCTTGTGCTACACACTAGGTTCTCATCAGTTATCTATTTTGTATATCATATCAATAGTGTATTTATGTCAATCCCAATCTCCTAATTCCTCCCACCTCCATATCCCCCACCTTTCCCCCTTGGTATCTATAAATTTATTTTCTGTGTCCTCACTGAATGAAAATTTCTGAACTCCAAGCCCTCCATTTTGTTAAAAAAAAAAATGTAGCGAGCCATATTTCTTTTGTCTCATGCTCTTTTTCACCCAGAACCTGGCATGAGGCATCAGCTAAGTTGTCAGGGCATCTCAACTCCTAGTCTAGTTATATCTGTGGCTAGAATAGCACCAAGCTGCTGGCATTGGATGCTAACTTAGAGGCTGTTTTAACAGAACATCTTTCACTACCCATAGATTGTCTGAAAGATAGGACTCTAGCCAGGGTTAGGGATAACGGGAAAAGTAAATAATGAAAAAAACACTGAAGCAAGATCCATTAAGGCTTGGATGCAAGCTCTGTCACTGTGACCTAAAATAAAAAGAAGAACATAGAAAAAGACTCTTTCAGTCTCTGGGCATGAGTTTCTTCATCTCTAAAATAGGGGAATTAGAATACATGATATTGAAGATGTCTAGCCAGTAAGCATCAGATTGGCCTATGCTAGGTCTTTAAGGCCTCTCTGCAGGGGAAGGACAAGGACCTGCCTGATATTCTCCCAAAATAGTATCATTAGGAAGAAATCATTATTCCAAAAGTTTGTGTTGGCATCTGTACATACTTTGATATGATGTGTGTATATATGAGCATGCATGCATTGAATATCAATTGTTCTTTAGTATATCTCTAATCCATGACTTGGAAATGGTGGTGTATTTGGATAGTGGGGGAGGGTCAGTTGCGGATCTGTTTATTTATGCTGTGAAATTAGCAGCAGGAGGAGGACTGGGTGTTGGGCAGACGAAAGCAATAGACGATCGTGGTCTGAGTCTGGCTCTTGGTTGAGCAACTTTTGTTCATCAATAAGAACAAAAATTTCCATTTATCGAGCACCTATGATATGCTGGAAATTTTGTGGGATACTCTAAGCCCATTTTTCTTTAATCTTCACTAATTTAGGTGTCTGTTGTTCACATTCTTCAGAGAAGCAAACGAGGTTGATTTACATGCACATATCTAGGAGGCATTAATCAGCAAGTCATGTCTTGAAAGCTCTGAATGGCTTGCCCCATTCTTCTTCCAGGAAAGTCTTCTTTTAACTGTTGAAGTGTTTTTCTTTAATGTCATATGTTTAGAGTGTCAGGATAGCATTTCTTGGGGGAAATGGATGACATTTTGTCTTCAAAGAATAAAGTCATTGACACAAACTCTAATGCCTCTTTGTCCTCTACCTATTTCTAAAAACCCTCAGTGGCAATATTTGTACTGACATATTGCCATTCCAATTTCCATACCATGTTAATTCAGTAAAGACAATGATAGCAACTCTGCAAGGCAGGGCATAACTAGAAATTTTTTTGCTTAGTCCTGAAGTAAATCTCTCTTAACAGTGAATTCCAGTTAATTGAAGTTCAAATGCAACAGTGCACAGCTCAGATGCACACTGTTTTAATAAATCACCAAAGTTCTCAGGTGCTTTGTCCATGAGGATAACTTCACATCTGCATCTATGCCCTTGGCAAGCCTTGCCCATTGCATTCTGATTTGAAATGTGAAAATGCATTTCCTCGTGCTCCTTGCCGGTGCAGTTCTGTAAAACGCGTTTGCAGTCTTGGCTCACATCAGCCTCTGTGGCTCTTTACTCTTCTTACAGATTACAGTGGCAGTGTTCTGTGTTGTTTCCAAGGGTCTCAGACAATGATTTATTGTTTTACCCCCAAGGCTGTCTTGTCTCCATTACTTTCCACTTTCTTATTGAACAGGACAAAACTGAAAAAGAATGTAGTTAAATGTTAAACTCATCAATGATTTTGGCTTGGTGGTGTAGCCCCGCCAAAGAGAAACTCCTGCCAAACTGAACGATTTATTATTCCTACAGACCATTATCTCTTTCATCTTGGTCTCTGCTCAAACTTGCTCTCTGCCTGTCATGACTTTCCTCATTTCACTGGAGACCTTGTTAAAATCCAGATTCCTGAACCTGATACAGTAGGTCTGGAATGGAACTGAAGAATTTGCATTTCTAACAAGCTGCTTGGTGATGCTAAGGATCCTGGTTCAAAATTATAAATTTGAGTAGCCTTGTTCTTGCATCCATTATGATAAGAATAATTAGAGTGCTTGTGGAAATCAATTCTGTATTATGATTTTAAGATGAGGATTTCAAAAATGAGATATAACCACTCTCAAGGTGCAGACGAACATGTATGCACACATGCAAATATGCAATGTATCACTTCCTCCTCTGGAGCCATTGCAAGTGAACTGGAAACCATACATTAGGAGGAAACATGAAGTTAAAAATGAGTCTGCCTAGAAGGCCTCTCCAGGTAAACAGTGACTCTGAGCTTCCATTATGAAGCCTGCATGAGGGGCAGGTGCTGGAGCATACAGCTCTTCCAAAGTGGGACCTTGATATGAGATCTCCACTCCTGGGATCCCTAAAGGGCCACAGCTTCAAACTAAGAGGAAATAAGAAATGAACCCAGTGCTCAGGATGGAACAACACTGAATGATGGGAAAACTAGAATACACGAACATTTCCTGGAGACTTCATAACTGTAAGTTCATCCTTGTGTGGTTTTGCAACCAAATCACATTGCCTATAGGATTTGAAGTACTTCTAGAGAATTTGATTATGGAAATCCCAAATTGTTAGTAGCCCCAGGTGGTTACAAGAAGAACTGCAGTTTTTCTCTAAAGGAATGAAGCCTTGCGCTAAGCTCCCCAAAATTGCTTCAAGTGAATTTGCAAGGAATCTGAATTCACAAGCAGGCACGCACACACAAATGTACCCACATGCAATACACATGGAAATAGGCAGCATGGAAAAGAATGAGAAACAATAGTCAGCAAAATAGTACAAGACCTGTATGATTTTTGAATTGCCAATAAGGCAAATAAAGGGACATCCCTGGTGGTCCAGTGTTTAAGAATCCACCTGCCAATGCAGGGAACGTAGGTTCAATCCCTGGTCTGAGAGCTAAGATTCTACCTGTCTCAGGATGACTAAGCCTGTGAGCGACAGCTACTGAGCCCTTGTGCCGCAACTACTGAAGCCCGCATGCCTAGAGCCTGTGCTCCTCCACAAGAGAAGCCACTGCAGTGAGAAGCCTCCATAATGAACTGCAGAGGAGCCCCTGCTTGCTGCAACCAAAGCCTTCACGTAGCAATGAAGATGCAGTGCAGCCAAAAATAAATAAATACTTAAAAAGAAAATTGGAAGATATTTTTTTAAAAAGGAGTCAAATAAAAATATAACTGCTTGTAGTATGTTTAAAGAAAAAGTGACTACATGAATCATCATTGTATCTCCCTATTACTTATAAATAGTAATTTTTCAAACAATGTTAGTTGACTGAATGAAGAAAACAGATAACTGCTTCTGTTATAGAGATCCTCAAAATCCAGGATTTAAACAGTGTTAGAAGACAATATTCAATTATGTTCTCCCAGCAATAATCAGTTGGCATCAAGGAGTCACTTACCCCTAAAAGTTCCCAGGTTAGTAATCCTATACATTCTCTGAGCCTGGTAGAGCATCTTGTCTCACTCAAAGGGTTAAACTTTCACAAACTTAAATATTTAAGGAAACTTCTGAAGTGTCTAGGCTCTTTGTTGGTCCTGGGTACACATCTTTTCATTCTACAGATATTTAGAATTCTGAAATAAGCTGCTAAGTCACTTGACAGTAAAAGAACAGGAATGGGGGAGCTGCTTTGGCATATAAGAAATCTAAAACTTTATGATTGTTGAAAATGATACATTTTTACCTGAAATTGAATTTAGAGATAAGTTAAATGAAAGTCTTTAAACTTGGAATTCATAGACGTTTGGAAACCCATTGCTGGGTGGTGGTTGTTTAGTTGCTCAGTTGTATCTAACTCCTTGAGACCCCATAGACTGCAGCATGCCAGGCTGCTCTGTCCCTCACTATCTGCTGGAGTTTGCTCAAATTCATGTTCATTGAGTCAGTGATGCCATCCAACCATCTCGTCCTCTGTCATCCCCTTCTCCTCCTGCCTTCAATCTTTCCCAGCATCAGGATATTCTCTAATGAGTCAGCTCTTTGCATCAGATGGTCAGAGTATTGGAGCCTTAGCTTCAGCATCATTCCTTCCAATTTATATTCAGGGTTGATTTCCTTTAGGATTGACTGGTTTGATCTCCTTGCAGCCCAAGGGACTCTTAAGAGTTTTCTCCAGCACCACAATTCAAAAACATCAATTCTTCAGTGCTTAACCTTCTTTATGGTCTAACTCTCACATCCATATATGACTCCTGGAAAAACCATAGCTTTTATTGGGTTTCAGGGGGTCTTTGAACTTATGGATCATAAAATTTGCATTTTTCTGAAGAAGGGATCCACAAACATCATTATATTCTCAAAAGGATTTGTGATCTCAACAAAAGATATAGAAAGATTTTTTTCTATGTTTTTCCAAGATGACGGATCCACTGTCACAATTTTACAGGTACGTCTTTATTCTGAGTGTCAATCATAGCCCAGGAGAAAAGCTTTTCCATGCAAAAATTCCATCTTTAGTCAAGGTACCCAAAGAGTGGGTTATGAGTAATTCCAATCATTATCTCTCTCTCAGCAGATGAGAACATCTCTGAAGTTTCTTAAGCTTCCTCCGTAACTTGTTCTGAAATCTACTCATAATAAATATTTAAAATTTCTTCTTTGCAAGGACATTACTGTACAGATGTAGATTTTATCCACTGCACTTGGAGGGTCCTACTCCAGACATCCAAACCTACCCCACAGAGATCCTAAGTCTCCCTTCATTCACAAATACATACTTCTTTTGTCAGTGTTTGCATGGGGAGCCAGAACAAGGCTTTGACAATTTTTCACAGTTATTCAGATGACTCTGAAACACTTATTGAGGCTCTTGAGAGTTGAGAATTATCTTTCCCAAAGAGTCATAATCAGTAGATTTTCCATTAGCATTAGAAATATCTTAAAAGATAAGCAGCTTTCCTGTAGGTCTGTTTGTAAGTGTGGTTTGATAGAAAGAACACAGACTGGGTCTGCCACTTGCCAGCAATGGGACCTGAGCAAATCACTTTAACTTTCAGTTTCTTATTATTAAGTAAAATGGAATCACCTTTAAAATGGATTAGGTATGGTTTTGTGCAAACGTAGGCATTGGAAAAGGCCCTTATATCATTGAATATTTGATGAAAAATTGCTTTGCTGCAAAAGATCATAACTATGAAAAATGTGTGGTTTGCCCCCTAAGCCATTAGAAGTGAAATTGTAGAAACTAAATATGGATGATCCACTGTAGAAGGAAAACTGCTGCTCATCTCACACAGGCTTGTTGTAAGGGGCTGAACAAGTTATAATGACTGAGGTTGAGGCGAAGTTTCAGTTACCTGTGTAGCCAAGCTCTGTTAGTTACCACTTGTGTGTGTTTGACTCAGTTTTTGAACCTCTCTGGGCATCCCCTTCATGATCTGTAATGCAGAAATAGTACTTGTGAGGATCAAATGAGTTACTAAATGTGATGTGTTTAGAACAGTCGTAAGTTCTCAATGCTGACGCTGAAACTCTAGTATTTCGGCCACCTGTTGTGAAGAACTGACCCATTTGAAAAGACTCTGATACTGGTAAAGATTGAAGGCAGGAGGAGAAGGGAACGACAGAGGATGAGATGGTTGGATGGCATCACCCACTCAATGGACATGAGTTTGAACAAACTCCGGGAGTTGGTGAAAGACAGGGAAGCCTGGCATGCTGCAGTCCATGGCGTCACAAAGAGTCAGACTGGATTGAGCAACTGAACTGAAGTTCTCAATTAGTGCTATTTTTATTGTGACTGTTTCCTGAAAAAAAAGAAAACACATCCTGAGAGTTGTGAGGTTAATCTTATTTGGGGCAAAGTGAAGACACAGTCTGAGAGACAGCACCTCAGGTAACTCTGAGGAACTGCTTCGAGGAGGTAAGAGAAAAGTCAGTGTTACACATGATTTTAGTGAAGGAGGGCACGTGCAGTCAGACATACAGTCTGACAGAAGCTCGCTGCTAGTCACAAGACACAGATGCCACTAATAATGACGTTAATGCTTTTCTAGATATGAGGAGATACAGGAATTGGGCTCATAAAATCGTCTCCTGAAAATATCTGATACCTAAAGACTTGTTCTTCTGGGTTTTCCCTGAACACAGAATGCTTCATTCCTGATCTCCTCCCTAAACTCTGGGTGTGCAGAAATCAGTGGCTTCAGTGGCTAGTGACTTAATCCTTGTAGAAGCAGATGGCAAGTGCCCATATTTTTGTTGGCATGACCATTATGATTCATGCTCATCAGGGTTATTAGAGATGTTGAGATTTACAGATGATCAGTGGTATTTTAAAAAATTAATTTATACTGAATGACCAGCACAGAACAGGTGCTCAGTTCTGATTGAGTGAATCCCCTGTTGGGTACAGGGCAGGCTCTTGAAAGCTTTGAAGTGAAATGAAAGTGTTAGTGGCTCAGTTGTGTCTGACTCTTTGCAGTCTGATAGTCTGTCCATGAAATTTTGTAGGCAGGAATACTGAAGTGGGTTGTCATTCCCTTCTCCAGGGGACCTTCCAAACCCAGGGATCAAACTGGGGTCTCCTGCATTGCAGGTAGATTCTTTACTGTCTGAGCTACCAGCCTTAGGTGACTGTGAATATCCTGGAGGTTCTGATGGCCCCGGCTCCTCCCCACCCACCCTTTGCCATCTAATCTTCTTGCAGAGGGAGAGGGGATATAAGAGAGTCTTGAGAACTACCAGGGCGACTCTGCTATCGGCCCTGCCTTCATCAGTGAGAAAGCTTTTGGCAGAATGAAAGAGCACAGCTGCAGGAAACAGAGAAAAGGAACTTGATGCACGGTCCCAAAGGGGAAAAGGGAAACTATCCCTGAGGCGTCAGCAGCCACAAACCTGCAATGACAGATGCTGGCAGACGTGGGGCTTGTTCAGGTTTGCTGATGGCAGAAGAGGGGTTAGATAGCATGAGCATGCTCAGTTGTGTCCGATTTTTTTTGGATACAGTGAGCTGGTAATACGAGTGGTGATAAGTGCTGGTTGTCACTAATACCATCCTGCTCAGGACATAGGATCTTTGAGCATAGTTTGGGAACAGATGGTGATTGTACAGCCTCTCACTGCTGAGTGGTTTTCATAGCTCACACCTTGGAGTGAGAAGTCCCAGGTTGTTCATTCCACCTACCAGAGAAATAACTTAGGTCAAGTGGATACCTTGTATGAATTTCAGTGTCCCCATTCTCCATTGGCTAAGCCACCACTTCCCTTCCCCACTTTGCCCTGTGAGAACTACATCAGACAGTGGTTGACAGGCACTTTCCGCACTGTGGAGGGCTAAACCAGTGGTACTGCTGTGACCTGGAGAGTTGGGCCTCCTCCAGGTACCTCTGCCTCTTCATTCAGGGGAGATGCTGGCTGGTGGTTCAGAGAACGAAGACCTACATCAGTGGTCCCTCAGTTCAGTTCAGTTCAGTTGCTCAGTCGTGTCCAATTCTTTGCGACCCCATGGACTGCAGCATGTCAGGCTTCCCTGTCCATAATCAACTTCCAGAGTTTACTCAAAGTCATGTCCATTGAGTTGGTGATGCCATCCAACCATCTCATCCTCTATCATCCCCTTCTCCTCCTGCCTTCAATCTTTCCCAGCATCAGGGACTTTTCCAATGAATCAGTTCTTTGCATTAGGTGGCAAAGTACTGGAGTTTTAGTTTCAGCATCAGTCCTTCCAAAGAATATTCAGGACTGATTTCCTTTAGGATGGATTCATTAGATTTCCTTGCAGTTCAAGGGACTCTCAAGAGTCTTCTCCAACACCACAGTTCAAAAGCATCAATTCTTCAGCATTCGCCTTTCTTTATAGTTCAACTCTCACATCCATACATGACTACTGGAAAAACCATAGCCTTGACTAGATGGACCTTTGTTGTCAAAGTAATGTCTCTGCTTTTTAATATGCTGTCTAGGTTGGTCATAACCTTTCTTCCAA